>OZ024905.1:72145527-72350527 GCA_964017125.1 Flabesymbios commensalis | reverse complement strand
TGGGGGACGGAAGCGTGGATACAGACACATCTGCTAGGGTACATAGCAATGCTCAGACTGTACATCCTCTCTATTCTCTAGAGAGGATGTACAGTCCGAGCATTGCTATGTACCCTAGCAGATGTGTCTGTATCCACGCTTCTGTCCCCCAGTGTCTAATGGGCCTTCTTTAGACGTCATAATCAGACTCAGATTCTGACGCCGAAGTACGGTCCCCGCACAGAAAGAATTAACATTTTTATAATGGCACTACCCCCATAACATGGGTATCCAAATGAAGCATAAAGACCTAGCGAAGCAATTTATAATGATTCCAAATTGAAGAAAACCCTTTGATCTCCACGGTTTATAAAAAAATATTTCAGCGCTTCAAGGGTTCATGAATATCTGCGTATTTTAGGATCGCATACACGGATCACGTAAATACATGTATGCGGGGCCTAACGCATGCAAACGTGGATCCACAATTAAAGTATTCAATCCCCCGTTTTTACGTCACTTCCACACCATTCCACACAATGCTATGGACGACAGCGCGACCTCGACTTGTTTGGAAAACAGCGTGCAGGCCAGCAGATATTATGTATTAGTTCAGATGTACTCCATCAATCTATGCACGACCACCTGATCAGAGGTGACTTCTCATTGGCCAGTGGTAACCATGCGATAACGATCTCCTCAAACCTATCTGGATTTGGGTGTCTCAGAGGGTGGGCCTTTCAACCAACCATTGTTTCCCCCGCGGCATCACACGTATTGGCTGGGCCAGCAGAGTGTGCGTTGGCTCGGCATTAAGCCACATTCTGGGATAGTATCCTCACGATTTGTTCCCTCGATCCCTAAATGACGTCACGGGGAGGGGTCCGGTATATGCATTACGCTCTCGTGGCGTCGTCAACAAGGACAAACAGCAGTAACTGCTTAGTTTTCAAGTGAGCGGTTACTGCTGCTTAGTTTTGGATTGCATAGTTCCCAGTAAACACGATACACTGAAGCAATGATGGTTTAATGTTGGGCCAGCGTTCCAGACGGTGGCCCAAGATTAAACCGTTATTGTTTCAATGTGTCGTGTTTGCAGAGATTGAAAAAGGCTGAGATTGGAAAAGAAATCAGCGAAAAAAGCTAATCAGTTTTGTACTGCAAGGTTTATATTATAAAATCTCGCTTTGTTTATTTGTTTGTTCTACAGTATACATCGTGTTAGCATAGTTAAAATAAAATAACAACATTATGTATTTGTAGTTATAAATCAAAGATGAGTTGGATTTTTAAACACCACACTTATTTGATTAAACGTTTCGGCTTTAGTAATAACGATTCCTAACTGCTTAATGTTAGTATTGAAGAGGGAGGAAACTATATTATATATGTCTGTATCTAGCTTATTATTATTTGGTAAATGTTCGTTTCTAAATTTGTTATACAATGTGAATGTGCTTATAAAATGTACCTCTTATTCCATCTCACTGATAAAATGCCTATAAAAACGGTTATGTTATACTGACAATGGCAAAGACAATGATGGTTTTTTCATCATCTCAAGTGATTGAGATGAAAGTAATAAGATGTTGTCCAGGCGAACAACATTTTACTTACAACACCTGCATTATTCAATATTCATTAGATTTTTTGCACATGCACAAAGATTCTCTTATGCATACAAAAAAACGATACAAAAGACATAGAAATAATATTGACTTAATAAAGGCATGAGGCACAAAATAGAATTACAATATAACATAATAACGCTTCTTAGGCATAGTATTAATCTAAATATAAATATAATGTTTATACATCCATACTAAAACTCCAGTAAAAAATATTTTCTCATATCGTAATTGTAACATTTGAGAGATATATAAATTGTCTCGTATAATTTGGTGCTGACAAATACCCACGCCGCAATTATCCATAATCTTTTTAAAACACCGATTTTCTAGACTTTACAATAATTATTTCAGTTTTTTTTCAATATCAACATGTAGGTGGGAACGTTCCATTTTATTCATGTTAATGGTGTGATATTGTCCACAATGACTGTGCTTCCTTCGTCTGTATATCATTTCTTAGCTTCCCAGTGAACCCAAATCATTTGTATAACATTAGTACAATGTTGGGCCAACGTCCAAGACGTTGTGCCGACGTTTTACAAAAGTTATACAAATGTTTTGTGCTTGCTTGGTTGCATAAGCTTATATATTTTTTTCTTTCCACTGAATCGGCTCGGTTTGAAGAATACGAGCAAAATACATCTATATTATCATGATTTTGATCCGTATCGGTACGACAGAAGGTTCCACATGCATGTGGGGCGGGGGCCCTAGGGTAGTGATTAGCACCGCTGCCTTTCACGCTAGAGTTCGGGGTTTGGTTCCAAGTCTCGGCGGTTTGAAAGAAACAAAAATGTCTCTTCCCCTTCTACGTGTAAAACTCAGTATTGTGGGGAGCTTCCTTGACAGAGAGGTAGTGTGCTCGGCCTCAGACCGCTAAGGCTCGAATTTCGAATCATGTGTCTGGAGGACAGTGTCATTTCATTCATCTCACCATCCTCAGGATATTCTCCTGGCCCAGTTTAGCCTATATGTGCACAAAGGTGGCCTAAAGCCCGATTCATTTCATTTCCACATGCATGTGGAACCGTTATATGTTATACAATGTAGCAAAGAGCTCTTGAAAACCTTGGAGATTAACCTTTTTATCATATTACACACATCATTATACATGCCTCCTCGCATAAATAACAAACCGACATGTAATGATTCGCTTGCACGCAACACAAATCGTTGGTGAAAAACTGGATCAAATTGAGTTAGGTTCATTTGGCGTTGACATAGCGTTTGGCTCGGCTCACCAGCAAACACGAGGCGTTGGCCCAATGGTGGGCTGACTCTTGGCCCATCGTCTGCGACGCTGGCCCAACATCAGCCCAACATTGGGCCAACGACTCGTGTTTGCTGAGTCGAGGAACTGGAGAGTCATTCACTCGGAGTCAAAGCTGCTGGAGAGAATCGCTGGCATCAGGTGAATGATTGTCCTCGTGGATAGAGAAGTCCTAATTGGTCGCCTTGAATATGAAAGGGTGTATCTGCCACAAAGTAGCAGATACACCCTTTCATATCCAAGGGGATGGATTATCAATGACAGACAGACGGACAGAAAGACATAATATAGACACGTTTATTTCACCAAATTCCATACTTGGCAGACCCTATCACGTACTGGTTGATACATGTCATTTGAAAAGGAAAGCGCCGGAAATGTTGAATTTGTAAACATACAGGCTGTAAACTGGGCCAGAAAGTGTGCTGAGGATGATGAGATGAGTGACATGAGAGATGAGACATTCGCAGTTCGAGCCCGGGTGATCAAATGTCTGCATAGGTCTCCCGATCACATACCTTAAGTTTTTCAGGGGGGATAACGATTTCATCTATAAACAATATTGAGCCGGATAAAAAACATGATGAACACATCGCTGTATATTTTTGTGATAATATCAAGAGAAGGGTGATTTTGAAGACGGTTGCTTTTTAATTTAAGGCTCAGATTTATATGATTTGAAACTAAAAATTGCCTTAGAAATTCCACTTTCACATGAAAGAATGAATAAATAAACAAATGAATGAATGAATGAATAAACGAATTGAAGCATAAATGAATAAATAAATGAATGAAAGAATGAATGAATGAATGAATGAATGAATGAATGAATGAATAAATGAATGAATAAATGAGTAAATGAATGAATGAATGAATGAATGAATGAATGAATGAATGAATGAATGAATGAATGAATGAATGAATGAATGAATGAATGAATGAATGAATGAATGAATGAATGAAAGAATGAATGAATGAATGAATGAATGAATGAATGAAGGAAGGAAGGAAGGAAGGAATGAATGAATAAATGAATGAATGAATGAATGGATGAATGAATAAATGAATGAATGAATGAATGTATAAATGAATGAATAAATACACGAATGAAGGAATGAGTTAATGAATGAATGAATTAATGAATGAATGAATAAAATGAATTAATGAATCAATGAATGAGTGGATATGGGTTTAAACCACCTATGGCTTAAGATGTGGCATACGAAGTGATGCAAAACCTAAAGAGCAAACTGTAATGATTCCTGAAGGGAGCGCGTCTCTGTGAAGTGTAGAAGATGCTAACAAGAAAATATGCTTCTAAGTGATTACCTTCCTGTTGATGCTGGCAATACTGCGGAATAAAACACCGTGTATTGAATTAGCAGCGCGATAAAAATGATTTAATACAATAACATGTTAGTAATGGGGCTAATTAGGCTCTCCCCCCAGAACCACCTTATTATCTTCTTCCGGACTAAAATAGCAGCATTTGAACACGAAGGGAATCCTAATTAATCTGTCGGTGTTGCTCGTATGGAAATAGGGGGGCATTAAAAGGAATAAGAACACGACACAATTAAAACGAGACGGCGGCACAACAACAAAACAACATCGTGCGAGCACCTCCAGTTTTCTGAGATCATCCTTATTTATGTCGCCGCTGTTGTTTCTGGCCAAACTCGAGCTGAGCCAACGATAACAAGCGAGCCGAGTGTCTTGGGGATACTGCCGGTCTGATGCTATGTCTATCACATGGGACTCCGCAATGGATGAGCAGACAACAGCAGCTGCGTATCTAAGTGGTAAGCAGTTACTGCTGTTTGCATTCGCACGACAGGACTGCCGGGAAGACTTGCCTGTGGACAGAAGAATATCATTAACTATTTTGGGGTCCTGTGCTGTACCTCGGGGACAACACGGACGTCTTTGATTGTCAGACTTCGTGAAAATAAGAAGGCAACAAAGGAATTGCCTGATATAACTTTACGTGCGACTGCATCTGGAAACGGTAAACTATGGGGAATTTTGCAAGAGTGTGAGTTGTATATTGTACTTAAATACACAATTTTACCCATGTGTTTCTTTCCGACTTCATTCTTCTCAAAAATTTAATTGTATATAATTATGCCCAACTCCACCCAAGATAATAATTATATCAAAATACAAGCTCAGAATGCTCGTTTTTCTTCATATCAAGAAGTATAATGCTACAAATTGTGTTTCACAAATGTCGTGGGATAACAACATCACAAGAGTGGAGAGCCCTGTTAACCTTTTGCCTGCTAATCACGACGATAGTCGTTTTGGATGTGTTCTTTTAGCCGATTAAACAAGTGTTATTGGGAATAAAATGACAATTTAAACATCAAGATGTTTGGTCTCAAATTAAACCAATATGCGTAATTTTCAACCACTTGAGGTTGTGGATCACGATAGCGAGGCACAACCTCAAGTGGTTGACGATTTATATAAATTAACTCAGCAGGATTAGGGCTAAAGGGTTAACATATTATTATATTCAGCTATCTTGAGAGTGTACGTCCGCATAACCACATGAGAGTCAGTGAATATTGTGCTTTACTTCGCTTTATGCTCATTGTAGCAATATGGCGACAGACACCGGCCAGAATTCGCGACTATACCATGCTGTTTGCGAAGAATTTCAAATATTGCTTATGGTGCGTGATACCATAGGTTGCACTCGTTCTCGCCAAAACGAGTAATCACAGCAAACACAGATTTTGACTGGTCGTTGATTTGATGTTGACCCATTGTATACGGCGCTGGCCCAGAATCAAGCCAACATTGGGTCAACGCCTCATATTAGCTGGGATACCGACATTTACAGCCGTGCAAAGGCGAAATGAATGAATGAATGAATGAATGAATGAATGAATGAAATCTTATGAATGAAATGCAGTCTCGGCTTACTTTACAAGTAAGCAGATGCTGTATTTTTCCTTTGAAGAGCACAAAACGTTGAAACAATGCTGGGTTGTTGTTGGCCCATCGTCTACGACCCTGCATGGCCAAACATCAACCCAGCATTGGTTCGACGTCTCGTGGTGCTAGGGTTTACAGCAGTTTGCTTTGTATGACAGGATAGACAGTTCCATTTCTTAGGATATCAGGCTGTATACGTTGTCCTTTGTAAGCCCCCCCCCCCCGGTTTCTATCGGATCAATGTGATCGGAGCGGGTACACCCGTCTACCATCTAATATAATGGATGTTGTAGACTGACCCTGTGGGATGGCATAATGCCTCATAATACAAGGTTCTGCTCCCAGAAGCACCACTTCCATTATTAAGAAGCGTCTGTAAGACATAGTCCCCAGGCAAGATTTCTCAGTCAGACCGACTGGCCGAGCGACCAACCGACGGACCGATGACCGGCACACCGACCGAACGACCGCCCGAGCCAACGAGCAGAGTATTGGATTCAACCAAGTCAGTCAAAGAGTCATTTCGCCGTCATTCAGTTGGATATTCGGTAGTATAGGCTACTTTAGGCTGACAAACCCCATCAACTCATAGACCATCCGACCGACCACTTCACTGACTGACCGACTTGCCGACCGAGCCTACGACCCAACGACAGAAGATCGAACACTCACTTATCCCACGATTTACCCTTTTCCCAGCGTGGGGCAACAAATTGTCAAGCAAACTTAACCAAGTTTTATTAAATATGCTGGTGACCAATATTTACTCTTCTCCATGTATCTGCACCATAGAGAACATCATACATCCATGCGGACTTGCTTATTTTTGTTTTCAACAGTGTAAACAGTCAAATGCATGGGAGGGCTTTTATTGAAGCGAAACAATAAAGATCAATTATTGAATCAAATATAGACGTTCCAATAATTCCCCGAATGTTTCAACTACAAGTTGTATAAACTGGCATTTGGTTTTATAAAAATACTTTGATTTTTTACCGTTAGGCCTACCCAAAATATTGTATTATTAACTCATAGCAGTCTGGCCGTTTTGACATAGGACGTCTGTGTGGTCTGGCCATTTTTGTGATTTTGGGACATAATGTCTTACTTTTAATATAAATTTAGAATTATGGCATATGTATTTCCCATACACCATAGGAACACACATACAATATATATCCAGAATACACTTCATTTGAACGGCCAATGTGATGTTGCCATGGCAACCGACAGCCATTTGAATATGCTAATTAGGTAGTCAAATTTTCGGAAATTTTGTTTAAAAATGGCATTTTTGTAATCCACGGAGATTCAGGAGTACAACATTACATCAATTCACATAAAATATATTAAAATACATCACAAATGGCTCGAAGAAGCATTCAATAGGTCTTTATAAACAAAATAATAGGGTGAATAAGTTATTACCATGGGATTTAGCAATCTTTCTAAAAAAATTGAGATGCATAGTGGATTTCAAATTTTGAGATGCACCAAGTTTTACATTCCCAACTCATCTGGGAAATAACAAAAGCCTCGTATTCATCTGATCCTGGAGCTCGATTTTTATTTCGGAAACAGTTGTGATGCAAATAAGTCAACTCTTTATGTTCCAGGCTACCCATACTTGGTTCATAGTTGCGCAAGTGATGTCATTTGGTGAATGGCTAAGCATTATTGCCAGGTCCGAGCTGGGCTCGGACCTAGACTGCAGCGTCATAAATGCCTGGTCCGAGCTGGGCTCGGACCTAGACTGCTATGAGTTAATAGCTTGTAATCATAATGCTTCCAATATATCGGTAGATATACAAGTATTCCAAGACAAGAACGATTTAATTTTGTACACTGTGCTACCAAAGATGCATCGGAGATGGATTTCACTATTATGCTTGAGTGTCCAAAACCAATTTCAGCGAAAATTTAATATTTACCATTCGTATGTAGCAGCTAGATTTAATTTGCCAATCTTTCAGATACATATAACGACAGAAAACTTATTAATTTGACAACGTTTTTGAAAGTATCCAATATACTTTAGGATGCTTTTAGATATTTAACTAATGTTATGTTTATTTTTCGGCTCTTCTGCAACAGATTATCCACAATCTCAGATGAGCTGAAACTACCACGAAATAATGTGTAAACAAAATGTGGTTTCAAAGATTTTTTCTCGTATGAACTATTTGGTGAGTATGCATGCATATATATGCATATTCGCATAGAAACATCAGATATATATGTACTTAAAAAGATGTAAAATGGTGAGAGTATTATCACATCTTTATTACTATATCGTATCAAACATTGCGCAGTTTAAATTAATAAAATATATGCGTTGCATCGCATGATTTGTTAATGACACGATAACACATTTCTCACCTTTTACCAAAATATTGGTTTGGTTAAATAGAATTTGTTTTGTCTGGCCTTGTCTTGGCACCGCATATTTTGTTATGCCACAGGAGTGGTTATTTCTCCTTCCACTTCTGTATTAATGGTATTGAAGGTAAGGGACGTACTTACATTGCTGTATTTACTGGCATTCGGGATCCCAGTGAACACAACACATTAGCATAACATTTCTACAACGCCGGGTGGTCTGACGTTGTATAAATGCCATACAAATAGCACGCGGCGTAATTAAACTAGAAGAGTGTCATTTCTATAGGATCAGCTGTGATGACCTCGGTCAAGTTTGACCTTGTATCATGGATGTGATGATTGATTTTGCACATCCAGTATTATTCCTACTTAGCTCCCAGGACGCTTTTCTGTTTGACAACCGATGATATATCAGATCGATCCACCAAATCAATCCGTAGTGAAATCTTTGCACAGAGAGCCATACTACACTGGCCAGCGATAATATCTTACATTTTCTTGTGCCCTGAAGCTGAAAGTGGCCTAGTTTTGGTTTATGTGTTGGCTTGTTCCAGTGGCTCCCGGCCAATCCTCGTCAGGGAATCAGTGTGTGAACGAGCTGCCAAACCTTGAGATTGCCCTGATTCTGGCTCATCCATTCGTGCCAAGCTGCAGTGCAATGGCAAGCAACAGTAACTGCTTACATTCCAAGTAAGCAGTTACCTTTTTCACGCAGCATGGCAGAGTTATTGATTCACATTTGACGCGGTCGTTCTGCGGTATCTCAAGGTCACGCCGAGTACCATTTTATAATTTTAGAGTTTCTGAAAAAAATTGATTATTCATATAGAAATATGATACTATGTAAACGTGCATGTGTTTCAGAACATGTATCCGATATTATCTTCATAACAATATCTAACCACTTTAGATGATGCAATGCGGACATGCTGTTTTAATTAAATCTAATTAATAATTAATTAAATATAAATTATTATGAATCCTAAGCAGCAAATAAACGCATCCTGATAGATAAAACAACATAAGCGGTGTCTAAAAAAACACAATGAGATATTTCCTAAATCATCAATTATTTTCATAATTCCCAGTCAATATTATGCGGTGCATACATAAATGCATGACAATTTATACTGAATAATTAGTTTTGAAAGGAGTAATTAAAGTCATGAATTATTTCCAGTATATCAGTCATATATAAAATAGGCACGCCCAATACTGCTATGCAAAGACAAACGGTAGTGTACATCTGTACATGAAAAGTCCGCAGTCACTGTTGTTTTTCTTTGAAAGGCAGAGATTTACCCGTGATGTAGCCTTTGCGTGTAATGTAGGCCTGCATAATAATGACAAAGATGTGACTCTTAGTATGTACAATTATCAATTAGTAACTAGGCGAAAAAAAATTACTTTGTCTCATTCTATGCGTAGAGCACCTTCTTTTGATGCTGTTCATATAAAATTCAAACAATGCAAGCAACGTCATGATATGTAATGAAGAACTTCCAGCAACATCATGATATGTGATGAAGAACTCCCATATGAAATTTCCCAGCTTAGAAAATATGGCACTACCTAAGAACTGGCTTATATTCTATGCCCATAAAACACTGTCATGGTCATCAATAATATGTTAGCTGAAATTAGTACGCATAAATGTATCTACGGCGAATCATAAGTAAGAATAAAGTTATTTTTCTAGATTATCGTGATCTGACGAGCTGTTTTGAGACATGCATTTTATTCGAAGTATGGAATTTCTTAATCTCGTCAAATAGCTTATGTATGTTATTCAATGCAACAACCTCAATAATTATAAAGTATTATTATTAGTACTTTGGTTCTGAGACATACCTCACGACTCAAATTTTTAATATGGGATATTTTGAATAATCATTTTGTTCGATTTCAAAATAGTGGCAATTAATGCAAATATGATAATATCATTGGATATATTTTCCCAATAATCATCATATAAACCCAGTGAATATATGAAAAGTATTTTCAAACTCTCCACAAAAACATTTGGAACAACATTCAAGATGGCTACCACAACAATGGCAACATTAGTCAAACAACAGTAACTGTTTACTTCATAATAAACAGTTGTTGTTCCTTACCTCTGCTCGACGGTATAGTCCGCTATCACAATTCTAGAAAGATTTATACATAGTCTCTAACCTCAAAGCATAAAACGCTCTGCTAAGATTTTGTATTTTCGTGGCTGGCGTAACAAATGGGGAGTTAGATAAAAAGGGGTTAGCGGGTCCTCTTTTTACAGCGCAATCCTTCGCGGCGTGTCCAGCATGTGAAGAAGGGGACTAATTCTCTGGATTGTCAGGAGTTTGCTGGTGGAGCGTCTGTCCATCTATTGTGTGCTCAGAAAATGTGCGTCTGAAAAAAATGTTTAGTTACGGTGTCTGCCATAGGTGTCAGCTGATGTCCATTCAAACACGATACATCATTAACTCATATGTTAGGTTATTGTTAGGTCTGTGACGCTGGCCCAGCATTAAACCAACATAGAGTCGACGTTTCGCATTTTCTGTGATGGTCTTTCTGAGTTGGCTTATTTGCTTGAAAAGCATAGCCATGGTGCAAACCTATCCACTTCAGAATCATTTGTGGCTCAATTGCAATGTTTCAAGAGACCCCCACTACTTGTTGTTCTTCTGCAAATGTTTGTAATGACGTATCTTTCGGCAACTGATGCGAACCATGTTCTGTGTAAACCTGAGAACGTGGAAACATATTGTGCCAAGACAAACAATATTTCAAGTAAGCTGTTACTGCTGACTTCTTCATCAGAGTTAAATATGTCAGCCGTTCTGAAAGCTGTATTACGGTCAAATACTGAGAAACCTTCCCCCCCCCCCCCCCTTAAGAGTTCTGCGAATTTATGCAGCCGTCTGTTGATAGCGTAAACAGCAAATATCAAAGAAAACAAACAAGATTTAGTGGTAATTCTAATGATAAAAAAACTAGACATGCACTGTGGCCTGATAATTGAACACACTCATTGAAATGTTTGTAGTGGACAAACCTCCTGACGTCAGACTGTTTGGTAAACTTTTCTAAGAGGTGTTCATAGCACCCGAGTGTTGACACGGATCATGTAGAATTTGCCCTGCAAACAGATCAGGCTAACCCGCGATGCTTGTTCAATACCGCCATACAAAGGTAAACATCATTTACGGCTTACCGGAAAAGTACGCAGTTAGTGATGTTTGAGTTTAAAATCGAAAAATATAATTTGATGGCCGTTTACGTCTTCAAACTGCAAAACTTTGAGACCTATGCCAAAAACGTGCAGATGTAAATTTAAACGTAGCACTCCGTTTTGTAAATATTATAACAAGGCAGACGAGGTATAGTGTGCATTCATTTGAAGCTGGGAAACTCTTTAGAGATCAAATAAATTAGACATAGCATAGTGCAATACAGACATTGAACAACAGTAAAGAGGTAAATAGACGAGTGATTAGACAGGGATCATAGGGATCACTACTAGCAGTCCTTCAGTTCATATACAAGGATCAGTATGTCTGGAGTATGGACCAAGACCTCCAACAATATCTACATCCGATTTATACAGGATCAGCAGGTACTTAACCAACTAAAGTATTTGAAATAGATGTAGTCTTCTAAGTTATTGGGTCATTGGCTTGCACTACCGAGCTTTATCAGATTTCAACGCGGGGACCGTCTTCATACGTCATAATCTGACGTCTGTAGACGTCAGATTCTGAAGTATTAAAGAATTATATATATATGGAAGAATTAAAATAGTTCAATGATCGCAGACACATAACATAGGTATTCGAATGAAGAAGAAAGAACTAATTAAATGTATGCTTATTTTAAAATGAAAAAACCCTTTGGGTTCCATGGTTAATGCAAAAATATGTCAGCGTTGTAAGGGTTAAGGTGACTTTAAACAGAATACCTTGTGTGGGGGCTTGTTCAGCGTTCTCGGTATTCAAGATGGATTGAAACTATGTTTTTCCACGTCCACATTATGGATTAATGAGCTTGTCTGACAGACATGTGTGATAATATAAGTTCATTCCAGTGTTTAAAACGGACAATAGTATAAATATTCAAGAAAAACAGACAATCATGAATAATATAAATATTCAAGAAAAATCAGTTGATGAGCTGATCATATTTTATATTCTGTGACTATTTATGATTGCAAATTTCTCATTTCTCTGTCTCTCTATGCGCATGTTATTCTTTGTATCCAAAAAGAGAGGGACATGAAAACCAAAGCTTATTTTGTGTTAATTATTCCAGAGGAGTTGTCTGAATCCAGTATAGCCTGAACGTTGCCCAACGGAAGCCAACAAGACAAGAATCAGTCACTTATACAAATTTCAGATTCATTGGTTCTGGTACATCCATGCTATCAACTGTGCCACTATAAAGCGCCATAATAAATGTATTCTCATCCAGATTAATTCCTCATATTGGTGATAACTCTTGTTGTTTTCGCTCCCGCAATGTGCATGCGCATGTCCTATAGCTAGAATGTGCCCTCTAATAACAACAATAAATCAGGTAAGTCGACGGGTACCGCAAGAATGAGCTTATTGTCACCAATACACTTCATTCATTTATTAGAGCTGGTCAATTTATAGTACACTGATTTAGCGGTTAACGATGCAAATAAAGATCCCCCACCCTCCATTCCACCCAGTGGGGTGAGTGTCTTCTTGGGACATGTCACAAGCCGGACACGGTGGTCCAGAGGTGGTCCATCAGTGGCTCGGCGGTGGGACATTAGTGGTTCGGTGGTGGTCCACCGATGGCTCATTGGTGGCCAGCGTCTCTGACGCAGGCCATCATTGAGACACCGGTGGCCCACTATCTCTTTCCGGCGGGAGAAGTGTGAAGGCGGACTGTTGGGAAAGCTTCCTGGATTGTGACAGATAACAGGGATTTGTCTCCTGTCCCATCCATGACGGCTGAATCCGTGGCAGACACTATACCATTGCTGACTGCGCCGTGTTTTATCGTAGCCATTTGAATGTTTCCTGTTTCGTCGGTGTTGTAGATCAACCCATCATTCAGCATATCATTCATTCGTAACGGTTGATGATAACAATATTAAAACTGTTTTTTTTTCACAGCAACTATATTTTGATAGTCTAAATAGCGTTGTGATCGATGTAATAATTAGTCTGTGTAGTAGTTCATAATCTAGTCGTTTTTGTACAACAAATTTGTCACTCTAAATTATATATCAGATGATTCGTGCAGCGCATGCATTTTGCTTTCTTATTGACATATTTTGTATGAAGCCATTAATGGCGTTGTTAACCATGTGCCGCCTGCTGATAAAAGAAACGTAATTACAAGTATCTATTTTAAAAGGCATACTAATTAACAGTGATTAATATTCTTTATTAACAGTGCACAAAGCCGCTCGAAAAGTGATAACAATAGTTTTGATTTCCTCCTGAGTTCACATATTTCTGATTTGAAACCAAATCTGCCATTTTATACCCTTCAAGGAGGTACTTGCCGTTACTGCATATCTCTCAGTCGCTTCACCACGAATTCTGAAAATTGTTCCATGCCGTGCAGTGTCGCTAAATAAACTCATCAAGAGGTCCATTGTGCAACGGAAAATGTCGATACAATGTATGGTCTGCTCCGCAAAAACGAGAAAAACTGCTTATTTTGCATGGTATTATTATACTAGTACTTATACACAACTTGAAATCAAGATTCAATGTGTAAGTACGCCATGCATACGTCATCTGTATACGCTAAACATCTCACGCACGTTGAGATACACGGATTACCTACGTATACGGGCACAAGGAAATACTTTTTGTCAGAACTATGCACCATATGAATAGATTATGTATGGCTATTGCACATTATATGATAAGGATATGGACAAATCATGTACGCTTGAAAAAGTTTCTTAAACTCACATCACTCAGAGGGTGACATGTTTTGATAAATGAGGTGGCCCGGCGTGTGGCCTAGCAAGGTCCTGGAAGCCATCACCAATCATTCATGAGAAGGCGAATTATGTTGGAGGTCCATGCCCCACACATATAGGCACTGCAAAAACACCCTTCTTCTTTCCATCGTCCCCTTAAAGTTATTCACTAGGAATTTTGACTCACTTAAAGTTGTGTCTCGCTGACGCGATTCACAACTTCAAGTGAGTGACAATTGGTCGGATTTGACAAAAATGGAGGTCAACTTTTTTTCAAATTTACGTTCTACATGTTTAAAATTCCCCAATCAATGTGATAATGAAAAAAATAATACTAAATATATATAATCTTGATCGGTAGTTAAGTGGCTAATAATGTCTTAAATTTTTGTTTGCGACGTTAACCATTTATCACAATGTCGGTATTTGATAGAATTCAATTTAGCTAAGACTGTGAAAATATACTGCCTGTTCTTGGCCAGACTAAGCAGAGCAGCTGCTGTTTCTGCCGAGATTGGTGGGAAGGAGACTGCACAAGGAATATACCTCTCATTTATAAATGATGCTGCAGGTTGTATCGGTCAGACAAAGAGCTCTGTGGAGAGTCAATCACTTTAAAGTACTGTCACAATAATGACATCTAACCAACCACGCTGTCGTCATGAGTCAACCTGTTGCAAATATGGACAGTGTACAGAGAGTATACACATACAGTGTACAGTATCTACCGTATTGTATAAAATAATAATTTCAAAATGTGTTCGCCAAGAGACTGTAAGATGGAGCGTGTGTGATGGAAGAGTTAAAGATAAAAAGAGAGAGAGACCCGCCACAACAGCTGCTGACCATCGTCTTCTGCGAGGATGCTGCCAATCGTCTTTAGCGAGGATGCTGCCAGAGAGTTTACCAGAAAAGATGCTTCTCAAAGATTTGGCATACAGACCCTCCAATCAAGAGTGCCGGTTGAACACCGGGCCAGCGTCGTCACTGGCCCGATGTTCAACCGGCACTCCTGCATTTTCAGGGCTCAGGGCTCGGCGGCATTTGTTCAGCCACAGACGGCGGGCGGGGTATTGCTTTGACGAGCCCCTTTCCTCAAGGGCACCATGACAAATGTAAGGCCGGGGTGAAGATGAAGGCCAGAAGAGTGCCGGCTCCTCCACCCCACGCCCGACTGCGTGGATATCCGCACAAATTCCAAAGATATTTCGTTTGTGTTCGCGTCTGCGGTGTACAAAGAAAGTGCGAGGAAGTATCTCCGCGGAGCCATCTATCACCCGGAGCAACTCCACCGTCGCTCGACCGATGATGTCAGCGAGCCATCACCTGGTGATGTAAAACGAGCTGTTTTCTCAACCCCCCCCCCCCCCCAGAACCGCATCGGTCTGCGGTCACTGACCTTATGGCGTGGTTGAAACGTGGTTGAAAATTGACGACGATATATATATTTAACTCGAGAAACAACACTTTTCCATCCACTTTCTCACGCTGTACCAGTAGCGAGGCGCCATTGAAGGTTTCGCTGCAAATGTCAAACGTCAATTAGCTGGAAAATCCCTTCCCACATTCTAAATGAAGACACTCCGTGGCTATAAGTTTGTGTTGGCAAATCCGATCGTTATATTATTTTTAAATAGAAAGAATAAAATTAATATTTTTTATCTGTTTACTATATTTATTTATGATTTTCTTGAAAAAATTAGAGCATATATGTTATATAAGATATAGTAACATGGTGTGATATGGATAATTCCATCTCTGTAGCTTATGATGACACATGGACTGCACAACGCCCAGCTAAACACAGTCATCGGTGATTTAATGCCGCGGCTAATTAGAAAACTACCCAAAAAATGATTATCTAAAAACCGGAATGAATTAATTGCATCAATAAATTAGAAACCACGTGTGAGTATCTGATCGGAATATCTCCTCACGGTATACCCGATTACAAAATACAACACCAATAGATGGAAAGCAGGTCATAAACAACTATACATGAGTGCATGAGGAATTCTGATACCGTTTGAGAAAACAACCTGCGTCCCAAAGCTGATGGATCTTTTTATCCAGCCCGTACTATGTGCAGACAGAGGCATTGTTATTCTGTTTGTAAAGAGGGCTCCGATCCATAGATGCACTACCTGGCATAGCCCATATATACTTGTTTTATTGGTCCGTTGACTGCTTCCTGAATGGAAGTTTACATCTCTTTAGAGCCATGGATTGAGAAGGCGATCCATGACTCTAAGAATATGTGAAACACTTATTATATTATTATGGCTTTTGCTTTTTTCGAGCATTACCACCTATGCAAGATCATTGTAGCTCTTCTTTGATAACCATACCTCTATAATTTTGCTGTGTAACATGTCTGGATTTAAATTGAGAACATCCCGTATTAGGTCTCCATGTTTTACACACAAATATTTTAGCGCTTTATACCTTTACAGCGCAGGGATCGACTTTAGTCGTCAGAATGTGACGTCTGCAGACGTCACATTCTGACGACTAAAGTCGATCTCCGCACTGAAAGAGTAAAAATATTTCTAATGGCCGTACACCCATAACATAGGTATTCAAATGAATCGGAAAGAGCTGACTAAGACAGTCATGATGATTTCAAATTGAAAAAACCCTTTGGCCTTTAAGGTTTTTATAAAAAATCAGCGCTTTAAGTGTGAAGAGTTAAAGCATATGTGCGCCGTGAGGATATCTTTTTTTGCTTACTTTTCTTAGATCTTTAAACGCATGAATATTATTTATGTTGCTGTGACAATGGAGATGAATACAAACGGTGTGTTTAATAGCTAATGCACTTGTCTTGTGTTTTAACATGCTTCTACTGCTTTCTCTGGCAAATCCACCATCTGAGGATTTTCCTGATATCAATTGTATGCATAAACCAATGCACACCACGTATCTGGTAATATTATACAAGTTTTGTCATACAACAGTAACTGCTCAATTGAAAAGTAAGCAGTTACTGTTGCTTGCCTTTGCTCAGTGTATATTAATATCACCAATTTGCGGGGAAGACGCAAGATCCGAATCTTGCATGGAAATATGCCTCACCTGGGACAGGACTTTCAGAGATTTTGCTGGCGACATATAACAATTTAGCGCATACCCACCTTTTATCACGTATTAATGTGTTAAGCTGCGGTCCCACTAAACGCCGCGCCGCGCCGCGCCGCGCTGCGCCGCGTCGTAAAAATCAGTAGATGCGGCTCCATCGAACGCCGCGCCGTGCCACGCCGCGCCGCGCGTTAAAAAAAGGTAAACTTTACTGTTGATCATAGCGCCGCGAAATGAAATCTGGGAAAAGTTTATCTTTCACGGCACCACGTTTTTTAACGCGCGGCGCGGCTTCCGGTGGGGCCGCACCTTTAGACATACGTTCATTATACACTTGCACCCCGCAAGTAAAGGTGTGATAAAATCGTATTTTGAAATTAAGGGGCAATAATTCGACATGCGTTCCACTATAATCACGATAATGTAATGCAAAGACAAGCAGGAGTAACTGCTTATTTAAAAAATTAACAATTACTGTTATTTGTCTTTCCTAGGATGTGATGGTAAATTTTCATTGAACCTAGCGAGCTTCTTTGGGTTTTCCACCGGCGTCTTAAAGTTTGTAATTTGTAAATGATAGACAGTTGTTACCTTATTGATACCCTCTGAACATCATAAAAGACTTTTATATATTTACCACACAAAAAAAAGATTTATTATGTCCAAGAGTGTAAACTACCTTTTTTATGGAAGTCAAATCACCCCTAGCTCTTCCGAGAATATCGGTGTAATGAAAATATCGGAATAAAAAATAATTTTCATCCGATTGCTTTTCCTTTTGAAATGTCTCGCAAACCAAAAAGTCACCCGAGTCGTTTGGGTAACAAGCCTGGAAATGCTGACCCAACATGTGATATAACGTGCCGGCATCGAGCCAATTGCCAAATGCTGACAACAATGTAGATCTGATTGTATTGGATACTTGAATGAGCCGGAAGAACTGTTGATTAGCAGTGGATATGCAGTTTCAAGCTTGAATAACCTTTTCTGGTGTGTAATCCCCCCCCCCCCCCCCAGATTGCGTGCAAGTTATCTTTACGTTATCTACACCGACCAGGAATCAATCTGCGAAAACAAAAATTGTGCAGTTTTTTATTCAGGCATATTAGTTATTGCATGGAGTTTTCTCTCTCTTAACATCCACGCCCATCCTAAGCCAAGCGATTTCAGATTCAGGTGATTTTGACGGAAGCAATTAGCGTTACCAGTGGTTACTGTAACATAATATTGTTTTAATCCCCGTTCATCGAGCTAATGCCTTTTTTATGCATCACATCAATCTGATTCGCCGTTGATGACAGATACAAGATTATCGCAGAAGACGTTGCTTCGATGTTGGGCTAGATAAATTATTGACGGAACGTAGTTATAGCATTTTTTCAATATTTGAGGATTTCTATATTTTACTATGTGAAACAGTTGGCCTATAATTTATATCTTCTTTCTTCGGGCGGTGCTTTTTGGTTGTGTGCTTTTCAAGTGAGCAGTTAACATGATTAAGGTTGATTGCATTTACGAAAGCAAACAACACAGTACCTTCTTACGTTTGAAGTAAGCAGTTACTGCTGTTTGCAAGGCGCTAATATCTGGAATGGTGGCAGATCTACCGCGTATATGCAAACAGCAGCAACAGCTTACTTTACAAGTAAGCAGTTACTGTTGTTTGCCCTTGCATGCCAGGGTTAATATGGGGTCCCTCTGCGAGTCTGCCGCTCTGTCTGCTGTTTAACAGCATTGCGCGGTTCTTACTGCCTCTGCTGTCACTGCTGCAGGCGGGGAGGTAAGCTTCTGCCTGCCCCAAATTACGTCTTTGCCGTATCGAATCACAACATTGAACGCCATCGGCACCAGAGGCTGTGCGCAACCAGTACCGGGGATATCCTCTTCTGCCGAGCGCCTGCAGGAATCCCTGAAAGACAGAAGACAGCGAGCGGGAGCCCCCATCTCACGGCAACCAGGACGCATCGCGGTACATGGTGACTTTGGGCTCTCAGACCGCGAGCAGAAGTACTTATTCTCACCCGGAGAGCTTGAGCCTGAGCCTGATTTCAACTGCTCCCGGTCGTCTTGCGGAGCGGCAGACTGCGAGTGGAAGCCATGGGATTAGGTCGGCATCGACCCGACGGAATCACCATAAACAATCCATCGCCGGGCCGGCTAGCTGACACCAGGACGTGAGGGTCCTCGCGAGGGACACACGGTGTGGCCACGACTCTCCCATGTTCCAGCGACGACACACGAATGAGTCGTCAGCCGACCTGATTCAGGTCAGTATACGCCTGTATCCCAGCGAACAGAAGACGTCCAATAAATGTCGCTTTAACGTTGGTCAACGTTAAACCAACATTGATTTGATGTTTTGTGCCTGCTGGGATGGCTAACGACGGTGGACCAACGTTAAAACTAATCGACATTAATTCAACGACTTTTTTCTGGTGGGATGGCTGTCTTAACTCGTTATTCCCAAGATTATTCCTTGTCCGCACATCCATATTTAAACGTACACGAGGTGTGTGGTTAAGGCTGTCACCAGGGAATAGCCCCCCCCCCCCCCCTGTATATATAAACGCCCGGGACGACCCACGATCAGCTGACACCTCCTAATTCTGGTGATTTACTTTTCAAAGGCGAAGGTCATTTGCGGTGAACATGCGTCTTTTGGGTCTATGTTGGACTAGCATCGCAGACGGTGGTCCAGCATTCATCCAACGTATAGTCTTCACATCTGATAATGCTGGCTCGTAATTTTCATGGCATTATGGGAATTTATGTTCATCGAGCTGTGCATTCCGCTCTCCCAATTCCGTGCAATGCTGATACCAGAAAGTTCTAGCCCAAGTATGGCCTATATGTATGGGACATTTTACCCTGATATAGAATCGCAACTAAATGACGGGCTGTGATAAGATTAGCTAATCTCACTATATGACAAACTATGACAGTGTTCGGACGTGGACAATAGGCTTATGGTTACTTTGTCCAAAGTCCGATTGATGACAACTGCGCAAAAAATAACTGGAGAAACTCTATTAGCAGATTAGCTTATATTACCGTTGCTGAAAGTTTCTTGTTCATTGTGGTAACGATGACAGTATGATGCATCTCCACATATCAATTCTGACTAAAGTCGATCCCAGCACTGTTGGAATAAACTATTTATAATCTCCTATAACATAGGTATTCAAATAAAGCAGAAAAAGCGAGCTAAAAATTCATGATGATTTCAAATTGAAAAATACCATTAATTTTGGTCTACATGATTTATACAAAACAATGTCAGCGTTTTAACCCTTTCACCACTGAAGCCCGTTTTTATGTGCTGAATGCTATGGGTTAAGGGTTGTGATCACACCAGCAGTGGGTCAGCACCGCGTATGTAGTATAATATGGGACCGCAACCAGGTTGACTTTGGCAGTATCTATATAAGCTGAGATGTAATATTCGCCAGTCAAAAATCAGGTTTAGTACTTAGTATAATTAGTATATTTAAGTAGTAATTGCTTACTCGTAGTTACTGCTGATTTCTTTTGCATGTCAGTATTATGATCAGAAGATAATTACATTCCTATGCTGTTTTGATCTTTTAAACACAAATTACAGTCTTTTGATTTGCACTAGAATGCTATACCTTCCCGACTAATCGAGCGTCTCATTCGGGCATCGTGAATAAACAGTATAATTATACTCATTCGCTAATGGCTTATGTTTAATTTTTAGAGTCTTGTTAACAATATTAACCTTTTGTACTCAAGAGCAAAATTTAAAAACGCACAATGAAAGCTGACTGAATCGCATCGTCACATAAGATAGGACGATCTAAACAAAAAGGTCGAACAACTCCGCAGTGAACAAGGGCATATAAGAAGACGAAACAGCTTACTATTTATTTTGTAAATTTCAGAAAATCTGTGGTGCGCCCGATATTTTCGCGGACGGACAAGAGTGTTTTTATTCGTTTTTTTTACGATCCCACAACATCCAGAGATACGGGACGCGGTTGCAGAGCCCGTGGGCACGCCATCCGGCAATAATTAGTCCTTGGGTCGAGAAATAAAGACACGCGCTCACGAGTCCCGAGGGACTTGTTTATAGATCCCTGACGTACGTCACAAGCAGGTACTCCGCGGGGGTGGCGGGGCGTCGGCTCGGTGGCGTCCCGCCGTCCGCGACGGCGGGCCGGCGCCGCGCCGACGCCCCGCGCTTAAAGGGACGCTACCTGATCCGGATCAATGGTTGTCTGGACATCCCGTGTGAGTGGCCGGATGTCCCGCTGTGTGTCGTGTATAGTGTTCAACAGATATGACGAGCGCAGGGATCAGAAATCATTACGCCCCGCACTCATGCCACCATTCACAGGCAAACAGCGGTAACTGGGCATCTGAAAAGTAAACAGTTAATGCTGTTTGTTTTTGGTTTTGCAGTGCAGTATAAGGGCCTGCCTTTCGCCACTGTTTATCGCAGATTATAGTGATGCCCTGGTGCAGTGGTTAAAGCTGCCTGCTTGGGAAGTTGGAGATCGCGGGTTCGGACCCCGCTCAGGCATTCAACTTTAAAAAAAACAAAATGTTTCTTCCCCGCTCACTCATAAAGATTCAATATTGTAGGGAGCCTCCGTGACCGAAAAGTAGCGTACTCGACCTCAGACCACCAGTGCCAATATTCGAATCACATACTTCTTTTTGTGCCCGTAAATAATTACCATAAAACGCGACACACTTATTCAGCTATAAAAACGAAAAACTCTCTAAGTGAAAATAATTGATAATTATAAATGTGCGATCTAGCGCCAATTTCCGGTCATCACGCTGTTAAATACCTTATTAATTATTAACCTAAGATTAATTAGCATTGTTCCAATAACAATAAACTGAAGAAGGTGACACGGAAATCGTGGTCATCATGAGCACTTTTGAAGACGTCGAGCGACCAGAAAACTGCTCCGAATCATTGGCTTACAAAGATGCATGTATTCACGCGGCGTATGGCGAATTTTCTTTAGCATAAAACAACTTGATAACTGGCACCATTTCAAAAAGTAGCTTATAACAAAATTATTATCAATATTTCTAAATCGTTATATTTGAGTTTGGAAGATATAAACATATATAATTGAACAAACACCTTTTTTACGTGACGCTTTATAAAGGTAATATGAATTGTCCATATGAATGAATGAATGAATGAATGAATGAATGAATGAATGAATGAATGAATGAATGAATGAATGAACGAACGAACGAACGAACGAACGAACGAGCGAACAAACGAACGAGCGAATGAATGAATGAATGAATGAATAAATGAATGAATGAATGAATGAATGAATGAATGAATGAATGAATGAATGAATGAATGAATGAATGAATGAATGAATGAATGAATGAATGAATGATTAAATGAATGAATGAATGAAATCTTATATAGCGCATATATCCAGGTGGAAGCGCTGAAGGGCGGGGGCCCTAGGGTAGTGGTTAGCACCGCTGCCTTTCACGCCAGAGTTCGGGGTTCGGTTCCCGGTCTCGGCGGTTTGAAAGAAAAAAAAAGTTTCTTCCCCATCCACGTGGGAAAGTCAGTATTGTGGGGAGCCTCCGTGACCGAGAGGTAGCGTGCTCGGCCTCAGACCGCCAGTGCTCGAATTTCGAATCCTGTGTCTGGAGGACAAAGTCATCTCAATCATCCTCAGGAGGTTCTCCTGGCTCAGTTTAGCCTATATGTGCACAAAGGTGGCCTAAAGCCCGATTCATTTCATTTCATTTCATAGCGCTGAAAATACGAAAGAGAGCAAAAAAGGTCAATTATTGTATGAGGTCACCAAACGCTTGCCGAAACAGTTTTTAACGACCTTCTAAAAGAGATCAAGATTTGCTGCAGGCAGGTCTGGCTTTTCAAACTGTGTCTGGAGGGCAATGTCATCTCATTCATCTCACAATCCTCAAGTCGTTCTCTTCACTCGGTTTAGCCTATATGTGCCTAAAACCCCGTTAATTTCATTTCCTAAAACTGTTCTCTGGAAATGAAAGGGTGTATGGTCCACTTTACAAAGTAGAACATAACCCTTTCCTTTCCAAGGTGATGATAGGTCAATATATGTTTTCGATCCAGCCTTTCTAACGCCGCTTTACTTGTCATTACAGCAATTTCCTGTTGGGATTAAGCGGAAAATTGGTTCATTATTCTTTCAGTAGCCAGGCGAACGTGACTTATCATGTATTGAGTGCAAGTGGAAACTGCTGCTTTTGTTAGAAGATCTCATTTTTTTTAGTAACTTCTACTTATGAAGATAAATTGTGCATTATTTTCTCATGTACGTTAGTGGGATGTTTATATCAACAGGTACATCTATTTTTGAGGGCTAAAAATAGACTGACCACATTTTTTGTTTCAACAAGATATGCAATATGCGGGATTTATTTTCACTAGTGAGTTGAAATGACAACTGTGGTCGAATTAATCTGTCTAAAATGATCATATACTTGTACAGACCTGATACATAGTGAAAATTGTTAAACATTTTTAGAGGAGACAAACATTTGTGTTTAAGTTAGCGACTGGGGCGCAAAACTGTAGACTCGTTATCTTCATAAAGTAATTTTTCTGCTACGTACATTCTTGCATTCGGTCTAGTTTAGAAGTGTGCGAGCCTAAACTAAGCGAATTAAGTTTTATCTCGATGGATGGGCCCCAATGAAGATTTCTAATGCATAAAGACCAGCATTGAACCAAGCTTGGGAAACACTTAGCCACTAACTATACACCAGGGTACTACCAAAGAGGGAAGCTTGTATCAGTAAAGAGGGAAGCTTGTATCAGATACCGAGCATATTTGATTTCCTCACCCGTCAAATAGCAACAGAAATTGCTTACTCTGAAAGTACATTATTACTGCTGTTCGCCTTTGCCTTGTTTCTCTCACATTCAGCTTAATATAAAACATTTAGCACACAATTAAAGATAGGTAACAACATGTCAATAGGGCATTGTACTTGCATGTTTCATATGTGTCATCATTGAAAGAAGGAATATTGTGTCAGGACAAAACCACCATAGATCTTAGCCATCTTTTGGGCAATATCGGCATCTCAACCAACCACGTGCTTAATAATTAGGTCAATCACTTCGAGAGTCTCTGAAAACTTATTTTGAAAATCACACACTTGATAAAATGAATTTATTGATCACTTTATTTAACGGCTGATGACTCCCAAGAAATATTGGCTAGGAAGTATAATATGTTATGCATATACTATACTGTGTTAAATAAAATAGCATTTCCTTTGAGTATATACTTCTAGTAGTGAAAATACGTTGAAATAGGGTCGGTCCACAGACAGAGGCGTTGTCCCAACGTTAAACCAGCGTATGTTTTATTCAGGTGATGAACAAACAATGGTAGTCCACTGGGCGCAGGACTTTGTTGCGACGTTGAATCAACGCCATTGGCGTTGATTCAACGTCACAACAACGTCGTGTGCACATTGGGTAATGACCTTTCCACATTGACTCATTTATCTGATAAGTAGAGAGCGTTCGAACCAGCCAGCAAGCCGATCCGTAGATCATTTTTTTTGTTATTAGCACATTACACACCGGCTTTTGAACATGTAAGTGTTAAAAGTGACATCAGTCAGCAAGATGTCAAATTCGTTGATGTCCATTTTTTCAAATCTAAATAATTTTCACTGACTTGCGGTTGTGGATGAAGTGAGTGAAAAAGCTGATCAAAAAAATTTGAATCCTGTGTCTGGAGTGCAGTGTCATCTGATTCGTCTCCTCATCATCCTCAGGAAACTTTTTTGGCCTAGTTGAACCTCAATATGCAGCCAAGTGGTATAAATCCTCATTCATTCATTTGTGTAATCATCAACATTTGTGGAAACGTGACCGTGCACACGAACGTCATCACAATCCAAGATTACGTTGCTTGAAACTGGATTTTCAATTTTTGCTGAGTCATGTCTGGTGATTTGTTGTGCTCTTGGTGGCTGAGATTCGCCACCCTTTCGGATTTGTATTGCCTGACTGAAGGTAGCAATTGTTCAAAGAATGTTTCGTACACATACAAAAACGAGGGAAATTTTAGCACGGAGCATCACAAAAACAAATTGTCAGAAAAAAATAAACTGCTTATACTTTTAAAGTGAGCAATAACTGTGTTTTTGCCGTACATCTCTGCAAGTCTGCCACGCGTTATATTGCTCTTAAACGCATCCATCATCAGGTCAACAGCGTTCACTGATCGAAAAATGGGGGGTGGGGTGGGGGTTCGGGGGGGAGGGAGATGGGGGTGGAGATATTGCCAGAAAAAACGCGGTTATTTTTTTCCGGTACGAGTCGTGACTCGATGGTGTTCGCGATTCTCAGGTGTAAACTGCCGCGGGACAATTTCCGCTGGAGAGCGATTTCCACTGTTTGCGAGAGGCGGCCCTGCAGACACAAGCCTTTGAATCAATGTTGATTTTAAGTTGATCTAACGTCATAGACGTTGGACCAATGTTAAAAAACATTGATTCAACGTCTTATGCCTGCAGGGCTGGAGTGGCACTGAGGTGAGCGCGCAATCGGGATCGCGCTAAACAAAATCCCTGTGTGAAAGAGGAAGTGGCGCTGGATTGAATAACTTCCACTGTTGATGTGCTCACAAATCTCCGGATAAATCACATAGCGAGCCGTAGATGCCGAACCAACGTCTGTAACGCTGAACCAACGTCAGAACCAACGTATGTAGAGCAAAGGCAAACAAAAGTAACTGCTCACTGGAAAAGTAGGAGTTTACTACTCTTTACATTTGGAATGCAATGCTCTAATGCGCTGAGCAGTGAGTCTGAAGTAAATAAAACAGGTTGGAACAATGTATTTAAAGTTGGGCCCATCTTTAAACCAGTGCCAGGCCAGTGTTTCCCTAGTTGGCCTTGGCTATTGCTGCCAGAGAACGTTTACAGAAAGACGGTGCCAGGGCCATCAGTCATTTTCCGCTTTTTATAGAGGCGCAATATGTATAGCTCAGGTATAGAATATAAGTACCCAAGTACCCACATATCTCAGCATGATTTGATCATATGTGGAAAATAAGATAGGTGTGATAAAAAGTGAAAACATATTAGCTAGCGAATGTTAGGGTATGTCTGACACTTTAGAAAATAGAGCCAAAAAATACAAAATTAAACAATTTATTCACCACAATGGTTTATCATATCTTGCTATATTTTAATTCTGTGGTTTTTCTTTTTAAATGATAATCTCTATATAATGGTTGGATAATAATACTATATCCACAATAATGCACTGGGAATCTTGAGAAAATCTAGGGTATAGCCGACAGTTTAGAACATAGAGATAAAGAAATACATAAAAGTGATTCTTTTGTATGATAAGTCACTTCTCATGCCAGTACTTTTCTTCTTTTTTTTTCGTTTTTTAAAGCATAAAAACGAGAATTCCTATATCGAATATAACAGTGATGATGTGTAATGTGCTGCGACAGTCCACCTAATTTATATAATCTATATCTGTCACATCCAGATATCCGCATGAATGCAATAGTTGTCTTTGTTGTTGTCTATATTTAGCTAGACACAATAATATAAATCCTGGGAACATTATTGAAGAGTACGATTTGGTGCCTGAGGCATGACCGGGCTTTGATCGACCAGCTCGTTATAATGGTGGGCCAGCGTCACACTTCTTGTTTAGCTGAGCAGTGTATTGTTTCGAATTTGCAAGGTTCCCTATAAATAGTACGTTGGTTGACGCATGACTGCCACGTACAAATGCTCAACAGGGTCGATAAACGTCAAACATTGCCACTGGCATTTGTAGAAAAAATGCTAACACACAACAGAGTGTTAAGCACGCTCAGATCAAGTAGCTCGTTAACGATTTCTAAATATATTAAACACTTCCAACATTTTTCAATTTCAGAAGTATATTTTCCAAATCTTACAAAAAACTATTGATAATTTAAATATTGTGGCGTTTGTTCACTGTCCAACACTAGCCAAAAAACTACGAAATTGTCACTATAGTTTTTTTGTCAACCACTGTTTTCTCGTATCTATTCGCCCCTACCCACTCACGCATCTTTCTATATTTATGGTCCCGCAGTTTATCACAAAATTGGCTATAGACCTTATCGACAACATAATGTTTACCATTAAAAGTGTACATATTTATACATCAAACATAAAGTTAAATTGTAATGAATAGCCTTGAAGAAATACCATTAAAACGACGTTGACTTGCAAATTGCGAGAATTGTAATTTGCATGTCTTAGATAATTATCTTATTATAACCCTCGATAATATACACCCAGAATAATACTAGAAACAATTGTGTTAATTAATCATTTTTAATATTTTTTATTGGATTCGTGACAATGTGGAAAAGATCAAGCTTCGTGCGATTACAATGCTTTCAACGGAAGTGGGCTTGAATAATAAGTTGCTAAATTCACGTGATCAACGCATTTATGGTTCTTTATAAGGCAAGTACCGTAGGCAGAAATTATTTCATTTGAAGAGAGACTAACATGCATTCAAATAAACTTCGCCACTCTATCATACTTACCCCTCTCCGGGGGCCCACACCTCGATTACACGACAAATCCGATCGCACCTATACACTGTAAATGCTCGTGATGAACAATCTACGGCAAAGTACCGAGCACATCAAACGCGAGGAGTCAGCGCGGCGCCCTAGTGTTTGCTGGGCAGTGTGTGGGAATTTGACCAGGAATAGAGACACAGCTAATTCCGCGCACGATGACAGAATAAAGGGAAGTCGCGGGCTATATCCAGTGGATTTTATATGACCTGTTTCAGCCTTGACGGAGGGCTATAAATAAGTGGACAGCTCGTGAAAAAAGCACTCAACCGCGGGAGACACGAGATATGTAGTTAGCGGGATATATTGAGATGCAAACGTCTAGTTTTAGACGGTGGCAGCGGTATATTTATGCCCGGATTCTGTTCATGGAGCTTTTCTTTCTAAGAACGAACCATACCATATTTTGCCACCGATGTTTTAGTGATAGCGCATATTTTTATTTCGTTATGTGGGGTTCTGTCCGTTCAATTGCACCGGGTCTATTGCATTATAGAGCAATGCTTGCATAGAATTACATAACAAATAGATTAGGAGTCACTGCCTTACATTGTGTTGCAATACAATGCATTGCACTGCATTGAATTGAATTAAATTGAATTGCATTGCTTCGCATTGAATTGAATTCAATTGCATTGCATTGCATTATATTGCATTGCATTTAATTACATTGCATTTCATTTTATTGCATTGCATTGCATTACATTGCATTTCAATACTGTACAGTACAGTACAGTACAATACAGTACTGTACTGTACTGTACTGTACTGTACTGTACTGTACTGTACTGTACTGTACTGTACTGTACTGTACTGTACTGTACTGTACTGTACTGTACTGTACTGTACTGTACTGTACTGTACCGCATTGCATTGCATTGCATTGCATTGCATTGCATTGCATTGTATTGTGTTGTATTGTATTGTATTGTATTGTATTGTATTGTATTGTATTGTATTGTATTGTATTGTATTGTATTGTATTGTATTGTATTGTATTGTATTGTATTGTATTGTATTGTATTGTATTGTATTGTATTGTATTGTATTGTATTGTATTGTATTGTATTGTATTGTATTGTATTGTATTGTATTGTATTGTATTGTATTGTATTGTATTGTATTGTATTGTGTTAAATTACCGTGCATTACATTGCATTACATTGCATTGCATTGCATTGCATTGCATTGCATTGCATTGCATTGCATTGCATTGCATTGCATTGCATCGCATTGCATTGCATTGCATTGCATTGCATTGCATTGCATTGCATTGCATTGCATTGCATTGCATGGAATTGCATTGTATTGCATTGCATTGTATTGCATTACATTACCGTAAGTGAAATTGCTTTTAAAATCACACTAGAATAACATTGAGCATGATTTGTACAGGTAAAGCAATCTGCGTCATCAATGGAGTGTTAGTACGTTTAGCATTATGATGATTATTTATAAGTTTATAAGTAGCTCCCATTAAATAAAGGTCGACACAACACTTAGATAATCATGATGGTATGAATATAAAAACTGACAAATATAAATTGCCTCGTCACGTCAGCAAATGTTTTGCGAAAGCAAGCAGTTATCCTGCTTTGCGTTTGCATGAGAGCGTATCTCAGAATAGTCGAGCCAAAGCTGAAAAGAAGGCAATAAATCAGATGATGCCTCTAATCACTTCAAGAATAAACAGTATCACTAGTTGAGCAGTACCCGGCGCTCGGCACGGTACCTGGCTAAAATAGATCCATATGCGTTCAAGATGACGCCTAGGTCATTAACATAGCAGTTTCACGATAGGGTGTTGTTCAGTCAATGTAGAAAATAAGGATCCAAGGTGAAGGCAATAAACACTAAATATTTGTATGACATTTATACAACGTCGGCTCAACGTCTTCGACGTTGGACCAACATTGTATGAATGTTGTACAAATGTTGTGTGTTTGCTGAGTCGAAGGTCCCCGGTCTACTGATCCAGATTCTGGCAGCTTCGCTTGCAGTCAACTGGTTCACAAAATCCTAAAATCTCCATCGCGATTTATATTCGCATATAGCGCTCGTATACTATACCGGGCACTGCAGTGCAAAGGCAAACAGCAGTAACTGCTTACATGAAATGTAAGCAGTTACTGCTGTTTGACTTTGCACGTCACGTCAGTGTGGAGCTTATCCACAACATCGCTAAAACACGTGCGCTGTTTCTGATGTCCTCACAACGTTGTCACACCTTTACCTAACATAATGTTATTGACGTACATGAGCGGGGGATTTCCAGGCAGAGGAGGTGGGGAGGTGATGACATCCAGCCTGCCAAGCACCGAGATTCACTGTGTTTCTAAACATCCCTTGCCACCTTCCGGGAAGGCTTCATTCATGAAGGCGTTCGTGAGACCGGCGGTGGGAGGGCAAGCTTTATGCCCACCACATAATATGCTATTAGAGAAAAAAATGTGTAGGTCTCAGATTGATCACACTCAACACGTACTCTGTAGTTCAAAGGCAAATAGCAGTTACTGCTTACTTGCAGAGTTAGCAGTTACTGTTGTTTGCACGACGGAACAGTAATAATTTAACATGTTTAACATGTCTCACTGCAAACATTATGCTTCGTCATCCTCAAATCAGTTGTTGTGGGCGTTTTCCAGTACAACTGTATGAAGGCTGCTCGGTATAGTTATGTGTAAGCATACAATATATACATATTATACAGTGTATATGTATACAATATATATAATACTGACATATAAACTTGCAAAAAAATGTACATTATGCTACTTCGTTAAAAGCTTAGAGTACTGTTAGGAAATCAACTTTCAGGTTTACTTATTGAGGGTATATTGAGGCTAATTTCTTCGAAGAAAACAAAGAAACCTCTGCCATAGTTAGAAATTCGGATGCATGTTAATATCGCACCATCCCCAGCTCGCATTAAACCAACACTGGCTCGATGTCTTGCATGTAGGCTGATTCCATAAATAAAATACCATGATAGGTGAAACTAATGCAAAATTAAAAATAATTTCCTTTTATTTATACAAGAAAGGGTATTTAGTGGTTATGATGGTTACTAGACCCTATACATTTTTTAACCAAGTACAGTACTCTACTCATGACTAATGATATTGCGGCTCAGCCTGTCACATGACAAAATCTGCCTATCAGAAAATCACCGCCGTCATTTAGTTATTATTTTAATAAGGGGGTCGATTACCATACTCGGGCCATAATGTATAATTTGAATGGAAACAAATGCCACGTGACAAATTTGATGGTAATTTATCGTTTTTTTTGTTTGACGAACAGATAAAAAAACGTGAAAACAGCTCTTGTAATACTGTTCTTTTAAAGTTAGCAGTTACTGCCTTTTGGCTTTGCACGGCAGCGTAGACGTCATTGGTGCAGCAGTTAGAAGGTTCACCCTTTAACCACAGGTGTCGCATATATTTGGGTTTTCATTTTTGATTAGCACATTAAGTATCACCTTTTAAACATGTTAAAGATAAAATATGGCATCAATCAGCAATATTTAAAAACAGTTGAACTCCATTTTGTTAGATCTGAATAATTTTCACTCACTTGAAGTTGTGGATCGCGTCAGCGAGACACAATTTCAGGTGGGTGAAAATTCAGATTGAATAATTTGGCGGTTAAAGGGTTAACAAGGCCAACTGCTAAAGCGAAAGTGTGGTATATTATAGTTCTGTAGGTATTCGGGAATTCCACGAGATAACTCACTTGTCCATACGGGAGACTGGGTCAGTAAACCTGTCTGGATTAAGATTGATTCCCTAGCTGTAGTATCTAACCCAAAGCGCTGACATATGTTTGTATAAACCATGGAGACCAAAATAATGGCTATTTTCAATTTGACATCATCATACATGTATTTCCGCTCCATTTGAATACCTATATGCCATGGGTCTACGGCCATATTAAATATTTTAATTCTTAGAGTGTGAGGATCGACTCTAGACGTCAGAACCTGACATCTATGGACGTCAGATTCTGACGTCTAAAGTCGATTCTCGCGCTGTAATGGCTAATGCATGCAATAGCATACAATTCTGTGTAGATGTATTCCAGTTTGGACATTATTTATTTTTGCTTTGTTTAAGATATTGAGTTATCAAAGCTTGACTTTCGCGAAAATTCACGAGAAACAAAACATCTTCACAGCTTACCATATCTTTACCAGCTCCTGTGCGCGGTACGCTGCCAAAATTGTGTATTAACCCTTTCAAGCCTGGATTTTCCATTGTCATCTTCATCCACTACAAGCCGCGAATTGCTGTCGCAATTCTCGACTTGTAGAGGATGAAGATGATTTGATGTGATTTAAAAAATAAAGAAAATTGGCTTGAATTGGTAAACCAGTGTCATGGAAATTTTCGTTCTAAAACCCTTGGTTGTAGGAAAATTAAGTCTGTTTTTAGGGATGTAAAATAATGCTATAATGCATCGTGAGGGCTTAAAGGGTTAATAATGATCCGCAAAACCTGCTGCCATGCCAAATCAAAGAGGCGAAAAAGTGTCGGACAACGGTCTCGCAGCACCCGCTAGTCTTGTTGGCGCATCTGATCAAAGGCGATCCGGATCCAGAGGTATCCAGGAGTCCATTGATCCAGATATTTTGATGGAACGATAGCTATCAGTTTGTGCAATCCGAATCGCCGTCCTGCCATGCGGTGGTGTTCAGATAGCGAAAAACAGTTCCTTCAAATTTGGGAGATTTCCAGCTTTAATTTCAATTTTTTTCAACGAGAGGTTGATTAATTGTTCAAGTTCTGCATTACCCATTGGCATTAACCCTTTCATCGGTCTAATAAGTTTAACCCTTTAACCGCCAAATTATTCAATTTAAATTTCCCCCCACTTGAGGTTGTGTCTCGCTGACGCGATACACAACTTCAAGTGAGTGAAAATTATTCAAATTTGACAAAATGGAGCTCAACTTTTTTTAAATTTTGCTGGTTGATGTCACATTTTATCTTTAACATATTTTAAATGTGGTATTTAATGTGTTAATAAAACATGAAAACCCAAATATATGCAGCACCGGCGGTTAAAGGGTTAAAATCATCCAGAGGATTATTTTATCTTTTTTGTTATGCGTTGATGTCTTGTGGAGTACGAGCCCTAAAACAGAAAGGGGCTATTGCCCTATTGAGCTTTCATCGAAATGTGACCTGATGATGATGCCTAATGTCCAAAGGTAGAATAAATAATTATCATCTTAATAGGGAGATTAGGAAAACAATGTCGCTGCCTATTCGACCCTGACCGAGCAGCATTATACTGACTGGTTGCCAACGTGCAACCCTTCTCCTGCCGTGACCGTCTATACACGGTTTGAAGCTAGTTTCAAACCAAATAACATGCCACGGAAATTGATAAAATAGTTTGTGATGGATGCGTAGTTAATAAAATTATTGGATTTGAGTTATGTGTATTTTTAGTAAAAAAAAATACATTTTTCGTTGTTTGAAGCTGGAAATTGCGTCAAATTCCGCAGGACAACGTTTAACTCGTATCGCATAGTTTATCACAGCTATGGATTTGTGCAGTGTAAAAAAGATCTTATGTTCTAGAGAAAACGTTGAAGAGATACAACAATATATCGTCGCCTCGGAGCTAGAGAATCCTATCTGACACTCGTCAGAGTGGCAGATAGGATCCTTTAGCTTCGAGGCGACGATATAGATAATGCCAGTACGCATGTGTTGACATGCTCCACGCTTTAATAGAGGATCCACGGTGACGTCCTCAGGTCAATATTGCTTTGTTGTAGGCCTATGTCAGCTTCTTGTTTCTGTTATGGCAAAACCACACTTGCGCTATCGCTGCGACTCGCCTGCTTTAATTCGGCGTGGGTGTACGTTCAGCTAACGCCCAGTCACTATTATGTTGTTCTTAGTTGTTCAGCCCTGTCACAATAGAGGAGGGAATCACATGTATGCACTATAATTATTATGCTGTTCCACAATGTCAAAGGCAGTATCCGCTTACTCGTTAAGTAAGCATTTACAGCCTTTTGCACGGCGGTATAGTAAGGTGATTGTCAGTGAAGAAGTGCTGATCGATGAGAGTAAGGTTAACTACAATCCATAGTATCTCTGTTCATCGATTGCCACAAACGGAACAGCAGATAGACGATGTCCCTAAAAAGCAACTGGTTCAACTATATTCATGGCATGGTTCTTCTTATTATTATTACTACATATTAATCTAACAAGTTACTGGCCCTTCCTGTGCGGTACCGTCTTTAGACGTCACAATCTGATAGATTCTGACATCTAAAGACGGTTCCCGTAGTAAAAGGAATTACAAAATATATAGTGGCCATTGACCCATGAAATAGGTATTAAAATGAAGCGGAAATAACTAACAAGGACATTTATAATGATTTCAAATTGAAAAAACCCTTTGATCTCCAGAATTTATAAAAAAAATATTTCATCACGTTAAGGGTAGAGGGTTGTGTTTCACATCTGAGATGTGAATCGTTCATCAACCCTTTAACCGCAAACTTATTCAATTTTGAATTTTCACCCACTTGAAGTTGTGTCTTGCTGATGCGATCCACAACTTCAAGTGAGTGAAAATTATTCAGATTTGACAAAATGGAGGTCATCTGTTTTCAAATATTGCTGATTTAAATCACATTTTATCTTTAACATGTTTAAAAGGCGGTACTTTATGTGCTAATAAAAAAATGAAAAAAACAATATATGCGACACCGGCGGTTAAAGGGTTAAGACGTGGTCTGGTTAAATTGCCCTCAGAGTCATGTTCCTACCAACATCACTGCTGAACCAGTGACTTGGTAACGTGACCGAAATGGGAAACCTCTTGGGCCATCCACAAGAGCAACAGTTACTTCACCTTACACCCCTGCTGCTTAACCCTTTAACTGCCAAATTTATTCAATTTAAATTTTCACCCACTTGCAGTTGTGTCTCGCTGACGCGATTCACAACTTCAAGTGAGTGAAAATTATTCAGATTTGACAAAATGGAGGTCAAATCTTTTCAAATTTTGCTGGTTGATGTCACATTTTATTTTTAACATATTTAAAATGTGGTACTTAATGTGCTAATAAAAAATGAAAACCCGATTATATGCGGCACTGGCGGTTCAAGGGTTAAGGTAAATGTCAATGCAAAGAGCGGTAGCTGCGTACTATTTAAGTAAGCAGCCACAGTCGTTTACATGACATACGTCACTGCTGATTTTATAAATCATTCGCTCCTTTAGGTGTCCCTTCACCTTGAAATATGAACTCCCAACTGAGCGTGATTAAAATTCCGTTGATTTATAAAATACTGAAGTGCAGCATATCTAATGAAAACTTGGAACGGTCTGATGTAGAAAAATATACGGATGTGACATTTTTATGGATGTATCGTTATGATAACTGGATTTGTATCTAGATGATCACTGCCTGTTTTCAAATGTCACAATGGCGCATTTAAGCAACACATATAGAAGATTATGAGAAACAAGTAACAGCAGGACATTCATCTGAGAGGTTCCATAATGTTCGTTTCCTCAGGGAGACGGAAAACGGGATATATGCTCAAAAGACATAACAGAGTGTACACATGCAACTGGACAAGGCTGCTAAGCAAAAGCAAGTAGAAGTAACTGCTTACTCGTAAAAGATGCAGTTACGGCTGTTTGGCCTTGCACAGCAAAGTGCTGGCCAGTGTTACGACGTAGCAAAATCGATGAGATACATTTAGGGGGCGACCCAGGTCCACACAAGTCTGCAGTGAATTCAATAAACATGATCAACGCCCCCCGGGTCTTGATGGGATAAACCCACGACGGTGGGCCGCCGTTGGACAACGGAGGCCCACCGTTGGCCAACGTCTTGTCTACTCTGTGAATGGTCAGTTTTGTGGACTTCTTCCCTCCTCTTCCGGTCTGACCGCTCGCAAAATATGAAACACCACGCGAGTGGTATTTTTGCGGTGGCCGCCCTTGTGTTTTGTCAGTCGTCCGCCGCTGCAGTCAATACTAATACGAATGCATTATTGATGTGCCTTTTCGCTATTAGTTCACTGTTGGCGTACCGTATTCTTTATCAGTTTCACTCCCCGTTGTCTGCGCCATGGAATCTCACTCCTTATTTTTTCATGGTTCATAATAGCAGCATAAAATGAGTTAAGATGATCAAATACCGATATAGCATTTTCAAACTACCTGCTGTATTGGAGGATAAAACTTCCTGCTGCATGTTTTAGCAGCTGTGCAATTAATTAGTTCTAGTGACGGCGATAATATTCTAGTAGCTTGATTAGTGGCTTATTTTTTGGTGACATTATAAAAAGCGTATCCATAAATTACAGAGCAGCATGAAATACCAAAGTCAGAACACTGAGTTTGGTGGCATCTATATCACAGCCACTACCTGGCAAACACAAAATATTTGTATAACATTTATACAATGTTAGACCAAAGACGTTGGGCCGACGTTGTATACATGTAATACAACGTTTTGTGCTTGCTTGGTATTGTTCTGATTAGTTTACAACATTCATAAAGGGCAACCAAAATGTATTTTACCGATGTTAAAAGTGGCAGAGGTCAATAGCTGTGGTCCAAATAACGCGACATCAACTAGGCTAAGGTCTACTGGCAACAGGTACATGTAAGATGTACCAAGATGTACCAAGAATAGTATCAGATTTATCTTCAGATAATTATTACTATCGCACTCTTCATGGGAGGACCCGAGATCTGAAGAAAAGAGGGGGGTTTGAAAGCCTGCACCCACGATATGTTTGGCATGTTTAGGCCAAATTATTTATCCTTCCTGTATCCGCCACTACAATCACCATAATGATGAGATAAAGGGCGTAATCGGTGTTGATTAAAATGTGCACTCGGTATAATCTGAAAGCAGTCAAGTCAAGTGACGGAAGTGGTTTATTTATCAATAAAACCAAGCTGTGAATAGTGCCTATTGAATGGTTGTTAGTTGTGGCTGGGTCGGGGTAGTGTGGGTACAGCCTTGACCTCCATATCTGCAAGCCATTTAGTCAGATTTGCTGATTTTTCAAATGCCAGCTGATTTATTGGGAAGATATTCGTCGCACATGGAATGTTTTTGCCCGGGAGGCTCTGCAGTCGTCAAGCAAGGTCGTCAGTTTAACGGCCCAAATTACCGAGCAGGCAGGAGGCGTTGACCCGACGCTAGATTAACGTTGGCCAAACGTCTACGACGGTTGGCCAACGTTAATCCAGCATCTGACCAACTCCTCCTGCTGGCCAGGGACGTCGTAGATCTCCACGCACAGTGTCAGAATTTACACTTGACCGTCAGCCTGCCAAGGACCGCCGAGGTAAAGATCAGATAGCCTCTGTGTCTGTATCCAGTGTCATCGGCAAGCCACGGGGCCACAAACAACAGGCAGCGACCCGTTATTCCGTGACCTGTTACACTACACTATATATTAGTGAGTTACGGGTACTCTGGGACCACAGCAGTGCCACCCCCCCCCCCGTCATCCCGCTCAGTCCGCACTGTCTAGTGTTACTGCAGGAATGCCTCAGGATCTGCACAAGTCTGGCAGAATGGCAGAAGACGCTCTGAGAGCATTTCCCACACTCTCTCGCTGCCCCGATTCAGACTGACGTTCTTACATCAGTTAAGATACCAGGGTATCCCAGCAGATACGAGACGTTGAATCAATGTTGGCTTAACCCTTTAACCGCTAGACTATTCAATTTGAATTTTCACTAACATGAAGTTGTGTATCGCTGACGCGATCCACAACTTCAAGTGAGTTAAAATTATTCACATTTGTCAGAATGGAGGTCAGCTTTTTCAAATCTTGCTGATTAGTGTCACATTTAATCTTTAACATGTTTAAAAGGTGGTACTTAATATGCTAATAAAAAATGAAAACCCGAATATATGCGGCCCCGGCGGTTAAAGGGTTTAAGTTGGACCAACGTTGTAGACGTTGAACCAACGTTAAACCAACATTGATTCAACGTCTTTTGTCTGCTGGGTAAGACCCACTTCTCATAATGATAATTATAGGCTATATCGTCGAAATGGTCAAGTATCGAGCACCATGGAACCGAAATTCAGTCTAATGTTGGGCCGACGTTACAGGTTACACTCTTGGCAGTTCCAACATCGCGGTAACACCTCCTTCTCATAATTACTGACATCGTCAAAATTGGCAGCCGAAACGAGACATGATCCTAATGCTGGGTCGACGCCGCACCCAGTGGCCTAACATTAAACCAACATAAAATCAATTCCCGCTGACCAGACTTCCTCTTGAGGAAAAGACTCTCATACCTTTTCCGGCACCATTGCAACACCTACTTCCTCATAATTACGTGGTAGCGTCAAAATTGTCAAGTACCCAGCACAATGGTACAGGCACCATATACCATTAGTTTCATGTTAGTCAAACATTTAGCCACCATCAGGTACATTCCCGTTGCTCCCAGTTCCCAATCCCCTGCTCTTGTAGACGGACGTTATTGTCGGTTTTTCACCGCAGCAACACCCACTTCCTCCTAATTACGTGGCATTGTCAAAATTACCAAGTAAGCAGAAAAAACGCGAGACATCGTGATCTTATATTAATTGTATGTTGGGAGAATTCTGTAGACAATGAATTGGCGTTTAAAGGTGATCTATCACCCCTTATATGGTATGAATAATTATGTTCTTATATGGGGTGATTGGCTATCATGTGACCCTCTCTTTAAACGCCAATTCATCGGCAACTTTGATTTATTTGTCATAAATTTATTCATACTATATAAGGGGTGATACGTCACCTTTAAGCAAAAAGACTGGATGACTCGTGCGTGCTGAAGAGCATTGCCCAACAAACACGATACATTAAGCTAATGTTGTGTTAATGTTGGGCCAGCGTCGCAGACGATGAAATAATTAAAGCGAGGTTGTTTAAATGTGTCGTTTTTGCTTGGTGGGACCACACTGGTTTAATGTACTGTGTTTGCTGGGTATATGGGCTTCTTTCCTCATGATTACTTGACTTTGTTAAACTGTTCAAGTGGTGAGGATAAAAAATTCCATGTTGGGCCGATATCATAGATGGAAGCGACTTTTCCTTTGGAATGGACCAACCTTAGTTCAGAAGCACAAAAAAAGAACCATAGTAGGCCTACTAGCAGACGTGAGACGTTGACCCAATGCTGGCCTAATCGTCATTGGCCTAACAATGCGACGCTGCATGAAGCCTTAGATCAATTTATCGTGTCTATTGGGGATCTGTCTGACCAGCACCCATCCTTCAAAAGTAGTTGACGTAGCGCCCGTAACGCTTCATGCTTCACTTTCAAACTGAGCTGTTCACGGATCTGAGACCATATACTCGTAGAAGTTACGATATATCGTAGGCTTCTGATTGGTCAAGATGGCCATCTCGACCAATTCGAAGCCTACGATATATCGTAGGTTTTACGATAATACGAGCCCTGCTGCTGTTCATCCAAGTTTGCAGTAAGACTGCAGACCTGGCTGAACAGCAGCAGCAGGTAGCCATCAAGAACAGCTGTACAGAAACTGCGCTCCATTCCAGCTACAGTTTTTTGCGTTGGCATGACAAAAAGGTGCCGGTGGCTTGAACGGGGTCTTCAGACCCCTCACCTTGTGTATGTGGATAATCCATTTCTTGACATCTTGTGCCAATCACTGTCTCACCAGATGTGGCAGTATGACAGCTCTCGCACAAGCCACGCTGTCAGGCTTAGTCTTCCAGCTGGATGATTTCAAGGGCAATTTTTAAAAAACATGAGGTATGCGTCTACCATTCAAGGACAATGATGGGCCAAAATCTCACATTGTACGGCTAAATAACGCTGAACCAGCACTGTGTCAGCGTCCAATGCTTCGTGTTTGTAGCAAAATTGCCAAAATCGTGTGCCATTACATTGTCTGTCAACTTATAATAATGACACTAATATGTATTTGATTGTTAATACTAACTCGAAAAAACTACAGATACTTGTACTGAGCGTGACTGTTGTTGGGTTCATTCAACGTTTTTGTATCCTTGCCTTGCTTTCAGTTCGGTGATCGTCTTTACACGTCGTTTCTCACATCTGCAGACGTCAGATTCTGACGTCTAAAGTTGATCTCCGCACTGTAAGAGAAAACATATTTATAATGGCCATTAGCTCTGCCGTGTAAAGTCAAACGGGAGTATTTGTTTACTTTACAAGTAAGCAGATTATGCATTTTGTCTTTGCATCGCAGAACTCATTGACTGAATTCACATTTTCTATTTTACTCCAAATTTGTTTTATTGGTGGAAAGGACCAATCTCAGACTGAGCGTGTGGCCTTTCAATATTAAAATGTCAAATGATGGCGGTTTGAACTTAACAATTTCTGTCTTCCCACGCATCCACAAATAACAAAACATATCACGTCCATGCTGCATTATTTATGCTGTAATAGGTGAAATAAAAATAGCGATCTTTGCAATCATAACAAGTAAAAAGTAAATTATCGTTAAGACATGAACAATGCACACCTTGACCCTTTTAGCGCGGGGACCGTCTTTATGCGTCAAAATCTGCCGTCTGCAGACGGCAGATTCTGACGTATGTCTTACACAAAAAGTTGATTTTAAATTGAAAAAACCCTTTTGTGTCCATGGTTTATACAAAATAATTCAATGTTGTCAGGGTTAAAAAAGCAGACTGAAACCTTATGATGACCTTATGCTGTGCCACCATGTGAAGCTTCATGTGAGCGCTGAGTAAACTGCCGTAGCAACTATTGATTATTTATTTTCCTTTCTATATTTTTGTTACAAAGTATAGTTGTGCAGGGAGTTTATTCTAAGACATGATTATTGTCCGCCTGTAAACAGTGGAAAGATAATTAAAAATGTTATTTATTTTAAAGTTATAAATAGTTTAGCTTTCACGTGTTTTAGATAGATCAACTCCCGCAGACAAGATGCATTGATACAATGCTGAGCCACCGTCTGAGACTCTGGTCCAACATTAATGCCGACACTGGACCATCGCCTCGTGTCAGCTGGACAGCTTGATATCTCAGATCCGTGTCGACAATCCATAACTAAGCATGAGTTAGGATCCTGGTCGTGTTCGGAATCCACAAGGATTACGGCTTTGAAGCAAACGTGAGACCTTGACCCAATGTCTGGTTAATGCTGGCCCGATGTCGTAGACGCTGAATCAGCATTTACCAGCATTAATTCCATGTTTGATCCTTCCCGCGGACATGAGTGTGTACCCTCTTTGGTCTCATCTAAGGTATCTAGACCGATATAATACGTTGTTGCAACGAAAGGTTAATATTATGTGCGGATAGTCGCAGTAGGTTGTTATTGTATTGCGAGTGATATTTTACATTGTGTTCCTGTTATCGTACCATGTTACTTTTTGAGTGAGCAATTACTGCTCTTTAACATTGCATTGCAGCATGTTACTGTCATAAGAAACACACTTCAAACCGTTGGATGTCATATTTCTGTTCTGCAAAGATAACGAGTGCAGAGTGTGAGTCACCAATTGAAATCTGCAATACAAGCTGAAAATGCGCAAATGTACCGACGTCACTGGACGGTGTTTTCAAGTGCAGTAGACAAAGATAAATATAGGTGGCCATGACCATGATGACTGTGGCAAAAGAGACAGCCATCAGAAATAATGGTCACAGACCAAAATAGGCGACAGCTCTGACTGTGAGCAAAGTGTGAGCTATTAGAAAGCTCAAGTCCTCTTCTGTCGTATGGATCATGGAAGGCTCAATGAACTCCGTTGCTGTTGAATTGTTTGCTTCTATTTTTTTATTTTTTGAATTTGGAAACGCAATTTCCAGCTTCAAATGACGAAAATATATCTTTGTATGACAAATAGACATATCCCAAAAATAATTATTTGATTAGTAAACATATATCAAAAACTATTTTATCAATTTCAGTGGATTTTATTTGTTTTGAAACTAGCTTCAACCCGTGTATATGCGGTCACAACAGGAGAAGGGTTAATTGGCACAGTTATATACAAAGTTTTTATGTATATGTTGTGACAGAGAAAGGTTCAATTATAACATATATCCTAATAACAAATTTCAAAAATCATATGTTGTTTAACCATGTTTACAGTATTAAGCGCAGAAAACACGTTATTCAAAAACTCAATGTCTCTCAATTGCCTCCAGGTCACAGGGATCGGCCAGTAATCAGTAGTCAGAAGCATGGCTCTCTCCACTTCGTTTCAGGCTAGAACGCAGCATATCTGAAACGTAAGATACTCACATCATCACAAAAGGGTGAAATGACCGAAATATTTTCAGAAGATGTTTTAAAAATGCTCTCACACGACAAATAACTGATGGAATGTTTCAAAAGCAGCTGGGTAGATTCACAAATGGTTCACAGGTTAGGTAAACTAATTATAAATTAATGTAGGCCTATTTTAGGGACGCTAACATGGGTTAACCCTTTAACCGCCAAATTATTCAATTGGAATTTTCACCCTCTTGAAGTTGTGCCTCGCTGACGCGATCCACAACTTCAAGTGGGTGAAAATGGAGGTTGACAAATTTTAAATCTTGCTGATTAATGTCACTTTTTATCTTTAACATGTTTAAAAGCTGATATGTAATGTGTTAATAAAAAATGTAAAAAACGAATGTGGACGGCACCGGCGGTAAAAGGGTTAAATATATCGCATACCGAGGCGGAACTTCATCTTACAGTTCAGATATGCTTGCTAACCCGTAACACGTTGTAGATGGTAGCCTTTACTAGCTAATAATCAGGTCGTAGGTTTGAGCTGTTATGTTGGTATCAAGTTCCCATGTGACTTATGGTGCTTGTCAGGCAAAATATCACTAAATCCGCAGAAGTTAAGTAGAAGCTGCAGGTCATCCAATGCCAGCACGCCGGGTTATCGGTGTTGAGGAAACGTTCCAATATGTTATAATGAGACTGTTGCTAACGTAACCTATAAATGCTATTCTACTATGCCGAATTGGCTCTTCAAACGCATTGTGTTTAATCATATTATATTTACATATCTCAACAAAACATAGATATACCTAAGAAATAGTAATAATTTATGAACAAAGGATTGATGAAGGTGTTATTTGGTTTTGATGAAATAATCAAGCAGTTGCAAGCATAAATTCATGCAGAAAATGTATGTACAGATTGTCCAATAATTTTGCCCCCTCCCCGCAGTGCAGCGCTTCTTGTTTGGTCTCTGTCTAGGTCTTTGTCAGCAGAGGCAGAAGCCTGGCCGTGACAGAGCGAAACAATCTGAGCACTCGGGAGACCCAGCCAAAACTGACCGCTCCAGTAAGGTGAAATCACCCAAGAGAAAAAACGGGCCACAAATCCGCGTGATTGACGACCGCCGCTCCACGAAGCCTGAATTTTGCCAGTTTGTCTTTGTTCCCTTTGTCATCCCCCACGCGAAATAGAAAATAAAGAATAATGGTGTCAGCCATCGAGCGCTCTTTAAACGCCGGTTCAACGTCGTAGACGTTGAACTTGCGGTTAAAGAATTTTTTATAGAAAACGAGATCGATCCGAATTATTCAACATTTACGCGTTCTAGCTCGAAACCGGTGGAGGCAAATTTAAATTTCAGGCGGGATATCCAACGGTATAGATCCCTCCAAGGTGACGTCCGCAACATTACGTCCCATGGCAACAGCTACAAGTGAGATCCATACGGGCGACACCGGGTCGGCGGTCAATCGTGGCAGTTGGTGCAGATGTAAACGATCCCCCTCTGCAAGGATACATTTCCAGCTCGGGTGAGAGCTATTATTACTGAAGTCAAAATTAATGCGCTTGGCGGTCCCATATTCTATCATACGGCGGTAACTGCTCACTTTTTAAGTAATCAGCTACTGCTGTCTGCACTTGTATTAGAATATAGCTGATTAATAGCAGAGTGCTCTGACTTCACGGACACATGTTGCTTTGGTATTTTGGTAATATCAGGAATTGATTGCTTCCCTATTTTAATCAGACACTCTCTTCTTTTACACGACTATTTTGATACGTGGCTTTTTGTGCTGCTTATTAATACGAATGCTTTTGTCTTTCACCGCTCCAACAACAGCCTCACAGAGAATGTCATCCAAATGTGTCTGACGGAAAATTAATAACACGGTACTTGTTGATCTGAATGAAACGGCTCGTGTGGGCGAATTGCTACCATAATGCTGCTCTGCAAAGCCAAAAGGCAATATCTGCTTACTTATAATGTTAGCAGATATTAGTGTTGTCTTTTGGCCTTGCACGACAGAAGAATACATATATCAACATTTATACATTCAGTAGACAGCAAATTCAAACTGTTGAACTATCTTAATCTCCAGCCTGATTACTTATCCTATTTCACTTGCTTTTATTATCAGATTATGTGGGTGGTAGTACAAATAAATGCTAAAATGATATATTGCATTGGTATATTATTATTTTGCCTCCGATAAAAATACGTTTTATAAATTGTCATGACGTTTACAAAAAAGACCGATTGACTCTTCTATTTTTGACGCTGGGATTTTTCAACACTATTTAATTAATAACACTAACAAATCATAAAAATTATGTGCTAACACCATTCTATTTATCAATAAATCTTAATTAATTTACTGGCATTACATACTTGAGTATTAAAGGAACGTTCATCTAATTCCTAAGTATATCCGTTCCTAGCAAAGGTAAATCTAAAAGAGTTATCGATACCCTAAGCACAATAAATCGTGTATTATAAACTAAATTCGCATCTGTCAGTTCTGGCTTGGTCTATCACGAGGGTGGGCAGGGAAGTGAGGGTGGTAGCCTATGCGAAATAAAATAAAATGGCAAAGACCATCCAACACACGCACGAACAATGACACAAAGCAGGGTAAATGTCTAAAACATGGGTCCTGGATCCATCTTTTTATTAGCTATATACCCTCTTACTGGCAGCAGACATTTTACAGTCATTGTCACACATTATCACAGGTCATAGAACAAGTTGTGATCTCTGTCAGTACAATCTAAACCGTTTTCATCAATAACACTACCTGAAAATGCATTTTAAGGATTTGTTGTTTGGCATCAAATCGTCCCAGTTGACGTGAAATGGTGCATTCAGGATCCTGACATTAGCAGGATATAGTATTCCCATTGAAATATCAGGATTGATGCTTGTTATTATCGTTTCTATTTAATTACTTAATTAATTGCAAACAAATCATTTGTCATTTTTTACCCTCTGTGTCTGCGACGGTGAACAAACACACTGAGTTGATTACAGGCAATGGGTACCTGTTTCGACACCCAGATCTGGTAATCTAGGTTAATTCTCTTCGTTATTGCACAGGAAACGCCTCGACTCAATTCAGTCTACATTGCAGCGTACAGACGAATGGATTACATTGAGAAATAAAATAAGCACCACAAGCATTGAGTGGCTCATTCGGTTCGAATGCAGTTCTCAGCTCGGATATACTGATTAACCCTTTAACCGCCAAATTATTCAATTTTAATTTTCCCACACTTTAAGTTGTGTCTCGCTGACGCGATCCACAACTTCAAGTGAGTGAAAATTATTCAGATTTGACAAAACGGAGGTCAACTCTTTTCAAATCTTGGTAATTGATGTCACATTTTATATTTAACATGTTTAAAACATGGTACTCAATAAAAAATGAGAACCCGAATATATAGGGCACCGGCGGTTAAAGGGTTAATGTCCTATTGGTTGTGCTTACAGTGTTTCAAACTGTTCAATGCCCTGGAGCGTGAAATGCTGGCTACGACAATGAACACTATTAACCCTATAACCGCCAAATTAATTACTTTCAATTTTCATCCACTTGAAGTAGTGACGCGATCCACAATTTTTTCAGATTGGTCAAAAGAATGGCAACGATTGTGAAATCTTGCTCATTGATGTCAGGCTTTATCTTTAACATTTTCCAAAATAAAAAAAGACGAATATAATCGGGACCGACTGTTTTCGTCTAAAGCCGTCTTTTGTTTATTTGTCTTTCAAACAATACAATTTGATACAGAAATGAACATTACATTTGCCAGTTTGGAATAAATTGCCTCACTCCCAAACTCACAAACATTCAAGTCATATTGGTCATCGCCAACACAATTGACCCAGCTTAGTTCAATAATAGACCCAGTGCTGGATTAGTGTTGGCCCAGCGTTTTTGACGCTGATCCAACACTAATCTAGCATTGGGTCGCTAGGCACACAACATTGCATCAGCATCAATGAAATCGCGGCTCATTAAAATTCGTGTCAAAACCCTAAACTGTAAAACTGTAAAATATAGCAAGACTACAATAAAAGAATGAAGTAATGAATAAGCGAATGAATGAATGTATTGGGTTTTAGATCACCTTTGTGCATAGACAGGCTCAATTGGGTCTGGATAACCTTTTGAGCATAATGAGATGATCCTTATGGCACTGTCCTCCAGACACAGGATTCAAATTGCGAGAACTGGCGGCCTAAGGTCGAGCACGCTACATTACGGTGATGCTCAATATTGCTCGTGTAGTCAGATGCCATCTTCATCTATCAAGTTGTCAGACAGTAAACCGATGACGTCATAATGAATATTCATGTTGCTCACACCCCTCCTTTTCCTACAATTTTCACACACAACTGTCAGACCGGATGCGGCAAGATGTCAGATGCAGACAATCACGTTCAAGGAAGAAACACTGAGAAATGCTGAGGCTCACTTCCAACGACCGAAAACCACGAAATTTGGCACGCGAAGCATATAGGCCCCTCTTATGTATATTATCTTTACACTTTTGGATATCAAACTTAGTTAGTGTGCTGATCACCTGTATTTGACATCCTGATGTACACATGTACACATATACACAAAACGGTACATAATATACCGAGGACAAATTTACTTAGTCTCCCCATCTACCCTTTAACTGCCAGTCCCGATTATATTATGTTTTACATTTTTTATTAGCACATTACCTGCCAGCTTCTAACATGTCAAAGATAAAGCGTTACACCAACCAGCAATATTTGAAAATAGGTAACCTACATTTTGTGAAATCTGAATAATTTAAACTCACTTGAAGTTGTGGATCGAACAACTTCAAGTGGGTGAAAACTCCAACTAAATAATTTGGCGGCCAAAGGGTGCATGTTGATGAATATCCGTGTACGTGTTGCGCTGTACATGGAGGTTAATGGCGGGATCTTCCAACCGGTGGCTCTATAGCCCTGATTGACTTGATCGGCGCATTAGCAGAGAGTAATGACACGCTTCTGTTACCTCGGCCGTCCTTGGGAGCAAGCGGGCGGGTCGTCAGAGTCTGCAATTTGTGGGGCGCCGCCGCCGCCGTCGCCGCACCTTGGTGCTCCGGTTATCAACCGTTCCCACTAAGCATGTGCCGCCAACAGAAGATGCGTTCCCGGCTGCTGCCCATGTCTCAATGTAACTCACTCAACTGAGGAGTGATACACGCACCCCACTCCTAAGTTGAATGAGTTACAAATACTTTTATTGTCCGGTATTGTCATTTTCGTTTATTGTTAGTTTCGGGCAAACTCAGGCAGTCTGGCTCAGGGAAAAACAAGACAAGATTGTTTTTAAACGAGTTCACCAAATGTATCACAAGCTATTTTCAAAATGTATGTTAACAAATTCTCAGTATTTCATAATTATGTCTTTTGTATCGGATTATTGGGACCAGCAAACAACCTACTTGGTTTCTTTGATCATTTCACTCACATGTCGGTGGAATCATTAGCTTTTTTGATCTGTATAATATATCCCTGTTACAACTATTTATATTGTAGCGTTCCCGGTCACAGCTTGTAAATGAGTTCTTTATTTGAAGACAATTTTGTCCCCACAAATATTTTATTACCCAGCAGACACGAGACGTTGACCCTATGTTGATTGAAGGTTGGCACACCTTCAACGTCTCATGTTTGCTGAGTAATGACCATTATGTTTACACGTAATTCAAGAGAACCAATTTGAAGTTAACCCTTTGACCGCCAAATTATTCAATCTGAATTTTCACCCACTTGAAGTTGTGTCTCGCTGACGCGATCCACAACTTCAAGTGAGTGAAAATTATTCAGATTTGACAATATGGAGGTCAACTGTTTTCAAATATTGCTGATTGCTGTCACATTTTAACTTTAACATGTTCAAAAGGTAGTACTTAATGTGGTAGTAAAAAATCAAAACACGAATATATGCGGCACCGGCGGATAAAGGGTTACTATATCTTATAACTTCTCTGAATTTGAATTCATTTGTGATGGCATCCCTCTCGTCAGCACGGATCATATATTCACATTCTCAGAGCGGTTGACCTAGATTTTGAGCACCTGATTGGTCGGGGTGGTCATCTCAACCAAGCAGATGTCTCATTGCTATAGGTCACCCACTTTTTTGATAACATCAGATTGTTTCCTTGTCAAATTTATAATGAACTGATCGCAGATAGATCGATTTCTGTCGATTCAGTATGATTGTTATCTAATGACGCTAATAATGTGTGGTCTTGTATCATATTTTTTGTACTACGCAACTGCCCACCAGAAAAATGTTCGTTGAGGATTGAGTTTCATGTCTAAAAAGCCCCAGAAGCGACATTTGCATTAATGATATATATATTATTATCAATATATATATCAAGCTGTAAACTCAATATATCGGGTTCACAACGTTGATATATTGAGTTTACAACTCGATATATTGAGCTCATAATATATTGAGTTGTAAACTCAATATAATAAGTTATGAACTCAATATATCGAGTTGTAAACCCAATATATGGGTTATGAACTCAGTATATCGAGTTATGAACTCAATATTTCGACAATGTGTATATATGAATTATAAACTGTACATCGTGTACGTAATTTTATTGATTCTATGGCTTTATAGCTCATGTATTTACACCATAATTATAATTAAGAAATAGCAAATAGCAAAGTATATGCTAGGTATTTTATTTTGATTGCCAAACTGTTTCGCCATCAGCACGCCAGCCCAACAAACATGAGACCTTGGTCAACATTGGTTTACTGTTGGCTCACCGTCTACGATGCTCGCCCAGCAGTATACCAATGGTGGCCCAATGGCTCATTTTTACTGGGAGGTTCAATATTAGCATGACAGTTTTTAGTTTTTGCTGAGCTGTATGAAGCCAATTTAACAGACGGCACTAGAGTTTATCCTTCGAATTGTTCTAGTAGCTGTCAGTCGGATGAGGGTTTAGTCGGTGGAAAACCGGATTTGCTTTATCCCGTCACACCTAAATGTACTCAACTGCCTCGAGAAAAAAAACTACCAATGTCAATAATGAGATTATTAGCCAGAGTACGCAGCACGGTAAAATTCACTGATCTAAACAAGAGACGTTGACCAAACGTTGGCTTACCGTTGAGCCACCGTCGCATAACCAATATTGTCTCAACGTCTTGTGTTCGCTGTAGGGTGCTGTTTCCCAAGAGAGGTCATCGTCCTTATCACCACGCAAGAAAAACATGCTGCACGGATTAAAATACTATTGTTTGCCTAAATTCCTTTTTCAAAATCTGTGATACAATGAAATGTTGATGTTCATCATGATGATATCTAAATTTTGAAAACATATTTTCTAATATTTATTACTTTCTGTTAACAGGGCCGCGATTTTGAGAGTGTATACACAAACCATCGCTACACACAGAAAGAGCGGGAAATATTAGCTTCCCACGACAGCTTTGACTATTTACCAAGCCACAGTCCAGTCTACAAGGAATGGCTCAAGCGACAGCCGGCAAGGTAAGATGATTTGATCTAGCTAAAATGAACACAATATCGTTTTATCCTGCAAAGTGGAACAGCAGTATCTGTTGACTTGACAGATGTGAAGTTCTGCTATTTACCTTTCATGGCAGGTAGAGTTATTCGTTCTGTAATGTAGCGAATAAGACAATACGACAATATTATTTAGTGTGGTTTACCAGATCCTCATCTTGGTTTTAAGGGTGGCATCTGCCACTCTACAAGTGGCAGCTGCCACTCTTCAAAACCAAGATGTGGATCTGACACAATGCGTTGTCCCACCCTCGATGAAAAGTTTTAAATATTTGGTTGATGGTTAAATCGTATTTCAATAATATAAAATAGATTGTGCTATTTATCAAAATACGTAGAGCTAACAGTACATTGAACAACATTTGTCTTATTTGGTGTGATCCTGTAAAAAGAACAAGCTTCCCCAACAGGCACATGTCGTTGGAACAATGTTGGAATACCGTTGGTCCAGCATCATAGACGGTGGGCCAACGGTAAATCAACACTGATTCAACGTCTTGTGTATGCTGGGACGTGTTTTGTTATCCATTTCAATGTGCTGTGCAACGAATTATTATTTTACTTATTTTCGAGAGCGATATTTCTATTTTATCATAGTGACCTCTACATGTATCTCGGATGGATGACCCCACTCTGTATTTTATCCGACTTGACTATATAGTTTGCATTGATAGCAACATTTTGAAAAAAATGCATCAGTGTTCTGGAAAATGTATACGTACACGGATTCGTACATGTACATGTGTACGTACTCATGGAACACTTCTGATCTCTGACCATACTGTCTACAAAAACAATGTGACACATTTTACAATAACAAAAATGAATACACAAGTTTATGGGAAATGCCCTGTGTACGTGTCAACAAAGACTGACCTTTTAACCCTTTAAGCCCTCACGATGCATTAATGCATCACTTCACGTTCCTGAAAACAGACTGAATTTCCTTTCAACTGATTTGCCAATACATGGTAATTTTCTTTAATTTTCCACTCACTCCGAATCATCTTCAACCACTGCAAGTCGAGAATTGCGGCAGCAGTTCGCGGCTTGTAGTGGATGAAGATGACAGTGGTAAATTCAGGCTTGAAAGCCGAGTCGTGATCTTGTCTTGGACATATTACTCACGCTTTAAATAACTGCTTTCAAATGTGTTTTATCAGTTTATTCAGTAAATCTGCAAGATTTGTGAAATGTTATATTCAGCTTCAAGTACGTGAAAATTTCAAAAAACTTAATACGGGTTAAAACAAATGAACTGCCGTACAAAAGCAAACAGCAGTATCTAGTACTTTATAAGTAAGCAGCTACTGCTATTTGGCTTTGCGCGGCAGCGTTGTAGCTATTGTATCTTTCTCAATATTACGCAGATTACTGCTGCACAATGTGGCTACGTAAGTACGCCTGGGATCTCAGTTAATATCTCGTCGCCTCGGAGCTAAAGGATCCCATCTGCCACTCTAACGAGTGTCAGATAGGATCCTTTAGCTCCGAGGTGACGATCTAATGTGCTTTATTTTAACAATTAACCCTCTCAGTGCGGGCCAGGCATGGGGGGGGGGGGGATTTAAACGTACGTTTCAATAATAGGTTTTTCTTAGTTTAACGTGACAATAATATCGTCCCCTTGGAGTTAGGAGGGGCTAATGTGCCACTTTACAAGTGGCATTTTAACACCTTTTAACTCCAAGGGACGATATCTACTTCTCACGGTCTCATCTAGTTTTGGGACATTACAAACTGGACATGGTGGTATATCAGGCAATTCCCAAGAAAATGCATTCTTGCAGCATAGTCACCCTAGTTTTTTTTTTTGGGAGTAAGAGTTTTTTTTAATATTCAAAATGTTCAATATATTATAGATTAAGCAGGAATATTAATAATTTGTTAAGATTATTTTTTAAAATAGCTCATGATGCATTTGATGAACTCATTTTAAAAAAATGCCCTGCGTTTCCCTGAGCCAGACTGTTTAAATGTTTAAATTAATCGTTATATTGAGCTGATGAAAATATCATACGCTTTATAATGATTACATAAATAAATAAAACGTAGGCCTGATACATGCAGCACTCAATGTGTTTAGTATTTAAGAAAATTGCTTTAAGCTGGGAAATTAACGACTCTGCCTCTGAAGAGATTATCCTACTGAACATCGATCACAATGTTTTATCCACTGTAAAGTCTCTTAGATTTTATGCACGTATTATCGGTAATCCTTCTAGTAGTACACTTGGACCACGAGAAAGAGGACATCTCTCAAAGTCACCCTTTCAGCGCGGCGAGCGTCTTTATACGTCAGAATCTGAAAGAATTAAAATAATCCTAACGAACGTATACCCATAACATGGGTATTCAAATGAGATGACTAAGCCATTTATGATGATTCCAGAATAAACCCAATTGGGTCTCTATGGTTTATACAAAAATATTTCAGTCAGTCTTATAGGTTTGTAGTGCAATATAATAAGTATAACAGCACTCAGAGGGTTATTTCTTTTTTTTTGTTAGGCGTTTGTTTCACATTTGCCTGAACTGTTTACTATGGTGCTTGCGAGATTGAGCCAAATCTGTATGATTGATTCTGTATAATGAATGGTGCTGTCTTTGGACTGATTGGTTGGTAAATAATCGCGGTAATCGTGAAACAAACAGACGTAAAACGATAATCATATACGTTATTTAGATTAGCTACTGTTCACATTATGCATATTGACCATAATTCGGGAATGCATACTTATACATATTTGTTTCGATTAATAACCATGATAACCTCGCATGGTATTTAATATCCGTAAGCATGAAGTATATTTTTTTACTGGAGAGGTATGTTGATTATTTGTATTTAATTTGATTACTATCACATACAGCTATGACAGCAGTATGTTTATAGACGTATGTAGTGATCATGCAAAAATATGAGAAAAAAAAAAATATAATAACTATTATAATAATTATAATGATGATAATGATGATAATAGCTTGCAGTTTATATAGTCAGTTGACCAGAGGTGGCCAAATAGGGTTTCGTCACCACATGAACGTGCATACCTAAAACCTTTTTTAGTATGTCAAGGGGACCTCTGGGCATAACTGGCACCCGGTTGTCGGCTTGCAGGTGTGTGCATGAGTTTTTGAGAGGAAAAATACGATTTATTACGAAACCGCAAAAAAATAATTCCGTGAGAATTATATAATTTATTACAATTTAACAAAACGTTTTAAAAATGACACAGAATGGACCAGATATATGCACAGTATCATTTAAAATGTAGCTTATAATGAATAAATCACATTTGTTAAGTTATTGGATCACAACGAAATCTGTAAAGGGTGAACGGTTAAACCGAGTGCTTTCCCTATACAAGTAAAATCTTTGCAATTGATCAAGGATCGGCTTATTTTTAGAGCCAGTATTTTAGGGTGATAGTTATATGAAATATACAGGATACTACTTTGTTGTGATATACCATATACTGTGCAGTCAAAATAATAATATTAAACTCGATACTATATAACACATGACACCTGGTAGAATGCATATGTATGCAAATACATGTAAAATAGAGGCATAGAAATAAAGTTAGTGAGACCAGATAAGTATACAAAATTATCATACATTTAAAAAGCCGATTGTGCTTAGCAAACCAATAAAATATGATAAACTAGTGGCTCATAGTTTGTCACTTCAAGTATGAAACACGATACTGTGCTTTTGATATGTAACATACACAGAAATAACATATTAGAATGTTGGCAATTCAGTAAAACATTGAACTTCCATTTTGAATGAACCATATTATCCAATAAGCAATTAGGAACAACCCATCTGACGTTTAGCACAACTATACCGCGAATTAATACATTTGCTTGCAGTACACATACAAATAGACATAGCTCTGGGCATAAAGTAGGCATTAGCTGACATCTCATGGGATGGGCAGTGTTGGATTCAGCAAATGAAGCCAATTTGTTTACGGTAATTTCTAATACACACCACAGCTGGCACAATCATCCTCTTATGTGCTTTACAGGGGTCCGGGGTCATGCTCCTCCAGAAAAATGGCAAAATCTAAGGCTTGAAATGGTGCTTTAATACCCCAGTATGACACTCAAATGGAGGGATATTCCACATTATGCTATACAATGATGGGATGGAGCACTACAGCGTCAGGATGTTTTACTTTAATAAAAGAATAATACTATAATATTGCACTGGCTGTATGTGTAAAAAAAACATCTACATCATTGTACATGGTATTAAATGTTATCAGTATGCTGCCACAATAGGATCCTATATATATCCTGTATATATATATATGACATTAACTAGTCCATATATGATATTTTGTTTAACTGTATATTACAGTGTGAGTTCTGGTAAAGAAATTATATGTGGAGATACTGTATTCAACGTCAGAATATGGCTTTATAAAGTGTGAATATAGCAATATGATTGGCAATACAGTAGTGAGTAGACCCTGTGAGCACCAACTCTTTGGAGCAGCCAGCCTCCTATGCTAGGCCACTTGGTCATTCCCCAAAAAATGCATTTTGTATACAAATAAACCTCCTATGTGCAGTCACCTATATTAGAAGGCCACTTTAACTGTGTTGCAAGGGTAGGGTGATCAAGATCTGCTGCAAGGTAGGTCGAAACGTTGCAATTACAATCGTTTCAAAGTGAGTAAAATTTAACCACAGATCTGACATTTTAGTATCCTAGACCAAAGTCATTATAATGGCATGATATTGCTGTATTATGGACAGACGTGATATTTAAATATTCGCATATGTTATTATATAATGTGCAATATTGGTAATATAATTGAGGGATGTATTGCATATTATAATGTTCTATATCAGGCCTGCTATAATGTGGAAATATGGTGTTGTACTATCAGAATAAGATGTCATGTAAATATCAGAATGTCACTTTAATGTGACGATATGGCATTATATATTATGTGTTGACATATATATATATATAACCCTCATGGCTTTAATGTGGCATAGATATGAAATGACACTAAGACCATTTAAGGGTCATTTCAAGGTCAAGGTAAATAAACTTATTCTTCTTGGGTGGCTACCGATGATTAGCATTGTTACTAACTTGGGCAAAATAATGGTTAAAAAAAAAGAGTTTTGAAATTTTCTCCAAAAGTAAAGGGTTTTCGCCGTTAAAAACCATGTTCAGGTATTAGAGTATTCTAATCATTTTAAGCGTTTTTTGAGGCTCAATAGGTGATTTCGAAGACGATGTATAGAAATTAAAATATGTTTATTCTCAAAAAAATAGGTACAAAAAGGTGCTGGATTATACGCATATTTCTCATATTTTCAAATTAAAGAGTATGCTTAAATACAAAGTTAAAATGTTAGTTTTTTTCTACTCTTTTATTGATCCATGGTAAAAAATATTGTCTTCAGTATATTATGTTAAAGCTATATAACCTAAACATTATTTTTTATTTTTAATTAGGTTTTTTTCTGTCTATAATAATGTTGACTGACTGGTAAAATTGACAATGTAAGGGTGAATTTGGCGGCCATTTTGTAAATACTCTGTAGGTCTAGATCAAATAATATTGTTGTAAGTTATATCAGTGTAAAGCTATATTACACCCAGATTGTTTTTGCTTTTTTATTGAATATTTCTGTTCATAATAATGTTGATTGACTGGTAAAATTGACAATTTATGGGAGAATTTGGCGGTCATTTTGAAAATGCTCTGTAGCTCTAGTGCACACACATGAAAGCCGGCAACCGGTCGGGGTTGCATTTTATGAGGTCTGAGAATGCATCTACCAAGGTTTTAGGTATGCACAGAAAAGTCGACACGAAAACCTTAAATAAGTTCTTTTCTGATTCCTGGCCAACTGACTAATATGTTTTATATGCAAAAGTAAACAACACCCGTTACTGCCGTTTTCTTTTGTAAAGATATGATACACTGACCCAATGCTGGCTCAATGTTAGCGCAGCATCGCAGACGAGGGGCCAACACTGAGCTAACATTTGGTCGATGTTAAGTGTCAGGTAGTGGTAGGATAAAAATACATTTTCACCCTTGATCCATAGTGAGATAGGAATAACATCTCTATGCTACCTCATCTTCCGTCAAACGACGTTCGCTCAAGCAAAACCCACAAATATTTAGTAACGGGATCAAGGTAGAAAGGAAATTGTCTAGTGATGGGTGTTTTCCATTGCAGTGCCAGTGTTATGAAGTAAACTGTCAGTTTGAGTGATCAGTCACTGTTGTGTGCCTTTGAATGGCAGAGCTTCATACCATCTATGTCAAAACACATCATCTACATCATTTATGTCTAAACTAAAGCAAGTATAGTCCAACGTTCGACGAGTATTCATGTAGACAAGCACAGTGAGCGATTCAAAAACAGATTCCATAGTCCTGTTTCTGTATACGAGATATATCGTTAGAAGTATATTTGTATATATATTTTACATATATTTCACATCCAAAATACAAGCAGATAATGTACATGTGGAATTAACACAGGGGTTATAATTATGATATATACATTGACATTTTGTAAATTATGATTTTATATTGTATATATCACAATATTAATAGGCATAAGAATATGTCTTATTTATTACAATGGTACAAAACATTATTTTTAACAAATGTGTCTTTATTTGACATGTGATAACATTATCAAAGTTGAAAAAATAAATGAAAACAAAATTATTAAAGCTGTAATTTCAGACGTTAAATAAAATTGATAAACATTGCTAAGAAAATATTTATTAACAACACATTTTCATTTAAAACACATAAAGTTTAAAAAATCAACTTGAATAGAGAAAATCAACATAAATACATGTATGAAAACATTAGCTCTACATGTATTTTCCAATTATATAATATGTAAATAGGGAGTTTAGGACACGGATTCAGCTACACCATGTTTCACATCTATATGGATGCTGAAGAACGACATTGACTCAATGCTCAATCAATGCTACGACGCGTTGAACCAACATTGAAAGGTGGCATATATTTTTTACAGCACTTAAACTTTAAGTGAATTGTGTTGCTTAAATTTTGAGGTGTAATATGCGTTAGGCCTTTCAGCGCGGGGACTAAGATCAGACGTCAGATGTTGACGTCTAAAGTCGATCCTCGCAGCGAAAGAGTAAACCATTTATAACGGCCGTAGACCCATTACATAGCCATTCAAATGAAGCGGTAAGAGCGAACTAAGACATTTATGATGATTTAAAGACTTTGATCTCTTGGTTTATATAAAAATATGTCAGCGCTTTAACCCTTTAACCGCCGGTGCCGCATATGTTCGGGCTTTCATTTTTTATTAGCACTTTAAGTACCACCTCCTAAACATGTTGAAGATAAAATGTGATCAATCAGCAATATTTGAAAACAGTTGACCTCCATTTTGTCAAATCTGAATAATTTTCACTCACTTGTAGTTGTGGATCGCGTCAGCGAGACACAACTTCAAGTGGGTGAAAATTCAGATTAAAGAATGTGGCTGTTAAAGGGTTTAATTTAGCGTCATTTAACACAGGAGGCGCGACTTTCAGGATAAGATGTCGGCAGAAGTTCAATGTTTTCCGGACAATTAGAGAGCAAATGATCTAAATTATTCGCCGTGCCGCGTCGCACCGCGCCGTGCATAATGCGAACAAGCCTTACTTATATCAACGTCTCAACTTTTTTTCCCCGCGCCGCGTCGCACCGCACAGCGTCATAATGCACGTAGTGTGAACGAACCTTTATGGATAAGCTATGGAATTCATTTCTGGCACCGTACACATATATATACCCTCACTGTTCTACACATTCTGACATTACTGTAATTTTTTAGCTAAGTACTCGAGAGAGTGTGTGGGAAACATATGCTTGCTCGCACCAATTTAATGGATGACGGAAAGCGTAAAAAACAAAAACACAAAGACAACATTAACCATGAATAATTATTTCTGTGTGAAACAGGAAGCTCATTAGTAATCTACTGGATTATTCATTATGCCAACAAACTCGATTTTTCAATTTCTCGTCCTTCTGGACAGTCTCCATTATCAACACTAAACCGGACGTAAATATAATAAAACGAAATGGATTAGCTGGTTTAATAAACTAAGTTTATTTTACTAGCACAACTCCCACTACAAAATGAATTAAACCGATGCATCAATTAATGATCCAAAACATCATTGCATTCGAAATATGCCATGTGCAATATGGTGCTTAAAGTGTTGAAGAAAACTAGCTGACGCCCCCAGGACAGAGTGGGTTGGGCTGTTATTGTGAGGTGCAAGGGCAAACAGCAGTAACTGTTCCATTTTTAATCAAGCAGTTGCTGTTGTTAGTCTTTGATTTACAGTATTGTAGGAATCCACCCCTTGTAACACCGCCGCAGTTCTCCCCAATGAGTTGCTTGACCTTGCCGTCCGCCGGAGGGTGGGCACCACCGATCAGCCGCGAGCGAGCGGCTCAATATAAGAAATATCAAAATTCTGCCCTCTGTCAGTTTGATGTGCGTTAGATTCCCCTGGCTCAACATGAACACGCCGTGCGGGGGAGGCTGGGCTTTCACCCGATGTTGTTTTAACGGTGGGTCACTGTCTATGACGGTGGCCCACCGTTAAAACAGCACGGGTTTTCGTTCATTCGTTGTAACTTCTCCGGCTGATTGGGCAAGTTCAGCCCGAGGCAGTTCTGTAATTTAACACTCGGTCTTGGAGGCATGTATGCCACAGCTTCCGTCACTCCGGACGTCGGAGAAAGCAAATAAATCTGTATCAGAATTGGGTCAGCGTTGCTCGGCAGCGGTCCGACGCCGAGACAACGCCCTGTTGATTTGTACATGCATTTGCGTGCTATCCCAGCAATGACAGCAACGCCGCGGTTAAACACGTTAAATTGCAGTTAACATCCGAGTCGTCATCAGACCGATATTTTACCGCAACATCGTTGGGTCTGCCGCTCCGCTCTTCGTTTTGTTGATATCAACCAAATTACACATTAAACTGATTGAAAAAAAACCCCACTTAAATACATTATAAAAACATGCAAAATAAACATGTTTACATACTGGACTATCAATTTTTTCCTTGAATTTGCGTAATATAAATATAAAAACTTTTGAAATTAATGTGAGATATTGAAACAACATGCGATGGCCAAATCCACCAATTAATCAACACAGTTAGTTCTAACTAACACGCAAGCAACTCTGAGGGCCTGCAGCCTGATCATGTTGATAACTAGTGTCACATATAAAATACATTAAATGGCAACCAATTTAATTGTACCATCATGTGGTAATATTTCATAACTATATTTAACGACTAAAATTCGACTGAAATGTATTAAGTGTTTAGATACACATGTTCAGGTACATACCTCAAATAAATCAGCAATAATATGAGGCAGTAAATTATGCTAGGTACTTTTGGTATATTTCTCGTTTATTTGAAGTTGTAAATTGCACACGTGGTAATCACCCAGCACACACAAAAAACATGGAGATGTGCAAGTGCATTTATAAAGATGTTACCAAAATTGAAAATTACCGCTACAGGTCAACTTCATAATTTTTGTGGACACAAAAGCTTTAGGTCAGAAATTATTAAAATTTTACAATCATATTCCCAGCGATTTATGGAAATGTGATTTTCTTAAATATGCTACCAAAATTCAGAATGGCTGCCATCAGTCAACTTCATAACTTTTAGGGGCGCGCAAAAAAAATGTAAGAACAAATTATTTTAAAAAAATCACAATTTACAATGCATAGATGTGCAATTGTTTTTTCAAGATTTCACAAGAACGCAAAAAATGGCCACCATGGATCAGCCTAATATTTCTAGTGGGCGCAAAAACAAAAGTTTGTAATATTACAATTACATCCACAATGTAGAGATGTGCAAGTTATTTTTTTTCAAAATTTTACCAAAATGCAAAATTGCCTCCACGTGTGGGATTCATTACTTCTTGTAAGCGCAAAATATTCAAAACTTGTAGTAAAAATAATAATTAGACTGTTTAATATCACATTCCACAATGTAAAGATACGGGCGTGATTTTTGTTAAAATATTTTATTTTTGCAAGATTTTGTCGAAATTCCATTTCAGTTATCATTGCATGCATATTAACCCTTTAACCGCCAAATCATTCAATCTGAATTTTTACCCATTTGAAGTTGTGTCTCGCTGACACGATCCACAACTTCAAGTGAGTGAAAATTATTCAGATTTGACAAAATGGAAGTCAATTGTTTTCAAATGTTGCTGGTTGATGTTACATTTTTTTTTTAACAAATGTGTTACTTAATGTGCTAATAAAAAATGAAAACCCGAATATATGTGACACCGGCGGTTAAACGGTTAAGCCGTCTTTCTGTCTGCAAATGCATGTCGTGGCGGGGATGTTATAAGGCTCCAGGCTTCTTTGTTATCAAATCTAACTTAGGAAAGGAAAGGACAACAGTAGCAACACACACATTGAACTGCTTACTTTTCAAGTAATATAAGTAGTTACTGCTGTTTGCCTTTGTCATTTGCAATAGTGAATAATAATGGCGTATCACCAATATCCCTATATCGCTATATCCCTATATTTTCTTTGACAGATTGGACTGGGACCGTTGGGTGATGATGGGTATGATCGGCGTCACCATCGGCACTGTAGGTGTACTGCTTCACCAGGCGATCCACCTCATAGGTGAACACAAGTGGGACAAAGCGGAACACCTATTCCAAGTGAGTTCACATGTTCAGTACCTCTCTGTAACCCTTTGCCTGCTGATCACGACAATAGTCGTTTTTAATCCATTTTATTAGCCGATTAATTCACTGTTATTGGGAATGAAATGACTGTTTAAACATCAAAATGTGTGAATGTTTGGTCTCAGATTAAACAAATATGAGTAATTCTCAACCACTTGAGGTTGTGGATCGCGGTAGCGAGCCACAGCCTCAAGTGGTTGAGAATTTAAATAAATGTACTCAGCCGGATAAGGGTTAAATTGATTTTACCAATACGACCGTGCAAGGTAGGAAACCTTTCGCTTACGATCATGTAAATGTTGGAGCCACCACACGAGCACTATGTAGGAGATCTGTTAACATGTCCCTGAAATATCAGCAACTATATATTCCGCTCGATAGCGATTAGCTCGGTGTGCGTCATTGTGTTGTCCACTAGGCGCCGAAAAGTGATTAATGTCAGTGTCACAGTAAAGTAGAAACTAACCGGGGGGGGGGGGGTTTGAACTTCACATTTTTTTCTTTAAACACGCCAGGTATAACAAAATCAGCTGAGTCGTCTGAATTCACAAACATATGTGAAATGCGACAGTGCACTATATATTATATTATTGTATTTTAATGTTTGATATAATGAAGAAAGGATATCATATTTCATTTGATCACAAAGCTATTTACGTGATGTATGGTGGCCACATCGATATCTACATGATAACCAATATAGCGTGAATTTTAACCAATAATATCAATGTACTGCAATGACGCCGATTAATTGGGTTTGATACAAGTTTCAGCATCGACCATGTAGGCTGAGCATGCTCAACATTAAGCTTATAATGTCAAACGTCAAATAAAGTAAAACAGTTGTACGTCATGTTTAAATGCTGCAAACATGCATATGATACGTGCATAACTCCCCAACAAACACGGGACATCCACATAATGTTAGATTACTGTTGGATAGTGTCGTAGACGCTGGTCCAGCACTAGCCCAACATTATGTCGACGTTTCCTGTTTGCTGGTATTATAGTGATAATGATTACAAACCCGCATACCGACACATAAAATAAATTTATTTAAATGCACGCACGACTGCTAGACCAGATTACATTATTGATGAACATAATATGAAAAGACATGTACAGAGAGTAGGATGATATGTTTTTTTACATTGGATACGAAACGCTGGGAACGTTCCATTATAAATAAACCGTAAATAATTTTAAAATTTTAAAATCATCACGGGAAAGATACATTATTTGATTAAAATATCTATCATAACGGTGGGAAATGTGTGCAACATCACCCCCTTGTTCAACTTGGACAACGAGTTAAAATTATTATTATAGTATATGGGTCTAATTTGGTCATGGGATAACCAGAACATTGGAAATCATAATGTTGTTTTAACCTTAATCCTGCTAACAAGTTTCCATATATATACTGGATCATCCCATAGAGTGGAACACTCAACTATATCTTGCCCGATGTATTGTATGCTCGATAGAAATATCCACCAACTTTGAGTTATCCAACCCACAAAAATGTCAATTTGGTGCACATTGAAAATAATCTCAGTCCGAAATTAGGTAAATCAAGCTTGTGTAGGCATATCCCTTATTTAAGTCATTAAATATATTTTCAAATTTTGTTGTCTCACTCCCATGGTCATTTTCGTTAACATTAATTTTAGGTAGATTTCAAGAACCATTCAGTTGGCTTTCTTCCTACTTCTATGCTAATATCCCTACACAACGAAATCATGAGATGCGGTCTTCCATTTCGGAATAACCGTATTTTTTGCAACACGTTCTTCTTCAAGTCGAATATTATCCACATAGTGTGTGGGAAGCAGCGTAATTGTATCTACAAATGTCAGTAGCAGCAACAGACTGTCCAAGTGAGCAGCTACTGGTGCTTGCGTTATCCCTTACAGCGCGGAGATCGACTTTAGACATCAGAATCTGACGTCTGTAGACGTCAGATTCTGACGTCTAAAGTCGATCCCCGCACTGAAAGAATTACAAACATTTAAAATGGCCCTAGACCTATAACAGAGCTATTCAAACGAATCGGAAAGAGCTAACTAAGACATTTATGATGATTTCAAATCGAATATAAAACATTTGCCTTCCATGGTTTATATAAGAAAAATTAAGCTTTGTGAGAGTTAACTTCAGACGGCAGAACCCTGGTGCTGTAGAAGTTCATTTCCCAACAAAACACATGTCACGGTAAGGCGCGGTAAGCCAGTGGCCAGATTCCTGTCACGACTTGACCCATTGGACTATAATTATAGCCTGTCCATGTGACGTAAATGAACTCTTGGTATTCCAGTCCGGTAGTTTAGCTGAACAGTGTGTCGAGCAATCACTGCTCCAGAATAATGATTCTCTTGACTGGCAGCGTTCGTTTGCTTCTCACAAAATCGTATCAGTTCACAGGACTTCAGCTGAAGTTACGACTCGACATATACTATTTATAGATTATCCCAGAAAGTGAGCGATCTAATTCAAGGGCGGATCCAGGTTTTAAAAAGGCAAGGTCATCCACTGACAGTGGATGTGCGATATTAAAGTGAGAAAAAGTATCAATCTGGTTTATTTCGGCATAATCTAGCAAACACGATACATTGAACCAGTGTTTGACCAATGTTGGTCCATCGTCGTAGACGGTGGGCCAACATTGGTCACACATTGGTTCAATGTTGCGTGTCCGCTGGGAATCCACCCTTATATTACTCATTACTCACATTCCACCCTGAACATATCAATCCTAAATATCAAGCAGTAAAAGACCAGGCAGCAAAAAGGACTTTTTGTTTTGTTAATCCATGATAGTGAATATAATATATTGGCTGGCTTTCTAAACGCAAGTGAAAAATATAAGCGTATGTATTTATGTAGCATTGAAAATAAAATATGACGTAGCACAACAGTTAGTACCGCAAAATAAAATGCAAGTGGTTCTAGATATATTGATTTAAAGCAAACAAGGGTAATTTAACTGGATGCATCTTTATAACTGTATTTTATTGCATATATTGTACGATCGATATATGTGGTTGTAAAGAAACAACAGCACAAGCTGAATGTGAGGTATTATATCTCCCATGTACATATGGCCAGATGGGGGAGTGAAGAAGAATGACTGACAGCACCTTGGAACCAGCGGCATATTCCAGATTTAGACTACAAGACGTTAAATACGAGAGTCAGCATTCCGCTGGCCTCATTCTCGCCACACGTAGTAGGCAGTATCTAGCAGAGTTCTGTTTGATTTTAACAGCATGTGCCCCCCAGCTCCAGACAAAAAATAGTCCCGTCGACAAGTCGCTTGCCGGCCACTCCAACTGAAGGAGCGTTTCTGCTGCAAGAGAAAAAACCGAATGCCAATAGCCAGCAAGAAAAGAAGGCCAAGGCGAAAGCCGCTATGGCAACATACAAATATATCGGAACGACTGACACCCCGCAACAGTCGAGCCACATATCAACTTGAACTTACAGTCATTTTTTTCTTCTTCGGTGTAATACTTATTATATTGAGGATTGAACCAAGTTGAATTGAGCTCATTTATGTAGATGTACGTTAGATGCGATGAAATCTAGACTAGATAACATTGTGACTGAATGCTGTGAAGAGGGAGGATAATAAGACTCGAGTCAAAGCAAAACGGCATTAACTGCTTACTGCTTGTAATGAATTAAAGTTTATACCGATCAACTCAAGTAAATTTATAATAATTATTTCATATTATGTACAGTACATACACAACACGACCTCGAACTTGTAATAAATAATAATGAAGATGACGACTCCGACAAAAATATTTATACAATTCCATTTTATTTTCAAAACATGTTGTTTCAATTCCATATTTTTTCATTTAATTCCAATTCCGAAATTGGAGCTAAATCAAGCTGTAGTTCCGAAATTGTCCAATTTAAAATGATTATTCACAATGCTTATCTTTGAAACATCGATGGTACTGCCTTTTGGCTTTAAAGAGCAAAATAGCCTGTACTAGCTTGTGCTGATCATCTACTTTCCTGTAGTGCCGTTTTATTGTTGGGCCAGCGTCGCAGACGTTGCACCAACAATAAACCGACACTGAGTCGATATCTGGTGTCTGCTGGGCCAATCACTTAAGTCTCGCGACACGCAATTTCGGCGTAAATATCACCTTCGTAAATTGAACATCACGTGAACACACACATAGATCGCGACCGTTACTCGTCATGTTTTATTTGTGTTTTCATATTTTGGTGACGTCCCCGCTGATATCGCGTGGCGATCGCGAGTTGTGCGGTATTTTGTCATAAATACTGTTTAAATAGCATTCAGTTAGCCCAAAATTATGAAAAGGGCCACAAATCTGTGTGACTAGATTGACAGCATTTTAAATCTGGGAAATGATAACACTCTCTGGGCATAGCATATGGTATGCGTCACTAGCAGGCCAATGTTAATAAAGAGATAAATCTCGAAATCCTGCAAGAAATCATTACATGGTATATATATATCACATTATATTATCACCATATTCGTTTTTTATATTGTTGAGGCTTTTTTGAACAAATTAAGCAAAAGGTACTTTACCGAGACGAATTTAATAGCCCTACCTGATAACATTTATGATATCAAACGTGTGTGTATGACTGTGTACGATGCGAAATACATGTATTTAAACAAAAGTTTGACTGTATATAAGTTACATTAATTTGAAATATGAAAGTGTATTTCACCAAAATAAATTTTTTGCCAAATTGTCAATTTGTAATCGAAAAAAAGTATACACGTTTGACTTTGAGAATAAAATAAACATAATTGTATTTAAACTAAACAAGCGAACATGCATCTCAATATCAATAAATAATACAATAATACAATAATACAATAAATAATACAATAATTATATAAATAATTCTATAATGAAAGTTATTTCATTGGAATATTCACCGTCTTGAAGCTGTGTCTGGCTGACGCGATCCACAACGTCAAGTCAATGAAAATAATTTAATTAGGAGTTTGACTATTTTCATCTTGCTGATTGTTGTGACGTTTTATCTTTACCATGTTTAAAATCCAGCATCGGTGCAAATGTCTCATGTGAGCTGCATGGCTAGTTGGCCTTTAGTTTTTCTTTTGCTGTAGCAAGCTGGTACAGTCCTACCAGCGACGACATGATGCCAAACGTGGCACTCTGGGCCACGGAGAGTTGACCTGACCAAAGAAAGCCCGCTGGCATGCCGTTCACAGCGCTCATAAGACTTGACCCGTTCTTCATTATGTTCAGCACTTCTTTCCGTTCCTGCTGCATCACATCAGTCATTGAATCCCTGAAGCTTGGTGTAGAAATCTCACATTTCTCCGCATTCACCAGTTGCTGAGCCTTTATCAATTGCCTCCTCTTGTGTCTGAGTTTTCTCAGTTTTCTCACGGTTTTGAAGAGGCTGAGGAAAAGCGAGGCGGTCCAACACGATGTGACAGCTGTACCCCACGGAACAGACTTACCACAAGTTATGATATTATTTTCCCTGGCCCAGGAAATGTGCTCTAGCGACAGAAAAAGCTGATTCACTAAGTTTGACATTACCTGTACCAACCTGGTCACATTGTCTTCTTCATGCTCTCCTATCCCGTAGTCATACGTAGAAGATAACATTGGCAGATCATCAAACAATCTCCCAACTGTCATTGCGTTGCTAATTTGCTTAGCCACTACCCTAAAATCTGCACCTGTTTTTCCTTCCAGTTTCACAGATAGCAGTTTGCATACATATGATGTTGTGGACATGATGTTGCTTCTGCCATTCTGTGTCTGCAGTAGACCAACTACTGTTTCCATTTTATATTTTTCCCCACGGTTTTCCTTGTGAAATAGGTAAATATATGTGCTGTGGTTTTAAAACATATGTATGTACTTATAAGTTTACACCTTTTCATACAGCGATGCAATAGCTGCCTAAAATTATACCGTATCACAATAACATACGATATCCAGTGGTCTACAGCTTCACGTCAACACATACAGACACATTTCTTGTCTGTATCATGCACAGAAAGGTACAGCGAATGTAGCGAATGATGTAGATATCTTTCGTGTGGATGTCACAGAATGAGAATAACGAATATAGTCAATATCCCCATCACATTATGTGGCTGTATAAATGAACAGATGAGGGTCACAATTAATCGTAACTACGATTTTCATGCGGGACAGAAATACAATACAAATTCAATTAATTTTTAACAGGGACGCTAACACTCAGAGAGCTAAACACAATCGTGGTCGTTCCATTAGCAGGTTAAATCACAGTTATTGGGTATGAAATGGGTGTTTAAACAGCAAGATTTGCAAATGTTCGGTCTCAAATGAAACAACTTCGAGTAATTTTCAATGAGATAATTAAGCGCTCTAAGGGTTAAAATCAATCAGACGTCGATAGTAGCTCTGCGTGAACTATGACACAGACGTTTATTGGTGCGCGCATGATTATATCTACCACGCACTCAGTCACAGTTCTGGACGATACCGCGATTATAGGGGACTCGGGACGGGGGCAGGGGGTGGGTTGGGCAGGCACACGTATCCTGGGACATAATTGGACCGTATCCACAAGTATCCAATTTATTAAAGCTTATTGCAGATGTTATTATATGTTTTGTGTTAGAGACGCAATTTTTTTTTAACAAATGCAGGTTCGAAAATATTGAAATCATCCCTATAGAAAAATCTTCTCAGCCGACAAGAAGGGTATGGTATAATTTGTTGGCCAGTCGGCAAATGCATTAATAAACCAGACTAACATGTACATACGTACATTACCAACCCCCCCCCCTTCAAAACAATGGCGCCCCGAATATTTTGTAAACGCTGGGGACGTTACTACAACAATTTTGAACTAATACATATTTTACTCCAGCCGAATATTTTTTTCAAGAGAGCTATATAAACAAGATTGTGAAAAACGTTTTTCATGTCACATAATATTTTTGAGAAAAAACATTTTATAGATTAGTGGCAAAAAATAATATATACCATTAGTCATGTATAATAATGGAAAAGAAACTAAATTCAAAAGTTATCTTTTGAGCAATAGCTAAATAAATGTGTGGCAGCGCTTGCGATGACGTAAAAATATCTCACAATAATATTCCTATAATCACATAATCATGATTCTATTTGTTAAACCATGAAAACAGCTGAAGTGTTGCATTACTACCACCTGGTGATAATACTGTTATCAGTTACCAGGTATACAGTTTACAAACGCATAGTGTCTTCCGAGGTCTTTGTTCCGCCCACGTGGGTCTCACTCTAAACCTCATCTCATAGCCCAGAGATTCTCGCCCAAGTTAAGATATAGCGTAGGCTTCTTATTGGTGGAGATGGCCATCTCGACAATCAGAAGCCTACGATATATCGTAACTTGTACGAGAATACGGTTCAGGGCCCGTATTCTCGTAGAAGGTACAATATATCGTAGACAGCAGATTGTCGTCCAATTCGATGCCTACGTATTCTTTAAAATAGAAAGGTTAATATAATTGTTTGCTTATCGGTTGATCAGGGAGTTTTTGTTGCTTACATGTAAGTTTACATAATGTGTCCGTTTGTGGGCTGCTGGGTACTCGTTAAATGCGTACAGTTTACATCGTGTGATTGTTTGTTTCTTACAGGAGAATTTGCTCAAAGCGTGGGCCTGGGTACTCGGTTACAGCGTACTATTTGCATCCATCAGCTCAGCTTCAGTCGCGGTAAGTAATTTATTTAATATAATTTTTTCTTGGTAAGTTATCTTTCTTAAATTTTCACCACTTGAAGTTGTGTCTTTCACACCGCTACGAACCACAGCTTCAAGTGCATGACCATTACTCCTATTTTTTTAATTTCAGAAAAAATATTTGCCGATCTTGATGTTTAACCCTTTAACCGCCAAATTATTAAATCTGAATTTTCACCCACCCGAAGTTGTGTCTCGCTGACGCGATCCACAACTTCAAGTGAGTGAAAATTATTCAGATTTGACAAAATGGAGGTCAACTGTTTTCAAATATTGCTGGTTGATGTCACATTTTATCTTTAACATGTTTAAAAGGTTGTACTAAATGTGCTAATAAAAAATGAAAAACCAAATGTATGCGACACCGGCGGTTGAAGAGTTAAAAACACATGCATTTCATTGCAAGCGACAGTTATTTGATTGCCTAGTGATTATAGTCGTGTTTAGCGCCTAAAGGTTTAATTTCAAATAATTGCTCTATATGTTTTATTTGATGTCAGCCATTTGTCATATTAACAATAAGTCCAATCCTATATTAGATAACAATACATAACGGTAACCTTTCTTAAAAACAAAAGTTTAGTTGAGACGATCGTGTGTTTTAATCCAAGAACGGGGATGAATAACTATACGCAATAACTACTTCATTCCAATTTACCACATTTAGATCTGAGCACGAACAGTATGCAATCGTCCTCTTGGAGTTAGAAGGTGCTAAACTGTCACTTTCTAACAAAGAGGACGATATGTAGCTTGTCTAGAAATACTATAGCACGAATACAGCAAACTGAAGCTACGAATTAGCTGCTCGTATTTTCTATATTTTTCAATGAAATGACAATAGCAATAAATGGTTATTGCTATTGTTTATTACTAATACTTGTTTCATAAATAATTAGCGACGATGCATGTGTCGTATCATCAGGCAGCATGTGACGCTAAAACGGGAATCACAAATACATTTAAAATACGCTATTTAAAACTGTACTTAAAATATTTTTAGCTGTTCACGTTCATCAATTAGACTGGATACAGGTAATTGTAAAAGTCCGTTTGATGTAGAATCCGATTAATTGCGCAGTAGATCTCACCATAGAACTATCGCCCCCTTAAATATGAAAGGGTGTATCTGCCACTTTGAAAAGTGGCAGATACACCTTTTCATATCCAAGGAACGCTCTAATTGGACGTAGCGTGAGCAATTTGTTAATTAATTGGACTGCTGTGTGTAAAAAAAACGTTTTATGCTGTTTGATGTTGTAATAATTATTATTCAGCTCTTAAGTTCAGCGTCAGACCGTGCACGCAATACCTATTATTAGTAACAATACCGATTTAGAAATTACACCACGGTTTTATGATATTGATTTGCAGCAGAGATAATGATTTATCATGTTAATAGTCATCCGATATTATTGTATAGCAAAGATGAAGCACAAAATCAAATACAATTATTTTTAGAAGGTCTCAGATTTATGTTGCTGAAAAACATACCTTTTTTGTAGCATATTGCAAGACATGACAAGAACACCCTAATTAAGGCAATGATATGTCACTGATGTCACGTTTGTGATTTTGACTATGATTACTTATATCGGTTTTAATTGGTTACTATAATTCGTTATCCTATAATAAATAAGACACAAGTAGTTGTAAACATGTTTACTAGCTAAATAATTAAAACCAATGAATCATAATTTTGATGATGTATTGTTCAATTATGCTATCTGCCCAGGATTATTGATATCTTATCCTGTTTTGTAAGGGCAAGAAGCAGAAGCTGCAAATTTGAAAACGTTGCACAGTAGTATAAAAACCTGTACCTCAGATAAATAATGATTGTTTAGCCTCTTCGATAATATTAAAATGAATTAGTTAATCACGCATGATATTGAGAATGCCTCCGGTCTGTATAAAAGTAATCAAAAAATTATGTATACATCTGCAAGATATATCGTTACCGCAGCTGTTCATTTTATTTACATGACAAAACCGTTATCAATTTAACATATTCAATGCTAGATAATCATGACTTTGCTAGATATAAGCTAATCGATTTGCCAAAAATGTTGAATTTTTCGGCATAACCGTTTGTCTTTCGTCTGCTGATTCTAGGAATATCATGGTTTATGAGAACCCTTTAACCGCCGGTGTCGCTTTTATTCGGGTTTTCATTTTTTATTAGCACACTAAGTACCACCTTTCAAACATTATTAGTAACAATACCGATTTAGAAATTACACCACGGTTTTATGATATTGATTTGCAGCAGAGATAATGATTTATCATGTTAATAGTCCTCCGATATTATTGTATAGCAAAGATGAAGCACAAAATCAAATACAATTATTTTTAGAAGGTCTCAGATTTATGTTGCTGAAAAACATACCTTTTTTGTAGCATATTGCAAGACATGACAAGAACACCCTAATTAAGGCAATGATATGTCACTGATGTCACGTTTGTGATTTTGACTATGATTACTTATATCGGTTTTAATTGGTTACTATAATTCGTTATCCTATAATAAATAAGACACAAGTAGTTGTAAACATGTTTACTAGCTAAATAATTAAAACCAATGAATCATAATTTTGATGATGTATTGTTCAATTATGCTATCTGCCCAGGATTATTGATATCTTATCCTGTTTTGTAAGGGCAAGAAGCAGAAGCTGCAAATTTGAAAACGTTGCACAGTAGTATAAAAACCTGTACCTCAGATAAATAATGATTGTTTAGCCTCTTCGATAATATTAAAATGAATTAGTTAATCACGCATGATATTGAGAATGCCTCCGGTCTGTATAAAAGTAATCAAAAAATTATGTATACATCTGCAAGATATATCGTTACCGCAGCTGTTCATTTTATTTACATGACAAAACCGTTATCAATTTAACATATTCAATGCTAGATAATCATGACTTTGCTAGATATAAGCTAATCGATTTGCCAAAAATGTTGAATTTTTCGGCATAACCGTTTGTCTTTCGTCTGCTGATTCTAGGAATATCATGGTTTATGAGAACCCTTTAACCGCCGGTGTCGCTTTTATTCGGGTTTTCATTTTTTATTAGCACACTAAGTACCACCTTTCAAACATGTTAAAGATAAAATGTTACACCAATCAGCAATATTTGAAAACAGTTGACCTCCATTTTGTCAAATCTGAATAATTTTCACTCACTTGAAGTTGTGGATCGCGTCAGCGAGACACAACTTCAAGTAGGTGGAAATTCAGATTGAATAATTTGGCGGCTGAAGGGTTGATTTTGCACCGACATGAATTTGGAATTGGCGCTCGAACCGCTGCATATTCACTGACCTCGTGATGACCTAGAATAGAGACGCCATCTTTTTTGTCTGGATTGCCTCGTGTAGGGCTTGCAATGATAACGTAGTTATCGGGCTTTCCCGTCAACACGGATCATCCGCTGGATTTCAAACGCGGACCCCCGTTGAACGGGATATGCCACCGTGCAAAGCCGAAAGACAGTAACTGCTTACTTTACCAGTTGGCAGCAGCTACTGTTTATGGGTTTGCTTGGCAATATGACGGGATATTAGCTGACATTTCACGGGGCCATGCCAATGTGATTGTAATGTTCACCAGCCCGTATTCTCGTCCAAGTTACGATATATCGCAGGCTTCGGATTGGTCGAGATGACCATCTCGACCAATCCGAAACCTACGATACATCGTAACTTGTACGGGCCCAGTCATGTGGTTGTATGTCTGTCTGGCGATGTCTCAGTGACAAAGAGAGGCCTCACCAATGCTGTTTTGATGCTGGCACAGTGTCACAGACAGTGGGCCGGCACTTCGTCGCCGTCGTGTATTGATTGCTGAGAAAGTTATGACGACCACCAATTGGATACTTTTAATAAGATATTCTTAACTCTCTTCCCACATACCTGACTTTACATTTTCAAAAAGCAAACGATTAATTGAGTTTTGGTCCGGCTAGTTATGTTACCAATGTTAAACGGTGGTGGACTACTATGACCGTATTATGATAAAAAAAAGTCACAAACAAAAGACACGTTTCCAAATATCCCATAAAAAAGCAAGTTTTCCGCTTTGCATTTTTTCAGGTGCTGCAGATTATTCAATTTTGCTTCCTGGTAAACTGACAAATGACAACTGCAAATACAAACAATAACTGTCCATTTAAAAAGTAAACAGTTATTGTTGTTTGGTTTTGTGTGTCAAGTATATTATTCAGTGAGTGTGTTATTTAGAGATAAAACTCACACCCAAACATTTTACAGTTTGATGAGACATGATAATATTATGACTTGGTTTGAGCTCAATTATAAACCTTGAATATGAAGATACGTGAAGTCCCAAGATTTGGTGAACATGCCCACCAGATCTCCTCAGAAGTATAATGACCTGCCACATATGACACGGCGAAGCAAACTGTACAGTATTGGGGACATACTATTAGCATAATAATATGATAAAAAGAACTGGATTTACAAAAATATATATTCTGTTGTGCAGAGGAAAACAGCAGTAACTGCAATTAGCACTGTTTATCGTCGTAAAGAACTACCTAGCAAACACGATGGGTTCAACCAATGTTGATCTACCGATGGCCCAACGTTGAAACAAAATTGGTTGAACGTTTGCTGGGTATACCTGTTATATAATTATCACTAACATCCATGCAGCAAAAAAATGTCGAACATTGCGGAGTGACAAATATAATTATGTTTTCGAACGGCCACTTTGATGAAATTCTCTGTGTTAGATGAGAAAAAACTAAAAAAAACTAAGAATGTAGGGCGGAGAAGAGAACGTTTAAGAACAAACAAAATGGATGTATTTCTGTGAAGACCAAAAAACACACTTTGGATGATTTTCTGGAAAGGTTTCTGTGGACGAAGAAATACAAAAAAACGTTCGACCTATTTTTTGAAAAAGTTAATAAGGGCAATGATAAACAAAACAAAAAGCATTAGCTGGAGAAATATTCTGTCATCTCCTGGACTTACCCCCTGAACTGTTTTTTTTTATGAAACTGGCAACCATCCATTGCGCGCACTGGGTAGAAAAAAAACACAATTGTGTTTGTTTGGTAGCGCTCAACCTTAATCTAATGCGCGCGTTCTTCTAAAACAGAGAAGAAAACATAGTGGCCTAACTGGTGGACTCGCTGTGCTTCTGCGCTTTCAAAGGATTGGAGCACACTGTTTTGTAAATAGCAAAAACACTATGCGGCTACAGTATCAGTCATGGCACATAATCTGATAATACGTATACAAAATAATTTAGCTAAAATGCCACCAACTTCTTCACAAAGACGAGAACCGAAAACAATCCGTTCACACAATGTTTATGTGAGTCGGTACAGCGTGTATGACTATATCCCGACATTGGACATTGGACAACATTCGGTTGACGCATCGTGTTGTCTGGGCAGGCTGCAAATGCAGCTGTGTCTGTAAAATGATGATCGTCTTAGACAGATTTGCCATTTTTTCCCCGAAGAAGCTTCATCTTTCTGTCACGTCCTGTTTTAATCAATGCCGGCGACTCACGCTCCGTCTAACGAAGAAATTGGAACTAATTATAGAAGCAGCACGCCACGTTATAAAGAGTTGTCCAGATTGAATACTTGGTTCCCGGAAAAACACCGACGCTTACCCAATGCTGTTTTGAGGTTGCTCCAGTGTTTGCTGGTTTGTCTGTGACTGCCATACTGCCATGACAAAGCAGACATGCCACTGGGCACAAGACGATTCAATGTCGTAACAACGTCGTGTACCCAGTGGGCAGCTGCAACTACATGTAGGCCTACTTACTTTCTATGTAAGGAGTAAGTACTGCTTATCCTTGCAGTACATGCACATGCCATATTTTGAATGAAACTAACCGAATAAGAATGGCGTACTCTATCACAACAAGTATTATTAGGCGAATAGTATTAGGTTTTGAAGGGGAAAAAAATATGCCCAAGCTGAATTTTTCAGGAAACCTTCCAAATGCCATTAGAAACAACATACTAAAACTCCCCGTGATTCCCGCTGGAGCCTTTTCCAATATTCAAGATGGCGTCCCAGATGGCCGCCAAAATGTTAACTCAGCTATATAGACGGGTTGATATACCACCTCACCCCCCCAAAAAATATGACAAAAGTTTTATAACGGTTTTCTATTCTACTGGATATATAATGAATGACAGTCACTCAAAATCTGACCCCTAAAAATGGATGAGAACTCCATGATGGCCGCCAGCGGCCGTGAAAATCTGTGAAACCACCCTAAATTGCCTAAAATTGCACAATTAAACAAAGATTCTTGTTCTTATTCCATGTTTTAGGAGTTGGGGAACTCATTGGATGCAATAACATTTAGCCAGTGTCAAAAGTCCTAAAATGGCGGTGGGGCTGGGGGGGGGGGGGGGTATGGGGAGGGGAGGTATGGCAAAATCCAAGATCATGGCCAAGGTAAAATATGATTTTTCAACAAATAAAGGCAGGAACAAGTGTAATAAATTTTTTTCGTCTAATTTTGATTGGAAAATCCATTTCTTATATTATGTTTATGATTCAAGGTCATCTTCAATGTCAAAGGGCCAATCTAAAGGTCAAATAATCAAAAATAAGATTTTTACCAAATAAAGTTAAGAAATTGTGTAATACCTCATTTTCATGGAATTGTGACTGGTAAGTCTTTTTATGGTATTATGCTTGTGATTCAAGGTGACCTTTAAGGTCAAAGGATTAATTTTAAGGCCAAATTCCTGAAAATAATATTTTAAACAAATACAAATAGCAAAAAAACATCATATGTAATACCTCGTTTTGAGGTGATTTTACTGGATATTCTTCTTATGTTATTATTTTGGTAATGCTAGGACTTCTTCGACATTAAAAGGTAAATTCCAAGGTCAAAATGTATAAAAAAATTTAAGATCAAAGGTCTTTTATGTCAAAACGTCAATTTAAGTTCAAGTAAAAGCAAGCGTAATACCTATTTTTTGTGTAAAAAGAGGTAACTGATTTAATCTAACTTACTGGAAGATCCATTTCTGATAATATTTTAGTGATCGATTCAACTTTATCTTCAAAGTCGAAATGCCAATTTTAAGGTCAAATGAGCGAAAAGATGATTGTAACAAATTAACATAACACAATGTAATACCTTATTTCAATTTAATTTTGAGTAGAAAATCCTTTTATGGTAGTAGTTTTATCGAAAGTCTCATTCCAAAAAAAACATTTTACACAAATAAAATGGAAACAAGTGTAAGCCATGTCTTTGATGAGGGTTTAACTGCATTTATTGTAGTAGAATTTTGATAAATAAATGTCATATTTCGAATCCTGTGTCTAGAGGCCTATGTCATCTCATTCCTCTCGCCATCATCAGGAGGTTCTCCTGGCCCAGTTTAGCCTGTGTGTGCACAAAGGTGGACTAAAACCCCATTTATTTTATTTGATTTTTCATAATTATTGACATTTATAATGTTATTTAGCTATGTTTGACTGAATAAAGTGTTCTTCAACGCCTCCCCACCGTTTTTTATCGTTTTTCCCTTGCTCTTTAACGCCATCAGATGCTCTCTAACTCCCGCCTATCGCCCATCAACACATTCCAATCGCCATTTAACTCCTCTCTGTCACCCTTTAACACTGACTCATCCCCTTTTGTTTCCCCTCCATCGCATTTCAAAACAATAGCATTACCATATTTACACCTTTCTGTCGCCTATTAATGCCTCGTTGTCGCGCTTTAGCACTGCCTCGTCGTTCTTTAACGCCTCCCCATTGCCCTTTAACTTCTCCCTGTCTCCCTTTATTGTTTCTTGATCACCCTTTAATGCCCCTGTGATGTCCTTTGACGCTTTTTCGTTGCCCTTTAATGCCTTTTTGTTGCATTTTAACGCCTCCCGTCACACTTGAACGCATCTTACTTTCCCTTTTATGCCTGCCCATTGCCTCTTAACGCCTCTTCTGCGCTCCTTAACGCCTTCTCGACGTCCTTAAACGCCTACCCATCGCACTTAAACGCGTCCCCATTGCTCTTTAGCGCTTTCCCATTGCCATTTAACGCTTCCTCGTCGCCCTGTACTGCCTTCCATACCACCTTTTAACACACCCAGTCGCACCTTAACGCCGCACCTTAACGCCTTTACATTGCCCTTCAATGTCTCTGCGTCGCCTTTTAGCGCCTCCCCATTGCCTCCTGCCCCTTCATTTGTAATGTCTTGTAATTTCTTGTAATTCCTTGCTCAAATTACATTTTCACATTGTTAAGTTGATCTTTTCACATTGAGCATGCTTAATCATTAAAAACCCAGAAGAATTATATTATGCAGTCAAAATCACACCGCTACGAGCTATTATGCATCTAATTTATTGCATAGGCCCCTATATGTTTTTCACCCTTCTCGGAAATTGAGAGGGGTGGGCACCGTGGGTGGTACACCAGGAGCATAGTTTATAGGTTCCTTTTTATGTCAGGGGGAGGGGGTGAACAACATAAAGACATGTTTTTTTAGCTTGATAGAAGAACTGAACAAATTGAATGATGTAAACACAATGTGCATGTATTTCTTGAATTTCACTGCTTTTTTATGGTGTAATCCCAGTAAATTATTGCGTGACGTCACGTTTTGGCACTAATGATCATGATCATGATCATGATCATGATCATGATCACAGTAAAGACCATTGATGAGATGAATGATGTACAGATTATGATGTGAGTTTGGGGTGATAGGGCACGGTCAGTTGTTGATATCGTTTTCCTTCACTTGCCTGATAACATAGGGGTTCTGGGCATGTCTGGGGATTTACCCCATGCATGTCCATACATCCAGAGACTGTGGTCGGATAGTCCCCAGAGTGACAATGGCTGAAGGTAACTATATTGCCGGTTGTTTAAGGCTACCACGGCCTGCACTGACATTGACACAACAGTAGGTATACACTAATTAGTCATAGCAATTTCCTTCTCCTAGAGTCATTGGCGACTATCTTTGATTTGACACTATTTCTGGTAGTCAGATTTTGAAAGACTTTCTCCTGCCATTAAATACATTTCATTGGTGACAAAAACCTCTGGAAAATATCATTGGTACAATTTTTTGGGGTGTTCGAGTGGATGTTTGCATAAATCGACGACCAAGTATCTCCGCTTGTAATCAACATAATTTCACGATGTTTATATCAAAATTTTCTTTTTTACAAAATGATTACAATGAGACAGGTTTTGAGTCACGAAATAGTCACATATATCATTTATTTTCAATTTCTGATATGTTAATGATTGAAATAGTATTTAAAATGTCATACATATCAAAATCGTGTTATTTTGCTTATTAAGATACCTTAAATTGCAAATAAAATATATGCGTGACTATTTAGTGACTCAGAACCTGTTTCAATGGAATCCTTATGACAATAAATGCACATGTAGACATTTAAATCCCATCAAGTTATGTTGATTACAAGCCGAGATATAGCGGTCTCAACATTTTGGCGGCCATCTTGGACGCCATCTTGAATAATGGAAAAGGCTCCAGCGGGAATCACGGGAAGTTTTAGTATGTTGTTTCTAATGGTATTTGGAAGGTATCCTGAAAAATTCAGCTTGGGCATATTTTTTTTTTTCCCCTTCAGCCTGTTTACAGGGCGGGGGCCCTAGGGTAGTGGTTAGCACCGCTGCCTTTCACGCCAGAGTCCGGGGTTCGGTTCCCGGTCTCGGCGGTTTGAAAGAAACAAAATTGTTTCTTCCCCATCCACGTGTGAAAGTTAGTATTGTGGGGAGCCTCCGTGACCGAGAGGTAGCGTGCTCGGCCTCAGACCGCCAGGGCTCGAATTTCGAATCCTGTGTCTGGAGGACAGTGTCATCTCAATCATCTCACCATCCTCAGAAGGTTCTCCTGGCCCAGTTTAGCCTATATGTGCACAAAGGTGGCCTAAAGCCCGATTCATTTCATTTTTTATTTCAGCCTGTTTACAGGTCTAATACTATTCGCCTATATGTTGTAAGCTTTAATTTGAAATGTTATCGTCCCCTTAGATATGAAATGGTGTATCTGCCACTTTGTAAAGTGGCAGATACACCCTTTCATCTAAGGGGACGTTATACTTTGATATTTTACGAGATTGAAGCATTTTCATCCCCTTTGTGAATAAATACCTTGGTGTGGTATGTCTGTTGACCCTTGTACTGCTAAAACCAAATAATACGATTTCAAGCGATTTTTATGCAACTGAAAGTGATGAATCACTTCGTGGTAGATGTCTAGTTGATCAAATAATTCATTTCAGCAGGTGTCTATTTTGCATACGTACAAATATTTTTTTGTTATTTAAAGATGGAATTGCGTTAGCAATTCAATCTTTAAATAAATGAAAAATAAATTAAAAAAACAATTCAACAGGACAAGGGTTAAAACAGCAGTTTATTAAATAATTCGTTTCGGATGTGTCCATTTTGCATACATACAAATATTTTTCATTCATTTAAAGCTGGAATGGCGTTAGCAATTCCAGCTTTAAATCTATGAAAGACAAGGGTTAAAACACAGGTAGGACTCAGATAATTTGTTTTTTTTTGGATGTGTCCATTTTTAATACATATACAAATATTTTTGTCATTTAAAGCTGGATGATTGCGTCAGCATTTCCAGCTTTAACCCTCTCAAGCCTGAATTTACCATTGTCAACTTCATCCACTACAAGCCGCGAATTGCTGTCGCAATTCTCGACTTGTAGTGGATGAAGTTGATTTGATGAGGTTTACATTTTTTTCGAATGTATTGGAATGTATTGGTAAACCAGTTTCATGGAAATTTTTGTTCTAAAACCCTTGGTTGTGGCAAAATTAAGTCTGTTTTCTGGGATATAAAATAATGCTTTAATGCATCGTGAAGGCTTAAAGGGTTAAGTGGATGAAAAATAGAAACAGACCATTTAGACAAGGGTTATAATAAGAGGATTAGCGCCATGCAGGATACTCGTTTTTTTATTTGATCCGTGCCGCGTGCCGGACAAAATAATAAGCGTCGCGTACAGTGCGGCAGATGATTGAGCGATGGGTTTCGAACCAGAATAATCTGCCCGGCATCTCTGATGGGCAGTTTACTCGAGCGATAATAGCAGGAGTTATGTGAGCGGGATTGGCAAACATATCAGCTAATGGGTACGTTGAATCCACGAGACGTTGAATCAGTGATGGTCTAATATCGGGTCATCGTCTGCGACGCTGGCCCGACATTAGAACGTCACTGGTTCGGCGTCTCGTGGTTTGCCGTGGTGGACTGCCTGCCTTGCTGATTCCCGTGTCCGTAATGATGGATTCGTGTACGGAGACGATCTCCCTGAAGAACTCCTGACAAACAGCTAATGTCATTTCTTTGTAGCCTATGCGTACATAACATACACATGGTGTACACAAGTAATTTTATGACCCAATGCATGATCCACACATTGAAGATTTTACTCACCCGTCGTGTTCTCAATATAATGACATAAAATCAACATTATAACACATTATTCCCTACAATACTCAATATTTAAACAGTAACAAGTGTCCAGATCTGTTTTACTTGCATTGCTATGCTCTCTAGAGTGTCTTTTTTGCAACAATGTATACAAATAAGTAATTATTTGATCTCTTATTTTAGAGCTCCAAAACAAATTAGCACGGCATGGCAATGATGTTTATCTTTATATTTATTTTTAATCGTTATGTATCGTGTATATGTAAAAGCAACTTTACTTTTCACACGGAAATGCCTCTTAGCCTGATTTTAAATATAGTTATAATGTAGACCTACACACTTAAAAAATAAGCCAATATTTTACCAAACTAACTAATTCTCTTCCATTTACATAATATATCTTGTTGATGACAAATAAGTCAGAAATTGCTTGTTATTGTCTCAATAAAATGTATGTCTATCTGTCTGTCTGTATGTCTGTGATAAACAACTTAAATTAAACACCAATGTGATTTGTTTTCAGTTCTTCTGCCAACCAGCAGGGGGCTCAGGGATACCGGAAGTGATTGGCTTCCTAAACGGAACTGTGATGCGCCACGTGCTCAACATGCGCAGCTTTGTAGTCAAGTTCTTCTCGTGTGTGTGCGCCGTGGGGGCCGGACTGCCTGTCGGCCCCGAGGGTCCCATGATCCACATGGGGTGAGTCCCACTTCTCTTTTCAGATACTGTATATCGTCCCCTTGGTCATGAAAGGGTGTATCTGCCACTTTAAAAAGTGGCAGATACACCCTCTCATATCCAAGGTGACAATATCATATCACTCACATACACAACTTATTTCAGAAGTTGTTTATGTGAGGGCGCACGAAATGGGACTACATATCATGTGTAAGCATAAAACGTCGGACCCATTTCATGATCATTGACCATGTTGACATGAACAACTTCGTCAATAAAATGTTAGTGTAAATGGACATGAACATGGTTATTATCGTTGAAAAAAACCCCTGCGATTATTTATATGATATGATGTAACTGGTGAGTAATGCAACTATTTCAAGTTTTTTGGTATTACACAAGGCAGTTTCATTGAACTAACAATTAAAACGACACGTACAGACATGTACATTATATTTTATACTTTACATTTTAATGACGCATAAGTCTGCATAGACTTTCCGTCGTCAATAAATAACTATCTATCTTTAATACATTATGTACAGGACAACTGCAATAAATGTTTATTTTAGAACTTTTTTAATGTAACATTAATGACATCTAACTGTTTGACATGCAGAGTTATATTGTGTTTTTCTGTAACAGGAGTATAGTCGGTACCGGTCTCAGTCAGTTCCGGTCTCGAACCCTTGGTTTCTCTCTACCCATCTTCACGCGCTTCAGGAATTCGGAAGACAGGTGAGATTCACAGCTTTGGATAAAAATGTACAAATAATAACCATTCTCACAAAAATATTCTGTGCGTGACACTTCGCTTCCAATTAAAAATGTTGCTGTTCAAAAAAGACGTGATCTGCCAATTTTTGTTAGACTATTTTTCATTCATTTGAAGCTGGAATTGCTAACGCAATTTTCAGCTCCAAATGACAGAAAAAATATATATTTAGGAAAAATATACATCTCAAAAATGTAATTATTATATCAACTAAGCATCTGCCACGAAACATTTCAGCAATTCGAGTTAAAAATATTGGTCTGAATTTTGCTTGGACAAAGATATGTAGCCTACGGTCTCGGCAGGGTCAAGGGTTAAACTTTGCGTCCGTACTCGCAACTGATCCTTATAAGTCGCGATCACTAATCATAGAGATGATTCACGTAGGCATATACACATGTACAATCTGAGTGCATAACCACCATGATATCATCTTCTCGGCAGTTGGCAGATGCTTGCACGGACAGACGTCACAGTGCACGCCGTCGCTGAAGGAGTCCTTCGTTATAAGGACGCCCGTGTGATTGATCCGCAAAGCAATCCGAGTTGAATCGCCTGCAGGAATCCCATTTTGCGAGGTCTCACCCGGATCAGCATCCCTGGCAGTGTCTGAGACAGTATCCAGGGGGACGTCCCGGGATCGGCGATACTGTGAAATCCATCAGCACCGAGCGGCGTCCTGGATCTGACTGGGATTTTCAAGTCCATACCATTTAACCCTCTCCGGCTTGACGGTGGCCAAAGCTTGCATCCATACACTTTTACCACAAAATGTTCCAGGAGGTTTGTTTTTCACTATAGTGATATAGAGAAAGGTTTTACATGCGAAGAATTTACACCCACTTAATGTTGTGGATCGCGGTAGCGAGACACAACTTCTAGTGTGTGGAAACTACTTGCATTTAGAACCTTTTCTATATCACTATATGGAAAAGAAGAACATTTAAAAACCTTTCTGTTAAGAGTGTAGTTTCAGCCGCTTGATTAAGTCTAGATGTTCATTACGTGATATCGCTGCAGATTTAGCGAACTCATTTTTAAAAATAACTGTATTTTGGAGAGCCATTTTTTTGGAATCCGATGTATTTTTTTGTAAAAAAGAACACGGTTATTTATTTTATTGCATCAAATCTCAGTGACAAAAAAAGCTTGAGGGTTAAAAAAGAAAGCTTCGTCCCCATTACTTCATGTTGGACCATACATTCCAGGACAACATCATGTCAAATGAAAAAAACCCGGATACAGCGCGTCCGCCATATTGATATGCCTCATAACTTTTGTGTAAAATTAGAATCTGGGTGAGTAATGTCACCTGTGGTTTCTTTCAAAGACAAAAAGCAGTAGCTGCCCACTCTTCAAGTAAGCAGTTACTGTCTCTTGACTTTGCAGAACAATATGGTGCTTTCGTGTAAATCCAAGAGGCAGTATACAGCTTACTTTTCAAGTGATCGGTCACTACCTTTTGGCTTTGCAGAGCAGCCCGGTGCCGAGAGGGACTCCGGCGCGGAAGCGGTGCCGTCAAGCGTACGGCGTCCTCCCGTCTGATTGAAGCCGCCGTTCTCCCGATCCCCGTCCCTGGCGACTCCGATCCCGCCATCCCGGCAGCCCCGCCATCGAGCCAGCCAATTCTCCCGACATTCACTGGGCCGCTGCCTCGCACTGATAACTAGGTCAGTAAATAAGCTGGTGACGCGCCCCCGCATCACGCATCATCACACCATCAGGAATGATCGCGATAACCCCCGCAAACCAGCTCAGGCGAATTGGGGACTTTGCCCGATTCTGGCCCGATATCCAGCCGACATATTACACGTGACACGTCTGGACCAGTGGTAGTTTAATGTTGGGCCAGCGTCACAGACGCTGGACCAACATTAAGCAAACGCTGTTCCAGTGTCTCGTATTAACCCCTGCAGGCCAGCTCTGGCGACTTGGGGGTCGGCCGACGTCGCCCGATTCCGGCACGACAGCGAGCCGCCACATTATTTCGGCAGAGCGGTGTCAGACCAAATCACATCAGTGTTGTCGACCTGGTAACTAAGCAACCATTCGTTGCTGACGCAACCATATTTAGGAAAGGCTGCCAGAAATCAATGTGAGCCATCTGACGGCGTGGGTACTCATCATTCTTATCTAAACCGGACCATCTGCAAGAAAATGGCGGCATTGTAGACGCAGTAATCCACTTAAGCCGATACTAACGTTACTCTCGCTTGTTCACAGACTGACATTATAAGTATAGAACTAGGTTATAGTACTACTCAGTTAACAATAAACATTTGACCCATCCCAGTCTGATACCAGTGGATGAATAGTGGGTCCAATGCGGTGTTGAAACATGATCAGTTACTTCAGGGTCCTCATTTAGAAAACATAAAATTATGTTGTTAATAGTAAAACGGACATCATGACATCTAATCAAATAGATTTAATATTATTTTTAGATTTGTACCCTCAATGATATTGTTTTCATATCCGGAGCTATATTCACAACCGCATAAAAATAATTTATTGTTGTCATATTTTGGACCTAGCATTCCTGACGTATATAGATATCAGATTCCGACGTCTAAGGACGGCCCCGCACTGAAAGAAATAAAATATTTATTATGGCCGTAGATCCATAACATAATTATCTATAAAAAATCGGAAAGAGCCAACTAAGACATCCAAGATGATTTCAAATTGAAAACAACTTTGGTCTCCTTTGTTTATACAAAAATATTGTAAGCCTTTTAAGGGTTAACCCTTTAACCGCCTAATTATTCAATTTGAATTTTCACCCACTTGAAGTTGTGTCTCGCTGACGCGATCCACAGCTTCAAGTGAGTGAAAATTATTCAGATTTGACAAAATGGAGGTGAACTCTTTTCAAATCTTGCTGGTTGATGATCTTTAACATATTTAAAATGTGGTACCTTATGTGCTAATAAAAATGAAAACCCGAATATATGCGGCACCGGCGGTTAAAGGGTTAGTATCACAAAGTGAAATGCCATATACAATGGACTGGACCGTGGAGCAATATGATGGAGCACGGTATCGGCACTATTATATCTCGCTTACAATAATGTTGTAAATATGCAAAGTCGCCTCTGGGTGTGTTTTCAACTTTTCAGTGAAAACCTCTATCTGTCTATTGTGGCGGGCTACTGTAGTAACGTCAGTGCTGCCAGGTCTGTCGATATGTGAGCTAATTATAGAAATCACCAGACTTTTGTACATCCTGACTTACACGACCGCAGGTCTTGACCCTCGGTCGTGAGAGTCAAGGATAGTGATTCTAGTGGATTATAACTGCATTTCGTGCAAACCAATTTCATCATTGCATGTGTCTGTGTTTCAGGCGTAATTTCACCACAGCGGGAGCCGCTGCCGGAGTGGCCGCTGCGTTCGGGGCTCCTGTAGGAGGGCTCCTGTTCGCCATGGAGGAGGTGAGCTCCTTCTGGAGTATGAAGCTGGGATGGATGATCTTCTTCTGCTGTATGTTGGCCACCTTCACCGCGGACCTGTTCAACTCCAGCTTTGACGCGTTTCAGCCCGCCAGCAACTTTGGCCTCTTCCACACAGACAAGTACATCATATTCAAAGTGAGTGGCAAATAAGCAAGCACGAGACATTGAGTCATTGCTGGTTCAATGTTGGGAGACGCTGGCCCAACACTGAACCAACAATGACTCAATCAACAGATCATATCTCATTTATACAGTGAGCCATCTTATCTCATTGAGACATTGGGCCAATATTGAACCAACAATGACTCAATGTCGCGTGCTTGCTGAAACACTTTGTCAATTTGCTGTGATCACATGATTCAACGATGTCTCAAATCTAATAATCAATGTGTTTAGTTATGTAAAAATCAGTAATAACATTTCTTAATAGTTTTGTCAACGTTTGTGAAATACTTAATAGATAGATACTAAATGTAACGACTCCAGCAGTTAAAATCAATAATTAAATAACAACAATCATTAAATATTGTACTGCTTAGTAACTTGATTCTATCTACCATAATACATGCTGCATCCTAACTATTGATAGCCGGAATCAATTTTATGAACTACTGTAATCAAGGTATCGCTGTTCGAGATCAGTACAGAAAACAAAATGAGAGTTTTGCTATCAAATGTTTCTAGAACTGAACAAACGAACAATTCTCCAAACACACAGGCGACCATACAAGCAAAATATCAAGCGCATAGACTCAGACGCAGACTCAGATTCATTTATTGTTAACGTGCCATAAATACATTCTACTTTTCTTATTTTTCAGGTTGGTAATGCCATTCCTGTTAACCTGATCATGTTTGCCCCCGCCCTGCTGCTCGGCCTAGTTGGAGGCGTTCTGGGGGCCGGGTTCACCATTATGAACCTCAAGATATCACGCACACGGCGGCGGCTCATCACCCGTCTAAAACACCCCGGTCTGCAAAAGTTTATGCGTTTCATAGAGCCACTCATCATCATGGTAAGTCACTGCTGGAAGGTCAAACATCCTATTCTGTGTAAACCATGATGACTAGAGGGTTTTTTAATTTTGAAGTCACGAATGTCTTATTTAGCTCATTCCGATTCATTTGAATACCAGTGGTATGTGTCTACATCCATTGGAAATGTGTTTATTCTTACAGTGCGGGGCCCGTCTTTAGACGTCAGAATCTGAAGTCTAAAGACGTCAGATTCTGACGTATAAAGGCGGTCCTTGCGCTGTAAGGGATAATCCTTTATTATGAGAAATAAAAACATAATATACACAATTTGAAGCGATTATATTTTCTGATATGGCTTGCCATCATATTGAATCTATTTGACTCTGTTATTATGGTAGGATTTTCAATCATAAAATTCTGGTGGGGTTTTAAATCATATGCAACCTGTTTGACTGTGCAACGGGCTAAGCATTATCGTAGTGTGTTCAATCATATCCAATCTCTCTGACCATATAATTATAGTTATGTATTCTAGTAGATTTTTCAAGCATATCCAATCTATATGATTATATTATTAGGTTATACATTCCAGCATTATTATTATTTTTAGTCATATCCATTTTTCCTGATTATATTATTGAATTATATAATATTCTGGTAGGGTTTTCAATCATATCCAATCTCTCTGACTATGTTATAGGGTTATACTGGTGGGGTTTTCAATCATATCCATCTCTGACTATGTTATTTGATCGATTCAACATTGATTAAGCACTCACTCGATGTTGAATCACTAGCGTTGACTCAATTTTGAGACAGCGATATGTGCGTGGTGATTGGTTAAAGTTCAGGGCTTTCTTCTTGTTGCAGATAATTTGGTCCACAATCACAGTCTTCCTTCCTGCTGCCTTTCCTTGTAAACCCAGAGAATGTCCGTCTGCAGACGTGGTCAACTCATCACAATCCCCATTGCTAGTCAGGTAGGCTGTAACACCAGAAAACACCAAGCATTGACCTATGCTGGCTTGATGTTGGACCAACGGCACGGGCGGTGGTCCAACAATAAACCGGCATATGGTCGATGTTTTTATTTTGGTCGGATATCACTATGTATCAATTAACTAAGATGCTAACAATATTGTGGGGGTCATTTAAACAATGGGACAAATAATAATCAAAGTGATCGGTAATATAACATAATATTCGCACTCATTATTAGGCTGCTTATTAATTTAGGATGGGGCATTTTTTGTATTCAAAATACGTACATGTATTAGAATGATTTTATAATAATATTTACCTCATCAATAACTGTGACGTCCGTTATTTCTCTCATCATTCAGTCCCAACATCCGGATGACGGACTATCAAGTTTCACATGAAGACCAAGAGAAAGGGCGGCATCACAAGCGAGGTGTGCGCTCCAGCGGCGGGTACAGCGCGGCGGATTCCGGCGACATGCATGGCGGGGAGAGCTACTACACTAATGAGTCCGGCTCCTTCTGCCCCACAAACCCTCGTTACAAGTACCATGTGGACGAAAAAGTACAGCATTACTGGTGCAACCATAAACACAACGGCTCCGGCGACGAGTATAATGAAGGTAAGTTGATTACAAGAATCTATGCAAAGGCAAATAAGCAGTAATTTCTCACTGTAGACCCAATTAAGTGGGCGTCCATAATGTTTCGCGAAATTTGTCCCATGCAATTTAGCGTCCTGTGACAGCAGGTCATTTCATACCAGGAATGTTATCTAATATTCTCATTAGCGAATGCCCAATCGTGGAAGTCGTCAAATTAAATGGGACGCGAATATACTGCCAAAATACAGTATCTGCTTTCTTTACAAGTGACCAGATACTGCTATTTGGCTTTGCACGGCAAAGTACTTGAACAGCAACGGCTACTGCTCGAACAACACACGTATGTGACATATAAAATTAATACCCAGCAGACACAAGATGTTGAATCAATGATAAACCAATATTGATTCAACGTGTTGTGTCCGCTTCGTAGGCCTATTTTTCTGGTTTCAGCTTATCAGCATAACAGAAAAATCTGACTGAAAAAATTTAACGTGCTGACGCAATCAACAGCCTCAACCGTTATTGGGAATGAAATGTGTATCTAAACAATCGGAGCTGTAGTGTCGCAACCAGAAACACAAAATAATGATCGGCTGTTTGAACACTCGTCAGCTTCAGCAAGCAACACGTGACCTAATACTAACTTGTTAAATTTATTTTATTTTATCGGAGCTATTAAGGTGCTGTGAGGGGCAGATAAGACGCTTTAACTCGAGTTAACCCTTTAACCACCGATCTCGATTATTTTATTTTTACACTGTTATTAGCACATTGAATACCAGCTTTTTGACAAGTTGAAGATGAAACGTGACATCAATCAGCAAAATCAACAAAATCGTAGACCTCCATTTTGTCAAATCTGAACAATGTTCACTCACTTGAATTTGTGGATCGCTTCAGTGAGCTACAACTTCAAGTGGGTGGAAATTTAAATTAAATATTTTGGCGGTTAATCTCTTTAACGCGGGGAGCGTCTTTAGACGTCAGATTCTGATTCTCCCGCACTAAAAAAATGAAAAATATTTCTAATGGCCGTCGACCCATGACATAGGTATTCAAATTGAGCGGAAAGAGCTAACTAAGCCAGTTATAATGATTCAAATTGAAAAAAACTTAACTATAACTTGAATCTAACTCTTTTGTTTCCAGCGGCAAGCCTTCTAAACGTCCACGGTCAGCGAGCTCTCAGACTGCTCTTTTCCCGTCACACTCACCTACAGTTCAGCTATAACACAGTCCTTGCCATTCTACCCATCTACTTCGTGCTGGCGTGCTGGGCCTCGGGCAGTGCCGTAGCCAGCGGAATTGTTGTTCCTATGTTGTAAGTATGATTACAGTTACTGCTTGTCTTAATTAAGCATTTGCCTTCTAATTACTACAAAAGTCGTTTTCATTCAGTTTTATTAGCCGATTGAACCAATGTTATTGGGAATCACATCACTGTTTAAACATCAAAATTTGTCAATGTTGGTAAACAAATATGAGTAATTATTCTCAATCACTGGAGGTTGTGGATCATGGTAGCGATATACATCCTCAAGTGGTTGAACATCTTAATTTATTATAGGGGTCTCTGCTACTCCCTACAGAGAAGAGATGGTAATGAATACTTCTTGATACACCAACATCATTTTGCCTTCCTGCCATTTTTTAAATGACTAACTATGTATAAGCAAACAAACAAAGTGTATCCGTTGGAATGTTAGAAATTGTGAGATGAAAAAGAGAGAGTCAGACAGACAGACAGACAGACAGACAGACAGACAGACAGACAGACAGACAGACAGCCGGGTGAAAAACAGTGCTTGGTGTCCACCCAGCTGGATCTCACCTAACATGATACATTGACAATAACCAACTGATAACACTATACACTACTCTCGTATGCATAGTGTCAGCTGCGATATGCTGATTTTGCTAAAAGTGTAGCCTGCGTTATTTTTTAGTAATATTGGATGGAAACATTGCCATGCAAAGACAAAAACAGGCTGTGTTTACTGTACAAGTAATCATATACGGCCTTTTGGCTTTGCAAAGCAGTGTACTTCAATTACCACACATGATTGATTGAAGAATGTTTACAACTCTCGTGTACTGTAAGGTAAGTGTAGAAAGATTTTCCAAATGAATCGTATATGCACGATGCATCTATATCGTGCATAACGATTCATTTGGAAAACCTTTCTACACTAAAAGCAGATTTTCTGTGCTTGCTGGCTTACTTGCCTAAGTAAGATGATCAGTCAGGTTGTGTTTTTTTGTAGATTCACGGGCGGCCTGTATGGGCGAGCTCTCGGGCGGTTGCTGGTTGACCTGTACGGAGGCGTACCCACGGATCGCTTCTGGCAGTGGATCGATCCCGGTGCCCTCGCCCTGATAGGAGCCGCGTCCTTCTTTGGCGGAGTGTCCCGCCTCACCATGTCACTCACTGTTATCATGGTTAGTTCCATACCCAGTTGAAATAGTAAAACATGCTGTTGATGCCGCTCTGGAAATACAAGTATAGATCTGTAGCAGTAACCACTTACTTGAAAAGTAAGCAGTCACTCTCCATGGCCTTTGAGCTGACATTATATATCATTCGAATCTCATCATTGTGCTGCTAAAATGTTTTTAGACACTTAAAGAGCTGAACTAAATTACAATGGCTGTGTACTCATAACACAGGTATTCAAATGAAACGGAAAGAGCTAACTAATACATTTATGATGATTTCAAATTGGAAAAAACCTTTCGTTTATATAAAATATGTCAGCGCATTAAGGGTTTAGGCTGTTAATCATTAACCTATGATTAACTGCATATTACCATAACCTGCAATGCTACCTGATGCTTTTATATCACTTTTAAAGCTGTAAACAACTTCATCTTCATTACCAAGTAAACACAAAACATTTGTATAACATTTGTACAATGTTAGACCAACGTCGAAGACGTTGGGCCGATGTTGTACAAATGTTATACAAATGTTCTGATTTTACTGGTTAGTCTGAATTTTATTTACATTTTTTACATCTTTAAATGAAAGACTACAGTTTATGATTTTATACTTTTAATTCACCTTGTTTTTCCTATGTTTAGATTGAGATAACAAATGACGTCGCTTTCCTGCTGCCCATCATGGTGGCAGTGATGGTGGCGAAATGGGTGGGCGACTACATCACGCATCCTCTGTATCATTCCCTCCTAGAAATGAAGTGTATTCCCTTCTTGGACTCAGAGCCTATTGTCTACGATGACCAGCGAAGATTGTAAGTACACAACCGGACACCCATGCCAGTCTTTCTAGAAACATTACTAGGGGAACAACTTTTTATTTGAAAATAGTATTTATAGCAGTGTTAACCCTGTCAAGCCTGAATTTACCATTGCCATCTTCATCCTCTACAAGCCGCGAATTGATGTCGCAATTCCAGACTTGTAGCGGATGAAGATGAATTGAAGTGGGTGACAAAAGAAAAATGTCGTTATTACTAAAACAGTGCCCTAGGTGTAGGAAATTAGGTTATTTTTCAGAGATGCAAAATGATGTTTTCATGCATTGTGAGGGTTTAAAGGGTTAAAGACCGAAATTAAGAAATATTGGTCTTCTCTAACCCTTTAAGCGCTAAGCACAACTCCCAGCAATCACAAAACATTTGCATAATATTTATACAATGTTGGGCCAGCGACGAAGACGTTGGGCCGACGTTGTGTAAATGTTATACAAATGTTTTGCGTTTGCTGGGCTAGAGTCGTCTTTAGTCTGTTTTACTGGTAGTTTATATCGCAGTTATCGGGAATGAAATGATTGTTCAAACACTTACGATTTGCAAATATTTGGTCTCTAAACTAGACAAATATCAATAATTTCCACCCACTTTTAGTTGTGGTTCGCAATTTCAAATTTAAAATTCAATTAAGCGGCAAAGGTGTTAAAACGTGTCAAACCTCAGGTGCTGTATCTGTATCTGTGTAATACGTGGCAGTACGCAGTATTGTGCTATCGCGCTCACCTTCTCAATGTATCTTTCGGCATAATTCATTTTGTTTCAGGCTCAATTTAGAACTGTTCAAGGCGCGTGACGTCATGCATTCGCCTGTGATCACCATCACTCCCAAGGAGAGTGTGTCCCACTTGGCGCACGTGCTACTGGGAACGGCGCACGGGGGATTCCCCGTGGTCAAGTGGCACGAGGAGACTCGCCAGGAGGTGGCTTACGGTCTGCTCACCAGGTGGGTGTTCCGTCTCATTTCCTTTTTTTAACCGCTCTCAGCAATGCCAGCAAACACGATACATTGTCTCATTTTTTATGTTGACCCATCGTCTTCGACGCTGGCTCAACATCCCAACAACAGCGGGGCAATGTATCGTGTTTGCTGGGATGCCAGCCTAAAATAAATGGATCATTTAAAATCATAGTTTGTTATCCAGACATAATATGACTACTCAGCAGAGACAAGACGTTGAATCGATGTTGGTTTGACGTTGGCCCAACGTCGTAGACGTGGATCAATGTTAAACCAACATAGAATCAACGTATTGTGTCTGCTGGGTAACTTCAAGGCATGTGAGAAGATCAGAATATCATTTGCTAATCAAATATGTATGTATGATTAGGATGTAATTTCAGTCAAATTGCTGGTCATTAGTTTTCGAAGTAAACGTTTCCTGTAGGACGTTGGTACAACGTTGGTAAACAGTTTAATGATACAGTTTCAGTCAGATATGTGTGTGTTGGTCCATCTTCAAGTATCCAGTTGTGTGCGCCTAAAGCTGCGCTTTGCATGGGTCTGGTCGTGGCGGGACAAGATGGTCGTGGAGTACGGTAGTAAAGAGCCTTCAGAATGTCGATCGGAAACTTTTTTCTTATTTCTGAATTTTCACATCCGCGTCTGTGCTATGCAGGGGGGGGGGGGAGGTTACACGCAATAATTTATTTTATGTACAACCCGATATATATCTTTATAGTAAAACTCATTTTACATGGCATACTTGTACTTTTACTTATCCCAATAAAGTTCAAAGTTTGGTCTCATATTCAGTCTGCAAGGTGTATAACCCTATTTAATGTGAATTTACGCAACATTAGGCTTTATATATCTCCAAGCTTTATCATATGTCAATCGGAGTATAATAGTAATATTTCGGAATGAAAGTGGACTATTTTGCCTCATGTAATCACTGATAGGGTCTAATAACAATACATTTATTGGTGTTGTTATCTTCGCTCAACGAGACACGATCGTGTACCAGACTGTCTGCAAAGCATAAAGGTATTCGGTCAGCTCTGCTGAGTGCAAGCTGATCTTTTATAATGCGTCGGGAGATGCGAGTACGCATCCGCGTGGAACACGAAATAATTGGCCCTGTGTCGTTTTAATGTTGGGCCAGCATCGCAGCTGTGGTCCAGCATCAGGGACAATATGTCGGGATTGCTGTATGCAGCTGATCTCATAGCACTTGGATCGTTAGCGCGATAACAAATACGTCATTTAGACTGGGCAGTTCAAATCCGGGATGATTGATTGAGAAAGAACGGCACATAAACAGTGTGAGATGAACGAGACGCTATCCGGGCAGATACGATGCCTTCCAACAATGCTGTTTTGATGTTGGTCCAGCGTCGCAGACTCTGGTCCAGCATTAAAACAATACTACGCCAATGGATCAAAACTGCTTACTTTATCATTATTACGATGCGTAGCTCCCTTTCTGCAACTGTTTTCTTACGAAAAATGTGTCGGCTGTAATTTTTCAAATGTGCAGCTATTTATATGTGAAATAAAACACCGCAATTGTGAATTATGCTAGACCTAGTTTTGCAACGTAGACATAATTATTTTCCAACCACTTAACGACAGCTTCAAACGAATCAGATTTATTATTTTCACAATACTGTTACTCCTTACATTGCAATCTAGGCGGCTATTTCTGCTGCTGCTATGCAGCTCTCAAAAGGAATAACGATAAAACATAGTCCCCACCCAATACGCACAGAACATATTATTATCCATATATCTATTTATATGTATATATTTGTGATCAAAATAGAACGTAAGCACTAAGTCACCCGACTGTATTAATATGACATGGCTATTTTTTTCCCGTGGTTTTTTTTTTGCGTTGCGTATTCTGCGGTAAAAAGGTTGAGTGCTTACTTTTCAACTGAGCAATTGCTGTTGTTTTCCAATACATTGCCCACTCCTGCAGGTATTCCACTAACGCAGCCATGATGGATGCGTTAGGAACTGAAACTCAGCAGTCATTCACCAACAGAGAGAGCTTTGGTGCGAAGGCAAACAGCAGTAACTGCTAACTTTTCAGAAGCAGTTTCTGTTGTTTGCTTTGCCAGAGAGAGGATCCGAGTGGTGATTGATCACTCGCTTATTCTTTGTTATTTTTCTGCAGGACTGAACTATGTGTGATTTTGTGTGATCGTAAGATTCAGGAGCAGCAGTCGCCCGGGATCACCACTATACCGCAGATACCTTATGAAGAGGTGAGTACTGGAGAATCTTCGGCAATAAGTATCTTCTCTAGCCCCAATGATAGACTGAGATAAAAATAAGAGGCCTAGTTTGAAAAAGGGCGACTCTAACACAAAATAAACGTAGTTAACCGTTATCCTGCCGATGACGACTATTGTCAGATTGTCGTTTTTAATCAGTGTTATTAGTCGACCAAATCACTGTTATTGGGAGTGTTTAAACATCAATACTTGCCAATGCTTGATCTCAAATTAAACGAATATGAGTAATTTTCAACCACTTGAGGTTGTGGATCGCGGTAGCGAGACACAACCACAAGTGGTTGAAAATTTAAATAAATTAATTAAGCAGGATAAGAGGTAAATGCTTTATTTGAAATTGTTTTCACTGTTGTTGGTAATTGTGTAGCCATACACGGCTCATGGTGAGCATCCATGGTAGTTGAGGGGGGTAAACCTATCAATTCAGCATCGTTTACGTTTATGTGATCGTTGCTGCTTACTTTTCACATAAGCATTTTACTGTTCATCGCTACCAGCCTTGCACGCCGGAGCTCGGACGTTTGTCCTCGGTTCTCATATACAGGTTTCAAAGTTGTAAATATTTGTCTTCATTAATGTGCAATATGCTATTCTTTCATATTATGTGTTTATATATTTTGTTACAGATATCAGTGGATAGATTGCCTGGCTGTTATTCCATAGTAGATATACTTGAAAAATATGTCGATAAAACTCATTATAAAGAAGTCTATATTGACTTGGTGAGTGTATTTTGTATGCATAATTTTGATTTCAAAATTAAACTTACTTGATAGTAATCATTAAATGAAATCTGTATTACTAAATGTTTGGTAACGGAGATTCACTGAACGGCGTTTAACTGAGGCTAAATGAACATGACTCATTAGTCTGAATAAGCAGAACAGTAATATTTTATTTTGTGATCTTAAGTTAGTGCTTTTTTCTAAGATACGTTTTAGAAGAGCTTCAGATGTGTCAAGATCATTTAGTTAAGAAGAATGTAAAGGCTCTGATTTCAACCCTTACCGCTCGGGGATCGACTTTAGACGTCACATACGTCTGTATCGATCCCCGCATATTAATAGTAAACATATTTATAGTGGCCGTAGACCCATAACTTAGGTATTCAAATGAAACGAAAATAGCTAACTAAGACTCACATGATGATTTTAAATTGAAAATAACCTTTTGGTCTCCATGGTTTGAATAAAAGTATTTCAGCTTTTTAATGGTTAATATATATGTACATAATAGTACATATACATTTAATTTTTACATAAATATATTAAATTTTAACCCGTTTGTGACGAGCCCCGGAGATCTCCGTGATATATGGAGACCATTCAGATACGAGCCCCGGAGATCTCCTGGTCTGAGATAACTATGACGTCATAAATATTCTCGTTTCAGAAACAGCGCAGTAGCATAATAATCTCGTGTTCAACGGGCTAATATATATATTAAATTTTTGTTTTACAGGAGCCATATATAAACAGATCAGCGCCGCACATCAACGATCATTTCTCTTTACATCGGACTTATATTATATTCCGCACCCTTGGATTACGTCACCTCACGGTGGTGGACATGGCCAGCCGTGTGGTAGGCATTATTTCACGTAAGGACCTCATGGGATTCAACTTGGAGGAGAAGCTGGAGCAGAGAAAGCGCCGAGGATATAGCCTGGAGGGTGGCATCCAGAAACTGCTACCATCTGAGGCCACCCACCACCAGCAACAACAGCCCCCGACACAGCAACAGAGCAGTGTGCAACCCACAGAGGTGTAGTCAAAGGCGAAATATTATGATGTGCATACAGTCGAAGTCGTTACATCTGGGAAAACATGTAGGTGTGGTCAAAGGTGGTATAAACCGAGGTGCAGTCAAAATTTCTGGGAGGCGCAGTCAGAGGTATTACATCAGAAAACCCACCGAGATGTAGTCAAAGGCATTATTTCTGGGAGGCGCAGTCAGAGGTATTACACCAGAAAACCCACCGAGATGTAGTCAAAGGCATTATTTCTGGGAGGCGCAGTCAGAGGTATTACATCAGAAAACCTACCGAGGTGTAGTCAAAGGCATAGTTCCTCACAGAGGCGTAGTCAGATGTATTACATCAGAAAACCCACCGAGATGTAGTCAAAGGCATTATCTCTCACAAGGCATGGGTGGTGTAGCCAGAGGTATTACATCAGAAAAACCACCGATGTGTAGTCAAAGGCATTGTCTCTCACGAGACATGGGTGTAGTAGCCAGATGTATCACATCAGAAAACCCACCAATGTGTAGTCAAAGGAATTGTCTCTCACAAGGCATTGGAGGCGCAGCCAGAGGTATTACATTAGAAAACCAACCGAGGTGTAGTCAAAGGCATTGTTCCTCACTGAGGCGTAGTCAGATGTATTACATCAAAAAACCCACCGGGGTGTAGTCAAAGGCATTATCTCTCACAATGCCTGGGAGGTGTATTCAGAGGTATTATATCAGAAAACCCACCGAGGTGTAGTCAAAGGCATTGTTCCGCACAGAGGCATAGTCAGAGGTATGAATTACATCAAAAAACCCACCGAGGCCTAGTCAAAGACATTGCTCCTCACAGAGGCGTAGTCAGGGGAAGTACATCAGAAAACCCACCGAGGTGTAGTCAAAGACATTATCTCTCACAAGGCCTGGGTGGCGTAGTCAAATGTATTACATCAGAAAAACCCATGACTCAGGAATCGTGTCTGAAAAGCTCAGCGCGTTGTAATACGATATTGCTCTGACAAAAACATCGAGGTAATGTCAACTGCATTTACTCTGACAACCCCATCGAGGTGTTGTCAGAGCCATAAAATCTGATATACCACACAGTTGTAATCAAAGACAACCGAAAACTCTTCCACCGAGGCATTGTGAAGAGCGTTACCTTTGACAACATAGATTTGCGTGATCAAGGGTGTTACACCTAACTTCACAACAAGGTTTTGTCCAAAGCAAACCTACGAGGTGTGCTAGATCTGACAACCTACCGACGTGTAGTCAACGGCATTGCATTTGACGACACATCAAGGTGTGGTCAAAATGTATTACATCTGATCTGTATGCAAAAGCATTATCTCCGACAGGCCCCGACATGTTATCAAAGATAAAGATATTATCTCTGACAGCCTTTCAAAATGTGATCAAAGATCAAGGCATTATCACTGACAGCCCTCCGAAATGTGATCAAAGATAAAGGCATTATCTCTGACAGCCCTCCGAAATGTGATCAAATATAAAGACAATATCTCTGACAGCACTCCGAAGTATGGCCAATGATCGTGATAGCCCACCAAGGTGTAGTGAAAGGCATTACAATCTGGTCTCAACCCCTCAAACAAACACAGTAACTCCATGTAGGGCTGGCGAAGCGTCATGATAAAATATGGCACCAAAACTAAGTGGACGCCTTTTCATGTTGCCGTCGGGCTCTTTTCTTATCTCAATCATTGACTGTATCCCTCCATATATAGCGAGGAATCTATTTACACAGACATATATATCTACCGGGTATCTAATCAATAAGCTGAACGACATGATGTAATCATTCTGTCAAGGATTCACATTGCTTCTATGGACTATACGCGCTGTGAGACTGCTTATTGAATGAGCTCAATACGCCACTCACCACATGGATATTGATAAAGAAGGGTATCGTAGTGATTAGTAAATTAAAGTCATCAAACTGACAGGACAGTTTAGACATCGTGTGTACCGGTATCATATATGACTGGTGTGTCTAAGGTGAACACCAGGAATGGGCGGCAATACGGCTTATCATTATCAGAGAAGCTGTGAAAGCCGAGGGGTAGCGCTGTGGTGGGAAAATTGTGATGAACTTAATCTTCCAGCCATGGTGTTCTAGGGAAGACACAGCATTATGAAAAATAAGACCGTTGTCCCCGATGCCGGTGTGAAGAAAATAAAACGGCACTGGAATTGAAAAAATAGCTTCTCAAAATAGCTCACTCAATCAAATATTTCAATTTGGCAATATCATTTTTTTTCATGAATAGAAATATATTTGTCGTCATTTTAAGCAAGAAATTAAAACGTCGTTAGCTAACGTTATTATCACTTTAAATGAAAAACAGGTACTTACTGACAACTCAGAGCCCGTATTCTCGTACAAATTACGATGTATCGTAACTAACTAGGAGAATACGGGGTCCAGCAGGGCAAGCGTGAATTATATTTAAAAAAACCCGTTTTGCTGGAAAATTACTGGAGCGGATGTGCATGATCTGTTATATTCTGTATGGCTTAGATAGGGTGGTATTGACATCAATATTTAGTTGGGATTGAAGACGATGCTGTGTTTTCCCTGTCCACCACGCAGGGGGAGTTTCTACAAGTCAACACCAAGGGAACAAGGAGCTGGACTCCTGTCGGGAGCCACCTGGTGAGTGGGGGAGTGTTAAAGTGGTGTCCACGAGGCACGTGGAACAAAAAAACAGTATACAGCGCTCCTGCAAGTCGTTTCTAAGTTGACATTATAATATAATTTGCATTGATAATGACGATGCTCGGGTGTACAGTACGTGCACAGTCGAGAACTGTCGGACAGTGTTTCTAATTGTCTGTGATATAATTAGCAGTGCGTGATTGTCAATGTAACATAATGGCTGTTACGTGGGACGAGACTGGGAAGATGAATTATAAGATGTAATGAAGTGTAACAGACACGGTCCCCTAGCAGAGTGTTACATGCGCCACTCAGATGAGTGGCGCATGAAACACTCTTCTAAGGGTCGACATGGATTGGCTTGTGTGCAGCATATATAAGCAAGTGACTGTACCCTATACTCGGGGCTATAACCAGTATACATGCGTACTAATATTATAATGTTAGTCCGGACTACTCACTCCACAGAATAATAGTACTCAAGATGGCGAGGGAAATAACTTCGGCGTCCAGAACACCTCAATAATGTGCAAATGCTCGAGTTATACATATTATCAGTGATTATACAATTGATCAATAATCGTTCAAGCAAACGCTTCACTGTAAAGATGTAAAGCAACTTGTACTGGCCCCCATCTATGCGTAACCAGTGGTCGTAAATGTGATGGACCATGTAACTACTATTCCTTCTTCAGCTACTGTTACACACGCTGTTGTACCTTGATTTGTCCACATGTGTTACATGCTGCTGCTGATCCGAAGCTAGTCGTGCAGCATAGATTCACGAATGTAATGAGGCAACTGACAGTACAGAACCCAGAACCACAGAAAATTCCATCTGATTGATTCATTTCTTTTGATAATTCTCAGGTAGTCAGTCAACGACTATTGTCAATACGTTATCGGCTGAGCATACTCGAATATTATGATTACGAAAATTCCCAGCTGAGAAGACATCCACTGTGTGACCTCACATCAAATCATTGTCGATAACAGTGGTAATTTACTCTACGCTCCTTGATTAATTTCTACATAACAAGCAACGTATTGATGTAATATATATATTATGATTGTACACCCTGATGCTTTAATTTTATATTTTCGTCTCCCTATAAAGAATTCTGACCGATTAGTGCATGTTTTATTTTATAACAAAGCAATAGCCATACTGGATAATTCCCGGGTTAATTGTGGACAAAACCTCTGATATTGGGCTGACGATAATCCACTGTTATGTTGATGTCACTAATTGATTGATTGAGTAAGTTGACCTCCATCAACACCACTATATTAAACGTACCACTGTATTGATCTTCATTTTATATTTGCGATTCCACTTATACTAGTTTGACACTGCGTTCATCATAAACTTATAACATTATATACAACAGCAATCCATCTACTTATTAAATCTATCTAGCACCTGATAAAATTTATTGCAAACTACCGAACAGTACTACCATGGTTATCAAGGTTGCGTCACAGTATACGGTTACTGCCCAGCAAACAAAAAACATCTGTATAACATTTGCACAATGTTGGTCCAACGTCATTGACGTTGGACCGACATTGTACACATTTTATACAAATGTTTTGTGTTTGCTGGGTGTGCAGATATACTTATTACAACACCATTATCTCTTCGTGAAAGCTTCAAAAACTATGTAATGGAATTATCGCTTCAATGTTGTAACCTGCAAAAATATACCTTGCCATTAAAAAAGTTTTATATAATAATATTATGCAATAATTATCATATTGCAAATCGACTTGCTTGAGAGAGATATAATAATGTCAGCTTGGATATATAATTCAGGTATTTCTTTTCCATCTTTGTCGCAATTTCCACCTGGGAAATGACTCAGTATTGCTCAAGTTTAATATATTAAATTAAAGCTCTAGACGTATTTGTTTTGAAGTATCTTTCAATTGTTTATTTAATTAAATTACACTAATATTTGCCTCGTGACGTAATATTAGCGATGCAGGAGCTTTTTACGGGCAAAGTGGAAGTGTAAAACTTCCTCAATACTGTACTGTATAACATGACTATCTTAACACGTGCTTAAACAATTTTTCAAAGCTAAAGTGAAATTGCATTTTTGCAGCTGACACGCTTGTTTTCTATTAATGTGATAAGTCTGAAACTAATTCGCATTGTTTTGGAAACATTCTTGATGGAGATAACATTTTTATGAATAGCAAACATAAGATTATAAACATGATAAAGCGCAGACTAAACTTTACATCGTCACCAAATTTATTCAATACTAAAAGTTGACTGTTATTTGCAATGCCTGTTAAATATTTAACTGACGGATATGTGCTGATAAATATAATTATAATATATCAGTGGCAAGATTATTTATTGTGGCGAAAAAAAACCACTTTAATACACTGTCAATATTAAACAGTACATTCATATGAGTCTTTGTTTTGTAATATGTTCTTGTCACAGTGAATGCGTAGTGGTCTACAATTGACTATTAAATTAATGCCCATGTTTATCAGGATAATCCAATTAGTGTGAAACTGATCATATTTACCCTGCAGTCGAGTTACAGTCTCAAAAAGGGATAACTATTTGACACATTCAAACGATGTAGACGCTTGAGTTTTCTAGAGGATAAAACACATTTTGAATGTAGTAGTCACAGTCAAAACTCTGCTTAAATATTGCATCACTATTTCATATCTTTGAATTCACTGCTAGGACAACAAAAACAAAGAAGAACAACTGACGATTGCTTCAACAAAACTTCAGAGCAAGAAAATAAATGTTTGTGTATGTGTATTATATCGGTTGAGCTATTTCTTCATAAGTTGATAATGTGAACTGCCTTTTACTATTTGTTATACGGCATTATGTTGAATATTTGTAACTATGCAAATGCTTGAAGAATAAATAAATCATTGTTACATCTTTCATGACAAAATAAAAGAAGTATGTTGCTTTCATTTTTCCCAAAATACAAATAATATTGAACGACCGTTATCATGCCATAAGTTTTGGTTATGTGTTGGTTTGTTTGTTTATTTGATTGATTCTTGTATGTTTGCGTTCAACATTAATAATTTATCAACTGACAGAAAGAAAATCGCGATACGAGAGTGAACTTTCCAACTGCTCAAAAAAAACAATACGAATCAGCATTTGGTTGCTATTGGTTCCACTATGACCATAACCTACTATGCACGAAACCACACTGCACATAGACATATTCTCTTGAAATCCATTTTATTGTCACGTTACGTTACGTTACGTTACGTTACGTTACGTTACGTTACGTTACGTTACGTTACGTTACGTTACGTTACGTTACGTTACGTTACGTTACGTTACGTTACGTTACGTTACGTTACGTTACGTTACATTACATTACATTACATTACATTACATTACATTACATTACATTATATTATATTATATTATATTATATTATATTATATTATATTATAATATATTATATTATATTATATTATATTATATTATATTATATTATATTATATTATATTATATTATATTATATTATATTATATTATATTATATTATATTATATTATATCAAAAAATGTTTTATGCGAGGAGATTCGACCACATCTCTCAAGAAGGCTTGGTAATGATAATAAGTAAAGAGGGTAGCATCTTTTCGTCATAAGTGTGTGGCGATAACCAATTTCGTCACTGCACACCACATCAATTACATTACATAGATTTATTAAATTAGACAACAGTAGTTTATTTAACAGTTTGAACGCAGCATACATGGCACATTCTTCATAAAGAGTAGGTCCTAACCCCATGAGCACAAAGTAAACCGGTGAAAATATTACTACATAATAATGACGATTGGGAGTGCCCTCACATGCGTAGCACAGCAAACTCGGATCGTTTACCCATGCTGTTTTAATGTTGGTCCACCATCTTCGACGCTAGCCTAACATGAAAACAACATTGGGTCAACTATCCGCGTTTGCTAGGACACGAGGCCCTAGCATGTCATCATGCCCCACATTACCCTGTGGAGCACGCGTAAAAGCTAGTTATTATTATGTTAAGAGTTCCTTTATACGCTTAACATTATAAGTTATTAATTTTACATTAGATTGACAATGTCGCACTTATGATCTGAAGAAGGCTGGTTAATATACCACCAGAACCATCTTTATTTAATTCAATGGCAGCCCTTGTGTCGCAATAGATAACGCGTCGGACTTTTAATCGCGGTGGATGTGGGTTCTAGTCCCACCAGGAGCACATATTTTAATGGAATTGTGGTAAAAGTCTGCTGGATGCCTACTTTCTTGGACCTTACTGGTCAGTGCACAAACGTAAGTTCCTAACCTGGTCCATATCTGGTCTTAAAGTTGTACTTGTTGATGCTTGTGGTGTCTCTGCTCCAATGGGGTGAGTTCCTGTAATCCTGTCATGACGTCACATGATGTATGAAACGCCAAGGATGATAGACGACTTCTGATCTTCACTACATTCTTCCCTGTAATATTCTTTTAGGAGGAATGGAGGGAGGGTGAATAGAAAGGGTGGCACTAAACATGCTTAACAGGTGTAAGGGTAGTAAACCAGAACTGCGATGGGGTTAACGGAGGAGTTAGGTTATGAACCCATCATATTTGTTAATTATTGTGTCATCAATAAAACTTAACTAAAGTTAATGGCATGAATGATAACGGTAAAATACAGTCTGGTAGTGCCAAGTCAACCCAACACCAAATGTTAAAGTGCACAATATAGGTGGATACAACCGCAGCGGCATTTTGATAACGGCCAAAAGTGTACCAGCCTTAAATAAAGTGGTATTCCTATAGGCATTAATCTATCTACAGATAGGGCCTACATAAACAAACTAAGCATATCTGCACATAAACAAAACTGCAAAAAGGTTATTGCAGTCTACGAGTTAAACATATCTGCACATAAACAGGTCAACACAGTCGCAGCGGCGCTAAGAATTCGGCCACAACTATCTTGTCACTATGTATGCACAGACTGCTTAACTTGATTAACTAAAGGTAATGATAACCTATGGTAAACCATAGACAGAAACATATCTGCCACCAACAGATCAACACAGTCGCAGCGGCGTTCAGAAATACGGCCACAACTATGTTGTCTCCATGTTGGCCTATATGTACACTGCCTAACATGGTAAATCATAACACTCTCATGTAGTCTGGTAAGCCGCCATACAATTTCTAGGACCATAGCCTTTAGGGAAAGGCAAACCTCTGCTTAATGCGGGCTACAGAATCAGATATCTTCAGTAAGATGTTAGGGTGTAGTCAGTTATGTCAGGGAGAGGGAGTAACCCACAGTAGCCCTGTGTCCCTGATAACAAACATACAGGTGTGAACGAGAGGAATGGAGGACTTAAGCATGAAAAAATAATCAAGTGATCTACCAAGAAGTCTAAGCCCAAAGTTAAAGGTTCTGGAGTAGTAGTAGTAGTAAATCATTGCTTTACGTCACTTTTCGGCTCAAATGGTCTTTTAAGTGACATTGTAATACGATAAAAACATTGTAGTCAATTGATGAGATGAATGATGTACAGATGATGATGCGAGGGTGGAGGTGATAGGGCATGGTGGGTTATTGAGAGTGTTTTCCTTCGCTCGCCCGATAAAGGTTCTGGAACCCCGAGTATCTACCATTATGTCTAAGCCCCAAATTAAATTTAAAGGCAGTCACATTAATTCATTTTGCTCTTGAAACCCAGTCTCTGTGAGAATAGCTCTGTACATTTTGGCTGAGAAATAATGAACTTAACTTTTGAAACCATGTATTTGTGGGAATGTTCCTGTCAATTTTGGCTGTACAATAATTAAATTACTGCACATATGTTTATGGGTATATTACTGGCACGCCCATTACTATTTCTTTGACACTTTGCTGGACTTATTGGATTCCTTTACTGGATTCCCCATAAACTGCTTTCTGATTGTGAAAACTCCTCTTCACTACGGATATGGCCTCAGACAGACTATCAGGGGTGCGATTCATAGCTGCAAGTGACGCCGTTTTTTCCTTGCAGCCACGAAGGAAAGCATCAATTGCAGCATCTTTCACTGTCTGCACAGTTGCTTGGGGATAAGCATCATGGGCTAGTTGCTGTACCCTTTCCGCAAAAGCCTCTAAGTCCTCCTCAACTAATAAACTGCAATTGCAATCTTAAAGTGCTGGGAGTGTCTTTGCGGCCGTAGCGATCTAATAGGACAGTTGTCAAAATTGCATAATTCTCACGGTCTAATTCTGGCAATCTGCCAAAATAGCTAGCCGCTTTCCCCCTGAGGGACTCTATCAGCTTTTCCAGTTTAGTCTCCACATCCCACCTGTAAGTTTTTGCGATACTTTCGTATTGAACGTGATATGCCACCCAGTCATCTTTCGAATTCCCATTAAACGTAGGCATTTTTGGTGAAGGGGGACCCCTCCCACACGGGTAATTCTCAACAGCGTCATTATGCGCTGTTAGATGTCTGCCATTATAAGGTGGGGGCCGTCTGGAGACACTAGCATCATGGGGATCATACTTGTCGTCATACATGAAAGGGGACCTGTCAAGTTTGTGACCAACATCACGTCGAGGATCGTAATCATCCTCAAACTGGTGGTGGTCACGGTGATCGGGTTTGTAGGGGCTTCTGTCACGTCTCCATCTGGATGATTTATATGCAGGCCTACGAGACTCGACATAACGATCACCGTGACCTCGAGGATCATGATTATCCTCAAAAATTTCACTGTGATCGCCATGTCTGTCTTTTGGCTCCTCAATCTGTTTACGAGACGCAACATAACAATCACCGCAAATCTGAGGATCATGATTATCCTCAAAAATTTCACTGTGATTGCCATGTCTCTCTTTTTGATCACCAATCAGTTTTTTCTCAGTTTGTTGAGGAGCCGATTTGCCTTGCCACATGTGGGCTACATTCTGTAGGTTTGGGGGTGTGGGGTTTGGTGCATTGGGTACAGACTGTAAATCACCTTGAACACTATCCGAATTTTCATAAAATCTCAACTTATTTTGGACAAATGATTCCGCCGACTTGTTTTCCAACTCTGTCAGTCTTTTTGTTGCTTTAGTCAGGATATCTGAACTAACTTGAGCTGGCCTATTTTCTACCACCTCCAAACTTTAAAACAGATTGTAAAGTATTTCCGGCCCAACATAATTTTGGTAATTCGTTTCTAAATTTACTAATCTCTGGTTAAGTTTTTCATTCAGAATCAGGGGCTCTAATTTTGATTTTTGCTCTAAAATTATCAATCTCTTTTCAATGTGTGACAGGCTTTTGGAAACAGCACCAGCGGCAGTGGAATCATTTCCTTCCAGTGTTTCAATTCTGTTATCCAAAACATCTACCCCATGAGGCAATAATTTTGATTCTAAATTATTCAATCTAATATCAGACTCTTTTTTGCTTTTTAGTACAGCTTTTAATCTTTCAATTACATTTGCTAACCCTTCATCAACTGTCACCGAGTCCGGGGCATTCACATGTAACTGCTGTGGTTCAAGCCCAGTTGCTTCCAGTTCCAATACGTCTTGTGGCAGTCCTAATGGAGGCACAGCCTGGTATACCTGTTCGTTATTAGGCCCATCCTCTCCTATTTTATCTTGGGGCAATCCTAATCTAGGTATAGCCTCACAATCAACATCAAATGGCAAAAATATTATTTGATTTTCTCTCAACAGATTTCTAATCACCGTTGACAAATCACCGTTGACAAATAGCCAGCAAATCATCTGCTTCTAACCCATTTTCGTTTTTTCCCCGCATTTCAAAAATTATTTTCGCCCCCCCTTCCTTAATTCCATTCAACAATTTCAGCTCATTAGCCGTGGCACTGTTAATATTTAATGCCATATCTTTGGGCTAATATTATAATTTGCTAGCATGAAAGAATTAGGAATAATCGGGGCAACAATTGAGTGGAAATGCGGCAATAAATGGAACAGAAAATGATAGAGCAATCTGAAACTTGTCAATGGCATAAATAGTATCATGTGGAGCCTCTACTCTACTAATATTTAATGGCCATGCCGTACAAACGTCACGATCACGTGACAATGGCGGTCGGATTGAAAATATAATCTCAATCACAAGCACTGTATAGACAACACCTTGCGTGGCTTCTTTTTGCGATGGTTCGCAGCGCCAATGTGGTAAAAGTCTGCTGGATGCCTACTTTCTTTGACCTTTCTGGTCAGTGCACAAACGTAAGTTTCCAACCTGGTCAATATCTGGTCTTAAAGTTGTACTTGTTGATGCTTGTGGTGTCTCTGTTCGAATGGGGTGAGTTCCTGTAATCCTGTCATGACGTCACATGATGTATGAAACGCCAAGGATGATAGACGACTTCTGATCTTCACTACAGAATCATCGAAGACAATAGGACGCAGCAAGCGGTTGATATTGGTTACATCTTTAAGACATCCTACTGTGCATGAAACCATGCTGCACGACATATTCTCTTGATATCGATTTTATTATTATTATTATTAGGCATATGTTTAGACACCAACATTATCATGATTATGATTCAATGTGGCTTAGACGTTGTAGAAAGTGGGTCTTCCCCAAAACAGCATTTTTAGGTCTAGTTGCTCTCAATCATCCCTGCCACCCTTTGACCTCTAATGGTGGGATCTCACAGATACGTTTGCATGACCATTGTCGACCCTTTTATTTGAATCTAATAACTACTCACAACTAACCACTCAATGATATAATAAGGACTGTATAATTAATGTATTATTAATGGGCAGATCTGTAGCTTCCAACAACACGTTGTAAACCTGGCTCATAACCTTTCAAGCGTGCCTGGATTGACAAATGTCTGCTTGGCAGAATATTCTCGCTATCGATGCTTTAGCGAGATATGTTCGTACCTGTCCTAGTGACAAAGCTGGCACAACACCCTTCCAAAGCGCCTCAATGCTGACACAACGCATCCCAATGTTGGCCCTAACACCGGCATTGCTGGCCCAATGTTGTCCCAGCGTAATACATAAATACAATGGTTTAATAATAGCAGTTATCTGTTATGCATTCAGCTCATATAACACACTGCTCAACAATTCCCTACGGGCTTTCAGTTTTGCTCTTTTTGTGCTATTCTTATAGGCTTTACTAGATCTAATTAGGTTTGTTTTATTTACATAGGACTTATTCCTTCTAAAGGCATTTTTTTATTTCTATAATTAATGCGTGATTGCTTACATTCTTCATTGAACCATTTATGTTCAACATCAAAATTATTATTACTATTATTATTGTTATTACTATTATCATGTGCAGGGCAGTTTAGCGTCCGCTTGCGGAAAGAAGATTCAGCACTTGACTGCCATAATTATGTTATTAATACATTTCCACGTGGTATGTTAACTAGTAAATTTTAAAGTCACAAAGAAATAATCATCAATAATGAACAGACCGAATCCAACAAAAGCAGCAAATAAATAAATATTAATAATCATGATAATGGGTGGACGGAATCACCCAGACCAAATTAGTCTATATCAGTGGACATTACTAAACAGCCAGCTGACTTATGTGATACGTGTGAACAGTTAAACAGAGAAATTGACGAAAATAAAATATTTTTTAACCAGCAAGTTGAAAAACTGAAATTTCAAAGTGAGATGGATATTGGCGCATTGCACCTAAAGTTTGGTCGAATAAAACACACTTTAAGCGGGGATGAGAAAGGCAAAGTGTCAAAATTGTTGAGCAGTCAAAACATGATTTAGGCCTACTCAAATGATGTGCCACCGAGGACTTGAGTCAGGTGGCACGTCAGCTCTGGAGTTGATTGCTGGGGCCATGAATCATGGCCCCAGCAATCAACTCCTGAGCTGGCGTGCCATGATTCTCGCGAGTAACTGACACTCTCTGCCAACAGAAGCGTCTAATCCAAACGAGAAGCAAGGCAACGCAGAAAACAATAAATGTGGCTCACTTGTGCAGTTGAGGTAAGTGGTGTAGAACATCCTTTATTGGAAAGTACAGATAAAATGAACAATACAACCAGTCTGGAACACATTAACAGTACTGGTGCCAGCCCTGTCCTCAAGTAATTAGTGATTCCCGTGTCAACAAATCTGACAACAAAGCAGATCTCAGTAACAAGAGATCAAAGAAAACCAGAATGTGAGTAGCATCAGTATTACGAGCTACATCAGTGGACTTAAACCAACAAAGAATATTAACAATGTCAGTAACAGTAGTGATCACAGTAACAATACTATCACCAACAGCAGCATGAGTAGGTCTAGTCCAGTGAGTAGCAGTGATGGTACCCAGTTGAAGCCGTCTTCACCTTGAAAAGTGACGTCAACCCTTGACGCCATCCCGACGCCAACACGACACAACGGACGGCGAAGAGTTGGTTTTCAATCTCAGACCCAAGGCTCATTCAACAAAGTCCTTCTCTAGAAAAACGTCGTGTTTATTTCTCCTCACTGTGTGGACCACATATAATATACAGATACCATTACATAGTCAGTTGACTCTACCCAACGTGGCAGAGAACATAAAACCACTTGGTTCTAAACCAGAGCGCGCACCATCGTGCCTGTGACAGCACTCTGGCCCGCCTCAACCTCGTACCAAGCCCGCATCACTCCCCGCATTCCTCTCCTCACCGACGTCCGTCTCTTATATAAACTTTACATCATCATAATCACGACATTGATTTAACATCTAATCACACATAATCATAATCGGCACATTGAGTTAACATACATTTCCTGGCGACGGTCGCCCGTCCATCAGCCTTGATGGCTCGGCTGACCTTTGCCTGTGCTGACCAATCCATTACTGACCCAATCCAATCATGGATTGTCATGTTCCGTTCTGGTCAGATCAACAGTAGTTATCATCTCTGCGTTTGCCTACTGCGTTAGGCATGCATAAGTTTACATAGGCCTATCCCTCAAAGTTAAAAAACGGATCAGGTTCTTTTAACTCCAGCTAACACTGATAAAATTATGCATGGACATACAGCAGTGGTTCACGTTATGTGAGTAAGATGAACATTTCTTAAGTAACAACAAGTTTCACAACACTGAATAGCACAACAATGATATACATGGGAATAAGTCATTATTACATACTCTTGGTAACGGTAATTGTTCATGTCGGTAATAGTAGACTACATGTCCATAATTCATTACGTAAATAAGTAGCGCACAATATTACGTGATTGTCCTCACTACACTTGTTCTCATGTCCTCTCTGGTCGCGTTATTGCGATCCAACGATCTTCCGCTGTAGTTTTATCGCCTCCAACTGAAGCTTGCAACGTAACTTCCACAACTTTGACGCATGGCACGTCCACCATAGCAAGAACGCACAACTAATGACTAGAGCAACCGGCGACAACAAAGACAACGGCAATGCCCAGCGGAACGAGGAACGACGGCCGTGCGTCCAATGTCCAGCTGGGTAACCGAGCATTTAATTTTTCAGGGTTATGTCCTCAATTTGTTATAATGTTTGCCATTCCGGGTGCGTGTTTGTAAGAGCTCTTGTTTTACAATAATGCATAGTTTAATTAATGCATGCAATCAATGATTATTAAGAATAGCTAGTGCTGTCCCTGTTGACCTGCAGATGGTACACCACCCCAGTGTCCATGCGCATGCCTGCGGGTAACGTTCAGCAGCAATTCTCGAGATATACATAATATAGTTTAACAATGTCTTGTGGATAACCACAACAATGTCATAAAATCCCACGTCATTTATATACCAATGACATGAACACATGGCATAGGGCGACCTCTCTGCAGAAACCTCGGTCACCAGGGCAGCGTTATAACAACTAACTGATCCCGTCGTTAGGTGATGTCACCGTTTAACACAAATGTGTCGGTTTCAGAGAAGGCGTCATCTTGCCACATATGCTATGATATACTCAAACCCAGCCATCAGCTCATTGGCTGTGCATGTGTGGGGTTCGAACCTGCCCCACGCTGCGCATATCAACCGCTACAGCTTCGGGGGTTCTGTACTTGTCCTCAGTCACTTACGTGGGACCGGTTCCGTACTGATACATTATATACATAATATTTACTAACGATTCCGTGGACTGTGAACACCTTTGTTAGGTCTGCTGTCTCTCGGTTATCACAATACATGTTGATACCATGCGAGACCAGGTTATGACAGCTCCACTCGCTAAATTCCTGCTTCACCAGCAGCGTCGTATTGACAACAATATTTCCTGTGAGAATTCTCCCAAACTCCAGAGTTGCGCACCTCGCGCTGGTAGCAATCAGATCAGTTGAGACAAAAATCATGTACACTCTCTTTGGCGAACATACTCTGATTAACCTGTGAGCTCTCACTATGAGCAATCACATTTCCCACGAAACCCGCCAGTATCACATTGTACTGGGGACACTGGTTTCGCGTCAATCAGAATTTACTAACCCTTTAAATGCTCTGCAATTTTATTTACTTCCTATTCACTGCGAGTGGTGAACTGCTATCGCAATTCTCACCTCCTAGTGAATAAGCTACAAATTACCTAATTTTGTTAAAATATTCAAATGCAACACATCAAATGAGCATTATCCTCATTTTAATGGGTTGTATCATTTTCTATAATCAGCATATTTGATAAATATGACATTGGACTCGTAAATGCCTCCTGAGGAATTCAAGGGTTATTAAACAACCAACCACGTTTCATTAATGTTATGGGAAGAATCTGGGGAGGGCCATCGTAGCCTCAATTTCCGCTATTCTTTGTTCCCAAACATTAACATTATTATGAGTGGTAATTCTGATATTTATTTTCAATCCCAGCCTTGCCCACTTTTCCTCTTAATACCGTCATAATCCTTCCAAGGGTTCAATTTGATAGAAAAACAATTCAGTGAACGTATTATCACTCATTACCAAATTCAAAATTTCCGTCTAGTCATCAATCATGACAGATAAACCATTGTTACTAATTACTTCCAATTTTGATCAAAAATTCAACAGAATAATGTAGTAGTTTGCTACATACTACTGAGCAAATTGAACCATGTTATCCGGTTATATGCGGTCTGACGTACTAGAGGTGTGGGTGGTGTAATTATTATCAGGTGTAGCACAAACATTTCACATACCTTTTTCCGAAAACAAGTCGGCATTTATCCGACTCACTTAGATAATGTGCTAATCACTGTTTTTAATCATGTCCAGTCCGAGGAGCATTTAACAGACTCCTATGCATTATCGGACCGATGTGAACGCCGTCGACTACAGGTCGACCACAGGGCGTTCACTGCCCGACTCGTATGCATTATCGGACCAATGTGAACGCCGTCGACTACATGTCGACCACAGGGCGTTCACTGCCCGACCTGACACTTATTATGATAACAATGACACATTCTTCAGCAGCGCACTTCCCCATCAGTCTTCTCACTGTGCAACGACACAGGTGTGGTTGAGTGTGGTGAACCCGTCCAACACCCAAAATGTCAGCTTGTCACCATGCAGCTCCCTGGCAACCACCGCGATCAAAATGTGATTTTGATCAGCTCTTCTGCTCTCCACTGGGCTGTCATCATCGGCAACGTTGCAGAGATGTCTTCTGAAATTGATCTCTGCATTTGTGACTGTCCTGCGTGTTTTTGCTTTTTTTCCATGGCACTGGGCGACGCCCTTTAATTGACGTGGACGTTGCCATAACACTGTTTATTTTAATTGTTGTGGACGTTGCCATAATACTGTTTATAAACACCGTTTACACTCCCAAATTAAAAGTCCAGCAACAGCTTCAGCAGCAATTTTAATTTTAAGTCAAATACCTTGTAACTTTTGTCAGGAAAAATATTTCAGGAAGCGTTCAGGGAATAAAAATTTGTCCACAACCATCGTCAGCAGCAGACGTTATCCGTCCACCACTCCAGTCCTCCTACAGGTTTTAACATTGTCCGAATTTCCTTCTGCCACTGCTGTCACTGAAGCGCTGCCAAACTAGATCAATATCACAAGACATGTCACTGTCCTGCTGGTCCAGCGCTAACACCGGCGCTGACGCAACTATAACATAGTGGCGTCAGCAGCCAAAACAAAAACTGTCCTCTCTGTCACTGTCTTCTCTCTTTCAGTCATTTTTGTGAAGACGTCAAATAGTGACGTCAAGTCGTCCACACAGATCTCTAGCAAGCTCGCCAATGAAAAGTGACGTCAACCCTTGACGCCATCCCGACGCCAACACGACACAACGGACGGCGAAGAGTTGGTTTTCAATCTCAGACCCAAGGCTCATTCAACAAAGTCCTTCTCTAGAAAAACGCCGTGTTTATTTCTCCTCACTGTGTGGACCACATATAATATACAGATACCATTACATAGTCAGTTGACTCTACCCAACGTGGCAGAGAACATAAAACCACTTGGTTCTAAACCAGAGCGCGCACCATCGTGCCTGTGACAGCACTCTGGCCCGCCTCAACCTCGTACCAAGCCCGCATCACTCCCCGCATTCCTCTCCTCACCGACGTCCGTCTCTTATATAAACTTTACATCATCATAATCACGACATTGATTTAACATCTAATCACACATAATCATAATCGGCACATTGAGTTAACATACATTTCCTGGCGACGGTCGCCCGTCCATCAGCCTTGATGGCTCGGCTGACCTTTGCCTGTGCTGACCAATCCATTACTGACCCAATCCAATCATGGATTGTCATGTTCCGTTCTGGTCAGATCAACAGTAGTTATCATCTCTGCGTTTGCCTACTGCGTTAGGCATGCATAAGTTTACAACCTGACCAGGAGGACACCGTCAGGCCTGGCGAGAACCTCCGCGATGTCCATCGACGCGACGCTGGATGACCCAGTAACCAAGAGAAAGAAAAATACGCCGTGAGGAGAATGCTGCGTCAAAGAGATAAAATGTCAGCCAGACAGAAGACTTTCACGGAACATGCACTGGAAGGTCTAAATGCTTCATGTAACTCTCGGCAGTCACAGCAACAATCACACCGCGGAACCCATGACTGTGTGTTCAAGGGCCGACTGCGTGACATAGGTGTGGAAATATATCTGAGCATAAATTATGTAAATAGATATCTGTGTCACAACCTTGAACAATAGAGTGCTAGTCTATAATCAGAGAACGTAGTCAAAGTATACAAATAATGGTTAACTTAATAACGTTATATGTGACGTGCCACATCGGCACCCAACCTATGTCGGAGCTTTAGATTTTGAGTTATGGCCATGTTTTTTAAAAATAATATTTTTTGGCTAATTTTCTTTTTTGACGCTGATCGAAAATACAACTTTACAGCAATACAAGTACAACATATTGAAGATACCCTAGTTTTTTTTATATAAAAAACAGATTTAATCTGAACTATTTAAGCCATTTGTCAATTAAATTCAAACTTTGTAGGTCATTTTCTCAACATATTGCGATATTTTGGGTTTAAGTTTCCAAATCTTGTTTTATCGATGATTTCCTAAATAATTGAGATATATTTATAATTTTTTGGTGCATTTGAAACCTGAGCGCTGGCTCTTCAAACGCCACTTACTAACTCATTTTCTATTATTATAGATTATGCTTATTCATGTTTTTATTGGGCATCATCCTTTTAATGTGATAGGCCTATGTGACGCTTTTAATAGTTACTTAGGTTGGAAACATTTCCATCCTCACGTACTCTTGCCGCTGCCATCTTGCCAGCAGGGACCACTGTGGAAAAAAGATTTTGTCACTAGACTTCTTTCAGTGTTTTTATCCCTGGTGGCAATTATTATGGCACCCTGTATTTATATATGGTGGTGTTTACATGTACTTTTCACTGAATAAAGTTATCTATCTATCTATATTGCGACATGGAACTGGTTTTGATGTGACACGTCACATATTATCACTTTTAATTTTGCAATTACGCACATGGCAATTATACTCTTATGTAAGAATATTAAGAATAAGAATTAGAATATTTATTGAGTAAAACCATTCAGCTTTTTACATATGACTATATAATAAATTGCTGGTGCCCATAAAAAAGTAAATATTAACAGAGTAACAAATAATAAATAAAAACAGTTCTGCAGGCTTGGTGTTGAGGTAATGTATCTGTACTGGCATGGGAATTAATTTGTCATCACAAAATTAAGTCAGATGGTGGGATGGTATATGTAACCATGCAGATATGTTGTGTAGATGTTTGTGTATATGTGATCTATAGTGTTGTTTAGCAGGTTAGTAGATGTTGAAATTATGCGCAATGAAGAAAGCTGTGGCTTTTTTGAATGTCTTGAAATTTGGGAGAGTTCGAATGGATGTTGGTAACCGATTCCAGAGTTGAGTGCCTTTGGTAGTGAGCGAATTTGGATGTGATCTGGGTACAAAAAGATCCCCGGAGGTGCATCTCCTTGTACCGTACTGATATGAAACTGATGTGAAACAGGGACCAACCAGTGAGACATGTAACCTCCGCATCTCTCAAGAAGGCATGGTACTGCTTATAAGTACGGCGCGCTAACCGATTGCGCACTGGAGCACCCTGTATTAAAACAGAGCATAGATTTATTAAGTTGAAAAACAGTAGCTTATTAACAGCTTCGAAAGCAGCATCCTTGACACACATTCTTCATAAAGGACATCCTGATGTCGCACTCATCATCTTATGTAGCACCAGAACTATTTTTGTGTAAATCTTTGAAAAACTCAAATACATCTATTTCACTCACTTTTTATTATCAAATTGTACAATTAAATGATAATTCCAATTTATTTGTGTACAAAGTTTAGACAAGGCCAGCCCTTGTGGCGCAATGGATAGCGCGTCGGACTTCTAATCCGGAGGCTGTGGGTTCGAGTCCCACCAGGGGTAGATATTTTAATGGAATCATCCAAGACAAATAGGACGCAGCATGTGGTTGATATTGGTTACACCTTTAAAATAACCTACTGTACGCGAAACCACGCTGCACTTGGACATATTATTCTCTTAATAACAATTTTATTAATAATAATTCCTTTATACTTTTAATAATAATAATTTATCTACTGACTGATGGAATGCATAATTTTTAATACCAGCTGGCAAAAACATAATTATTTAGTTAATACTCAACCATTTTAGGTTCGAAAGCATGTCCGCGATATGTGTCCTGGGATGACATTGCAAGATGATACGCATGCCACGGTTTTGAATTTTCTGTAGTTTACCTCGCGCACTATTGGTTGGATCGCTTAGTCATAGCAACCTCTATTCGGGTAGGGTGGGGTAGGGTAAAACGCCCGGGTGAGGCAAAACGCCCATAGCTATTATGACGTCATTGCATTGGTTTATAGTATCGTGCATTTCTTAAATAGCTGCTGCCACATTTTAATGAACTGTTGAAAACGGCAACATTTAGGAGCAAAACAGTGTTGTGTTTGCATGGCAAGTACTTGATTTATCACAATCCTCAGTAAATTCGAGCAGTACTATAGTCTCTCAAGGCTCAATTTAAGGAATGCTGAGAATCATTAGTAACCCGGGTACATCCATTACTAATATTATTATTTTCTACTTATATTATTAATACATATACTTTCGTTCATTATGTCATTCTTTATAATACTCTCACTCATTATGTAATTACTGGGTTTCAACGCTTTCCTGCGGGTTTTTTTGCTATATGCAGTAGTTATTTTATCTCTGGTTTTTAGTGCGGGAAAATATTGAAAATATCACTACAATGCTGTTTTACTGTAGGTTATTTTAAATTGTTTTGATGCATATTTTATTTAATCTGTGCTCGTTTTAGTATATATTGTCGTTTGATTTCAAGGTAATTTAGCATGCATATCTTAATTTTTATGTGATTTTACCGAACTAATCCTGTTGTATATAGTCATGTACATAATTATGTTCATTTTAATGACGCATAATTCTGCATAGACTCACCGTCGTCAATAAATATTTATCTATCTATATCATCCAAAGCTACTTATGTTTGTTACCGATGCAATGTGATGTCCTGTGAATTGTAGTACATTGTCACATGACATTATTTAGTGTGCGCCCCAGGTATGTGGGCGTTTTGCCCCCTCAGACTATCCCTGTTCTTGGAAAAATAATTTGATGAAGTATCATGATCTGGATTCGTAATCATATAGTATTGCAGGGGTTCCGGTATGCCTCAAATCTCGTGCACAACCGTCTGACACTAAAGGACGCTTTGTAGTCCATAGGCCAAGACCAGATAATTGAGTTAGTGGTACCACCCAAGGTGGCGAATACTAGTTATGTGTTTTGAAATGGCCCATATCTATGGACACTATTTTGGTATGATAGCCCTCCCAGAGTAGTAGCTTATATAATGAACAGGGAGTTTATACACTCTAATTGCATAACTACATACCATAGTTGTGGCAGTTGTGTATTGGTCCTATTCTCAAAATATTTTTACACAAAAATATATTAAGCATGATTTATTTCTCTCATTATACATTTGTTTTGACAGAGACACTGTTTTGTGACTTTCAATTATAATTATTTTTGTCATCTTTGTCGTTTTTATCTCAATGTCTTAGTGCGGACATACTATTATCAGTTTTGTTTAGTTCAGTTTTTAAATGGCCATACTGGCCGCAAAATGACGTAAAAAAGATATTTTACTTATTTATTTCTCTTTACCACTTTTACTATACAGTATAGGATATTGTAATACTTTGTAATTTTCACTTAAATGGCCATACTGGCCGAAAAGTGAAGTAAAGAAAACCTTTTACTTACTTACTTACTTTTCACTTTATTACTTTTACTGTTCAATATATCATATTATTTTAGTCTGAATTGTCATTTAAATGGCCATACTGGCCGGAAAATGACGTAAAAAACATATTTCACTTCATTTCTCCATCACACCCAGCTATCAGTAGCCCTCCGTCACACCCTGCTTTCAACCACACCCAAATCTAAGTAGCTCTCTATCAACCCAGACCTCTGTAGCTCTCCACCACACCCAGCTCTCAGTAGCTCTTCATCACACCCGGGGTACTGCGATGATTGCTAGTAGTAGTACTTTTCGCCACCATCTGGGGAGGGTCATTAGGGATCAGTTCCGTCTGTTGGATGCTGTGTACGGCACTGTACGGAAGCACTAGTCTACAGCAATCATCCAAGTAGTCAGTTGGCCAGAGGTGGCCAAGGAGGATTTCGTCACCACTTGAGCGTGCATACATAAAACCTTTTTTAGTATATCAAGGGGACCTCTGGGCATAACTAGCACACGATTATCGGCTTGCAGGTGTGTGCATGAGATTTTGAGGGGCAAAATAAGATTTATTACGAAACCACAAACAAGTTATTTCCGTGAGAATAAATTAATTTATTACAATTAAATAAAACGTTTTAAAAATGACACAGAATGAACCACATATATGCACAGTATCATTAAAAAATGCTTATAATGAAATAAAGCACATGTGTTAAGTTATTGATCACATTAGTGAATGGTAAACGGCTAAACCGAATGCTTTCCCTATACAAGTAAAATCTTTGCAATTGATCAAGGATCAGCCTATTTTTAGAACCAGTATTTTAGGTTGATAGTTAAATGAAATATGCAGGATACTACTTAGTTGTGATAAACCATGATTATACTGTGCAATCAAAATAATAATATTAAACTTGATAGTATATAACACATAACACCTGGTAGAATGCATATGTATGAAAAAACTTGTAAAATAGATGCATGGAAATAAAAAAAGGGAGACCAGATAAGTATACATAATTATCATATCATTTGACAAGTAACATACACAGAAACAACATAATTATAAGAATGTTGGCAATTCAGTAAAACATCAAACTCCCATGTTTGAATGAACCATATTATCCAATTACCAATTAGGAATAACCCATCTGACGTCTAGCACAACTACACCGCGAGCTAATACATACATTTTGCTTGCAGTACACATACAAGTCGACATAGTTCTGGGCATAAAGTAGGCATTAACTATCTGCATCTCATTGGGATGGGCAGTGGTGGATTCAGCAATTGAAGCCAATTTGTTTACTATATTTTCTAATACACACCACAGCTGGCACAGACATCCTCTTATGTGCTTCACAGGGGTCCGGGGTCATGCTCTTTCAGAAAAATGTCAAAATCTAAGGCTTGAAATGCTGCTTTCTGGAGCTTATAAAAGCCCAATTTAGTATTTTGTTTGGGGGATACTGACGGGAGGGCGCCGCTCTCTCTGCATCAGTTACTGATGGGTTGCATAATTCGATTGGGCTGATAATCATATTCTTCTGGAGATGATATACCAATGAGAGCAATATGGGCAGAGCACAGACCCTAATAAACTGTTTCGGGTACGTCGTCCTTAGTGGGTGTTTGTTTTAAGATCTGCTTTTACCAGGGAAGTGAATTGACTTCTACAGCAGTTGATGATAAAGGGGTGGTACAGTTTGATCACAAATTGCTCCTCTTCTTTTAATTTAAATCTGTCATTTTCAACGCTTGAATAAATAAATTTATTGATGGCATTACTCATATCAACAACGTTAGCTGATGAAGATATAAACATATTTGCTGTGAGATGTCCGCTTCATCTTGCCTAATAAATAGTCTATGAGTAAAGTTAACAGATCTGTGCCACGATATATCATGAATGTACGATCAGGATGATACATTATGTCAGTTGATCTACATGCATATGATACAGTAACTACTATATAGTGTACAGAAACTATATTATAGAACCATAAAGTTACAATTTAATGTTAAAATATGGCATCACAATGTAGGCACATGCCATTATAATGTCACTATATAATGGTAAAATCTTTATGTTATGCCATGATAGTGTCGATATATGATAATTATAGTGGGACTACCATGATATGGAATTATAATGACAATATATTGCAATAAAATGTTGGTAAGCCGACATTTAAAAGTATAATGAAATCTTAATGTTTTTATACCCCAGTATGATACTCGAATGCTGGATAATAAACATTATGCCATACAATGATGGGATGGAGCTAGATGTGTTACATTAATAAAAAAATAATACTATAATATTGCACTAGCTGTAGTGCTAAAATATTACATCCACATCATTGTATGTGATATTAAATGTTATCAGTATACTGTCACAATAGCATGCTATATTTTCAGAATATGGAGTTATATTATTAAAATATGATACAAATTTTCCACAAAATGCTATTATAATGATTATACTATATATATATGACATTAACTAGTCGATATATGACATTTTGTTTAACTGTATATGACAGTATGAGTTATGGTATTGAAATTATATGTGGAGATATTGTATTCAACATCAGCATATAATGTCAGAATATGACTTTATAAAGTGTGAATATCGCAATATAATTGGCAATACAGTAGTGAGTAGAACCTGCTGAGCACCCACTCTTAGGAGCAGCCAACCTCCTATGCGAGGCCACTTGGTCATTCCCAAAAATGTCATTTTGTATACAAATGAACCTGCTATGTGCAGCCACCTATATTAAAAAGCCACTTTAACTGTGTCGCTAAGGTGGCGTGATCAAGATCAGCTGAATGCAGGTCGAAACGTTGCAATTGCAATCGTTTCACACTAAGTTCCAAAGTAAGACAAATTTAACACAGATCTGACATTTTAGTATCCTAAATCAAATCCATTATAATAACATGATATTGCTGTATTATGGATATACGTGACACTTAAATATCCGCATATGTTATTATATAATGTGATATATTAGTAATATAATTGAGAGATGTATTGCATATTATAATGTTCTATATTATGCCTGCTATAGTGTGGAAATATGGTATTGTAATATCAGAATAAGATATGTAAATATGTAAATATCAAAATGTCACTTTAATGTGACGATATGGCATTATAGAATATATGTTGACATATACATATATAACCCTCATGGCTTTAATATGCCATTGATATAAGATGACCTCTGGTCAATTAAGAGGCAGTTCAAGGTCAAGGTCAAATAAACTTATTCTTCTTGGGTGGCTACCGAGGCTTCGCATAGTTACGAGCTTGGCAAAATAATGGTTAAAGAAAGTCTTTTGACATTTTCTCCGAAAGTAAAGGGTTTCTGCCTTTAAAAACCATGTTTAGGTATGGATTATTAGCGTATTCTAATCATTTTAAGTGTCTTTTTGGGCTCAGTAGGTGATTTCAAAGATGATGTATAGAAATAAAAAGGTGCTCATTTTCAAAAACTTTGGGACAAAAAGGTGCTGAATTATACGCATATCTGTCATATTCTCAAATTAAAGAGTTTGAATGGTATGCTTAAATACAAACTTTAAATGTTGTTTTACTACTCCTCCATTGATCCATGATAACAAACATTGTCTTCTATTATAATAAAGCTATAATATTACATCCACATTATTTTTTATTTTTAATTAGTTTTTTTCTGTCTTTAATACTGTTGATTGACTGGTAAATTTGACAAAGTAATGGTGAATTTAGCAGTCATTCTGAAAATACTCTGTAGCTCTAGATCAAATAAAATTGTCCAAAAGTATATTAGAGTAAAACTATATTACATCCAGATTGTTTTTTTTATTTTTAATTGAGTGTTTTTTGTTCATAATAATGTTGATTGACTGGTAAAATTGACAATTTAATAGTGAATTTGGCGGCCATTTTGAAAAGACTCTGTAGCTCTAGTGCACACACATGAAAGCCGACAACCGGTCAGGGTTTCATTATAAGAGGTCTGAGAATACATCTAGCAAGGTTTTAGGTATGCACAGAAAAGTCGACACGAAAACCTTAAATAAGCTCTTTTCTGATTCCTGGCCAACTGACTAAAGGGCAGCTGCAGCCTCCTCGTATCTGGCTATAATATTCGGGCAGATTGCCAGTGGCGTACCCTGGTTCCTCCGCTCAACAGCGGAGCCAATGCAGCACCCGCATCAGTGCTGGCGCTGATGTCGGCCGTGGTAGCCTTAAATAACCGGCAATAGCGTGTTTGACATTAGGTCTCTCACGCGGGATGAATGGAGTTACCCAGGGGGAGTGATCCTTCCTATTGTTACTCTGGGGACTATCCGACCTGAGGATAGCGGAGCTGCGCGAAATACCACAGAGTTTCAGCATTAAATTGCACAGTGAAACTCAAGTCTCCGGCCGTCTGCGCATGTCTGGGGGTATATCCCCTAGACATGCCCAGAACCCCTTATCGGGCGAGCGAAGGAAAACGCTCTCAATAACCCACCATGCCCTATCACCCCCACCCTCACATCATCATCTGTACATCATTCATTTCATCAATTGACTACAACGTTTTTATTGTATTATAATGTCACTTAAAAGACCTTTCGTGCCGGAAAGTGACGTAAAGCAATGATTTACTACTACTACTTAGACTTGTAGTTTTTACACAATCACTCCAATTTCATGGAGATATAGTGACTTGATAAGTCGTTCATTTTATAATCACTTCATATTTTACATTATTTATGCTGACATTTTTTATACTCATTAAACTGTGTTGTAGTGCAGGCGCTACAACATGTCATCAAACCTGTTACATATAGGTACCAGAAGCATCATTATATTATCATATCAAGCCTTTTAAAATGAATATTTTAGTACAAACATGCAGTTATTAGTTTGATCTCCTCTTTACCACTTTTATTATACAATATAGGATATTGTAATACTTGGAATTTCCACTTAAATAGCCATACTGGCCGAAAAGTGAAGTAAAGCAAGCCAAGTTGAAGTCGGGGCCGTCTGCAAAATACAGCAGCGATACACAGCTCTGAACCTGATGGCGGGATCGGATTGATCGATATAAAGTCGGAAGGCCCGGGCAGCCTGCATGCGGGGCTAGCTAAACCAAGCAGGGCGACATGACAAATATCGCCGGCAGGATGATCTCACTCGTCCTGCCTATATTTTGGTCGCCAAGGGCGAGCGGGCGAGCGTTAAATTCCATCCCTGCTGTAACATGTGGAGGGTGAGATTTTGATAACTACCACAAACTACAAACGGAATGAAAGGGGGTCGGTTTACGGGTTCAACCTTATAGTCAGGGTGTCAAACTAGAAAATTATGATGTCGCTAAACATTTTCAGTACAAGCAAGAGACCACTTAAAATATTATCTTTAGCATTCCTAGATACCATACTGAAGTGTCACCAAACTGAAATTTAGCTTTTTAAGTATTTTAAATGTATTTTGAAAACATACCTATTTCTGGTCTTTTTAGAGGTAAAATTCAGTTTTAATGATTCTCCGCTTTGACTTAATCTTCCATAACACAAGTGCTTCTTCACAGATTAGCCAGATTTTTCACATTTTCATTTAAAATAGCCTAATCATTACCCAGTAATAGACATAACTTGATATCTCAAATATAAATAGTTTTTTTTCTAATTGACAAAGGTAAAAATAACCCGTGAAAATTTAGATAATTATTCAATCTGTGAAAGTTGAATTATTTTCTGAACTATTTGTTTATGATATATGAATTCTATGTTGTAGTTATTATATGGTCATAGCTTTTTTTAGTATAGATTAGTTATAATATAATGCTTTATATTATAATGCGCCGTCCCTGTAGCTCGCAAATGTGTGTGAGCCGCTCAACCAAATCACACGTCATTTTGCATAAAGGCACTCCACCGTACGGTCGCAAAACAAAGGGATGGTAATTGCCGTTCAGTATTTTTTACGAAATGGCAGCTTTTAATTTTTTTTAATATTTGTCATCGTAATATACAAAAAATCTTTAATCCGAGGTGATTATGTAGGGATTGTTTATCTGGTTTACCAGAGGTTTAGGTCGCGTTTCAGCAATTTTCATAAAATGGCGGTCATTTGAATGCTGTAATATCTTTATTTCAAGAAGCGCTGCTCAGCATTAGTTGTGATTGACAAGTAAATATACTTAACTGCACGACTGCAAATGAAAAGATTTGGCTGCAGTTCAGTGATTTTCAAGAAAATTATCGCAGTTCAGTGATTTTCAGAAAATTATAGTTATTAATCATTTTTATGATATCTTTTTGTTGTAATCTAGTCATTGTGACTGACAACAATAACTAAGTATAATGACAGTAATATTCGAACCCAGTAGCCTACTTCTTTCGAGCCATAGCCGAACTCAGCGACCCATCGTTTGTGGACCAACCGAACAAGACAAGAACAGGATGTGATGTTTTAACACTGATCAAACAAGTTGACCGTTTTTTGTACTTTTGATCAAACAAGTAAGATATTGATTTATATACATGATATATAACTAGAGCTGTGGCCACACAACCTTATAGCAACATTTCTATCCCAGTATACAACAATCATCGAAAGAGCTGCAAAATAAAAAAAACAGTTAGCGAGATGATCACTTCTTCCGAAGCACAAACTAGCGAGTCTTGAAGGATGTCGAAAGAGCAGACATTCTGGAGATGCTGTAAAGTGAATTTTACAATGTCCCGCTAAAATATTCTTGCAAATGTCTATGAGGAGCCCAGATTGGCAAATATAGAAACAAAATTATGGATACTAGAATGAGACATTATAATAATACTACACATGTTAATATCAGAGGTATAGAGATATGTACAATCATATATAATATGGTGTTATTCATCTGTAATTGTAACGTTGATGCAGAGAAATTAGAGCGGGCTCTAAGGTCTTTGAATGATATATTATTCCAGTGGTGAATTCAGTTTCTACCATGATATTATATGAAGGAAACATACTTTCATTTTCTAACAAGACAGCATACATCGGTATAATGTTGCATGCTCGTGACGCTAAACAACAATATAGTGTGAATATTTACTCTACACTAACGCGTAAATACATTTTAGTTGTATCTATATGTGGCTTATTTCATGAAATTAGGCTAGTCATTTCGGCTGCAGTAGACTTTTTTGGTGGAAAGGCATTAGATAATCGCATATGTGGTCAATCTCTTTTAAAAATCAATCTACACAATTTTTTATTATCAACAATGTAAGAAAACTCGCTAAAACTACCTGATTATTTAAACCATATGGCCAAATTGTAAAATCTTGTATCTGGTATACCATATTTGTACAGCTATAAAGGGTGAATTAGGATCTAGCATGATGTTTCCCTGTCAGAAATTGTTCTGTATTTTTCCCAATCCTGAAAGTTAGGCATTGTTCTTGTTATTCAAACGTTACATTTCCACGAAGGCAATACACATACGTGTAAATATTTCTTACATATACATTGTATGTGTAAACACAAAAATGTATTTACACTTTTGTATAAATTAAATATTTAGAATATACCGCATCTTTTCCCAATTGATAATAGAGATCCCAAGGGATGTCATCATTATATTATCTAAGCTGAAACAGACTAGATATTGTATTATTTTAATAATTTTCTTTAATATTCTTCTGATGTATCAATCAATGTGTCACTAAGATCGATGTTCAGGAGTTGCAAGAACTACAATAGCGAATTAGGTATTCCCACACAATGTTCTGTAATAATATTACAATCATGTTAACCGGGCAAAATTTATATGAAAGATATATGTGATGATTTACATTGCGGGCTATTCGCATTATTAACCAATGATGTTGAGCTATGTCTGCCACATTGGTCTGTAACAGATTTAGTAATCTTGGTGAAAATGTATGTGTGAAACCGCAAAACGTGATTCAGCTAAGCATAATCCCCCGTCACGCCGCCGAAGTGGAAGGGGCATTACCTCTCACATAGGGTATAAGAGCTTCCCCCAGGAAAATGTTTAATCTTGGAGAGCCTGATGTCTTTTTTTCGGCATTTAAATTGCACAACAAAAATCAAGTTTGCGGCCGTCAGGACATGAGGTGAATCTCATCAATGGTACAATGCTGATGATAGGCTTGCTCATTCAAGGAGTGTAATTTTCCACACAGCACTATTTTACAAACCTTCAGCACTTATGGGCAACTTCTTAGAAGGCCAAGCACAGCCAAACGTTTTTGCCTTTGCCTTTCATCGAACCAGGTTTTTCTATTTTTTGTGACGTGAAGTTTTTAATGTTTGCTTTCCGGTGGTTCAGGGTTCTTCACTGAGGTTGTTATGTTTATTTTCGAATAGTTTTCAGTTCAAATTCTTTATATATTCTTTATATATTCATATTTATATATTTTATATATTTTCTCATTGTACTTGTGGTGCCTTACAGTGCTCTCACGGATTATGATCGCTCTGTCGTGCTAACTCTCGATGACAGACCCGATCCCCAGCTGTGGGGGCATTGTAGGTCTACTCATAATTCCTCTATGATTTTTTTTTTTTGTGTTTGCAGTGGTTTCTCTTTGGCATCCTGGTGATGGACGGGATGTCCGAAAGAAACCATTGCCATATAATTATTTTTTCACTTCATTGTTTTAATGGTTCCTCTGTGGCATCCTGGCGGATAATGCAGCATGGCATAGAGAAGCCATTGCCGTACAATTAGCCTGTGGTGACTTACGGTGTCCTCACGGTTCGTGATCGCTCTGTGATGCTCTTCAATATAACAGACCTTATTACCAACTGTGGGTGCACTGTAAGTCTTTAATTTTTGAGAATTTTTTGTAGTTTAATGATTTCTCTGGCCATACTGGCCGAAAAGTGAAGTAAAGAAGACATTTTACTTACTTACTTAATGGTTTCTCTGTTTATTGTTTATGTCATTCATATTTATGTCTAAATGCGTTTACTTTTTTTGATTATAGTTTATAGTATTATAGTATATATTATATATTTGTTTTGACAATGACACTGTTTTGTGACTTTCAATTATCATTGTTTTTGTCATCGTTTTGTGTTAATTTATATTGTGTATTGGCGCTGGCGCTGTTTAAGGTTCTTAAGAGTGTATATATATTCAAAACACATCATGTTATCATCAGTCGTATTTTATCTCAATGCCTTAGTGCGGACATACTGTTATCAGTTTCGTTTTTTTACCTTATCACTTTTGCTGCTCAAGATATCATATTATTTTAGTCTGAATTGTCATTTAAGTATCCATACTGGCCGAAAAATGACGTAAAAAAGATATTTTATTTACTCACTCAGCACTTATGGTAGTACGGTACTTAGTAGTAAATTGTCGCTTTACGTCACTTTTCGACACTAAAGATCATTTGCGTGACAACGTATTATGATCTAAAACAGTGCAGATGAATGATGTACAGATGATGACGTTAGGGTGTGGCGATAGGGCATGGTGGGTTTTTGAGAGTGTTTTTCTTCACTCGCCACATTAAGGCTTCTGGGCATGTCTAGGGGATTTCCCCCAGGCTTGCCCAGTTGAGACTCATTTTTTGTTCAAAAGCGGCTCTGCTATCCTCGGATCGGATAATCCCCATAATAACAATAGCTTACGGTAACTCTATTCATACAACGTGTCTAACACTCTATTGCCGGTTGTTTCAAGGCTACCATGGCCAACATCAGTACCTGCACTGTAGTGACACTGCACTGGCAGCGCAGCGCCTGCAGTGATACGAGAGCTGCATTGGCACCGCTGTTGAACGGAGGCGCCAGGGTATGCCGCTGGCAATCAATCAATGGAGCATCAGTGGAAGGAAACACTATTTATCTATTCACCCCCCAAAGCCATGTCATCTTTTGTACAACATTATGTTTTATCGTCATATTGTATTGTTTTTTTCTGCAGGCTTACATGACCATCTCGGCAGATAAGTGTCGTCAAGCCTTTTTTAATTATATTTACTTTGTGTTATTTTAACTTTTTCGGGCTGTATATGGATTGTGTGATCAATTCCTACTCCGGGATGGTTGACATGTGAGGCATTGTTAATGTTTCATTTAGATTTTCATTCCTGTTATACTACAATAATAGAACATGTATTTATGGCATTGTTAGGCATCTTTCCATTGATGGATCAACTTCTTATTTTGCACAACCATAGACCGATGGTTGCCTGCAACAAGGTGAAATGACACTCTCCTCTGTTTTCAAATGTTTTAATAATGTGACAACTGCGCTGGTGACGTTCTGAGACAAAGTCGCCTATATCAGAGGTTTAGTTGTGGTCAATTGGACTTGTCATATTGTTATTTGCAATAACTCAGTGAGGATTTGGCTATGGTTAATTGCACTTGTCCCTTTGTTGTTTGTGATGTTTAAAACGTGTGTATTTTTATTTGTAATGGTATTTCAATTACCACTGTCTTTTTACACAGCAGTGCGACAACTTCACTTATAGGCTACAGGAGGTCTATATCACCTTGTTGCAGGCACACATCGAGATATTGACCAAGAATGTGGCCAATGAGCATTTAAAATGTAAATAAACCTTATTAATTCTCCATAATTCATCTGAATGATTTCCTCGAGTGGGGCTACCAAGTCTTCTCTACTGTAAAAGCACGATATGGGCCAACGTGATAAATAGTCAAGTAGGAACACACCGGACGGTCTTTAGAGAGAACATATTGCGAGCGACAGGTTATCTAGTATAAATAAATGGAATGATACATGTGTGTGATCCTGTGACATATTTTGAATGTGATGTGAAAATTTCAGAAGAATCTGTGTATCCATTCCAAGGTATGAAACATTGAATTGGGCTGGAGTTTGTTTAACCTGAGATAAACCGACCTATAATTATTGTAAAATATGTGATAATTTCAAAGGCAACAAAAATACCTTAAAAATCATATTTCAGCTTGGAGACACCTGGTTTGGGTATTTAGAGATGTTAGAGAATGTCCTGGCATGAATTGGTCTCCATCTTGTACTAAAAATGTTTAGCGAAAGACTTATTTAGGCACATATCGCAGTTTGACGCCCTGACTATTAAGGTAAAAGCAGAGGGGGGGGAGTAAAGTAGAAGCTTTGACCTAGAAGGAGGGAGGGGAATCTGGTGGATGCTTGCCTGTCCTGTCCAAGTACCCTGCAAGGGGAGGGGAGACACGGAGGGGTTGAGGCCTCCACACTACCACATGCGGCTACAGAAATATCCTCCTGGAGCAAGCCTATCAATGTAATCTACGTTATCATTTGTATGTACTACTACTAGAACTAGTAACTAGGCTACTGAGTACTGTCCAGTACTGTCCAGTAAAAATTTAAAAGTTTATTGGGAAGAACTGTCCGAATGTGAATGCTACAATGAAATACCCCACCACCCACGCTCAGCGGCCCACGCCCCACGTTTGTTTCGCAATCACAGTTTTGGAATGACCCTGGGCTAACACGCAGAAATAGAGTTAGAGTGGGTCAAAAAACTATAAAAAGTAAGGGATCTAACCAGCAGGTACAGCCTATATTGCTTTCCTGTTATCTAGCCAGGCCTACGATACATGCGATAGGGGACTTCATATTATAGGCATATAATCAAACTAACATTAAAGCTGAACCAATTAAAAAAATGAATGTCCCCTTCCATGCATTCTTTGTGTTGCATGCATGCATTCTTTGTGTTGACGGGTCAGCTCTATTTAAATGACAGGACAAGAAGAAGAAGAAGTTTTATTGACATTATCTGGGATAAGTTAAAAGTTTTCTTTTTTTAGATTTGAAAGGTGCGATGATGGTTCGGCTAAAAAATTAAACAGCTACATAGGCCTAACACCGACTATAATTGCTTGTCCTCCAGCACTGCCTATCACTCAGTGACTATATGTGATACCAGCGACGTATCAAGCGAATGCACCCATTCGTAGGATATCCTGAGCTATATTAAGAATATGCCACACCTCCCCCACCCTTCGCGCACACCCTACCCCACCCCATTTTCCACTGCAGACTTCTACCATCAGCGTACTCATCAAAGATAGGCCTAAGCACTGGGGGCTTGAATTTGAAATAATGACTGTTTCAACGCTCAGACTGAAGCTTTTTTTCATTTTTTTTAGCAAGAATTATATATGTGTGACACTGATTAGAAATAATCACTTTTTTTCTCAGAAATAGATTGTTGTGATAGTTTTACGTTTTGTTTTGATCTTTCGCTTATCATGCTAATTATCGCCCATTGGCATCTGCTAATAGCAGCAGGCATAAAGAGGCCCCGGTCTGTGCCCGCAGGGCACTGGTGGCAAATACATGCACAGTGCGTAGTAGTAGGCCTAATATACCCCATGCAAACAGACAATTCCCGCCCCCTCCTCGCCGCGAGCACGTGGTTGGGAGGGTTAGTATTGTCATCCGCTGAATAAATCCACAAAGAAATTCCAAGGCCTCAATCTGCACAGTGATAATTGTATAGCCCTGGATCCATGTCTCACATGACATGTAAAACAAAAGACAGCTAAGCAATGTGATGAACTGTTTGTAGTACCCTGGGGGCACTGTGTATTTCAATGTAATTAATAGTGTGTAGTTCCCTCAGGGCACTGTGTATTTCAATGTAATGAATTGTTCGTGTATAGTTCCCTGTAATGTAAGGTCTCACACAACTAACGTTAGTTACAATCCTACACTATTGCGCGCCTTACTTATAAGCTTAGCAGTACCATGCCTTCTTGAGAGATGCGGAGGTTCGATGATTCCATTAAAATATGTACCCCTGGTGGGACTCGAACCCACAGCCTCCGGATTAGAAGTCCGACGCGCTATCCATTGCGCCACAAGGGCTGTCCTTGTACACAAATAAATTGGAACTATCATTTAATTGTACAATTTGATAATAAAAATTGAGTGAAAATAATGTGCCCTAGCAAACATTGATGTATTTGAGTTTTTCAAAGATTTACACAAAAATAGTTCTGGTGCTACATAAGATGACGAGTGCGACATCAGGATGTCCTTTATGAAGAATGTGTGTCACGGATGCTGCTTTCGAAGCTGTTAATAAGCTACTGTTTTTTAACTTAATAAATCTATGCTCTGTTTTTAATACAGGGTGCTCCAGTGGCGCAATCGGTTAGCGCGCCGTACTTATAAGCAGTACCATGCCTTCTTGAGAGATGCGGAGGTTGTGAGTTCGAGCCTCACCTGGAGCAGTTGGAAATTTTAAGGTCCTATTCGCGATTTTCTATCAGTCAGTAGATAAATTATTAATATTGAAAGTATAAAGGAATTATTAATAATAAAATTGTTATTAAGAGAATAATATGTCCAAGTGCAGCGTGGTTTCGTACACAGTAGGTTATTTTAAAGGTGTAACCAATATGCTGCGTCCTATTGTCTTGGATGATTCCATTAAAATATGTACCCCTGGTGGGACTCGAACCCACAGCCTCCGGATTAGAAGTCCGACGCGCTATCCATTGCGCCACAAGGGCTGGCCTTGTCTGAACTTTGTACACAAATAAATTGGAACTATCATTTAATTGTACAATTTGATAATAAAAAGTGAGTGAAAATAATGTGCCCTAGCAAACATTGATGTATTTGAGTTTTTCAAAGATTTACACAAAAATAGTTCTGGTGCTACATAAGATGATGAGTGCGACATCAGGATGTCCTTTATGAAGAATGTGTGTCACGGATGCTGCTTTCGAAGCTGTTAATAAGCTACTGTTTTTTAACTTAATAAATCTATGCTCTGTTTTTAATACAGGGTGCTCCAGTGGCGCAATCGGTTAGCGCGCCGTACTTATAAGCAGTACCATGCCTTCTTGAGAGATGCGGAGGTTGTGAGTTCGAGCCTCACCTGGAGCAGTTGGAAATTTTAAGGTCCTATTCGCGATTTTCTATCAGTCAGTAGATAAATTATTAATATTGAAAGTATAAAGGAATTATTAATAATAAAATTGTTATTAAGAGAATAATATGTCCAAGTGCAGCGTGGTTTCGTGCACAGTAGGTTATTTTAAAGGTGTAACCAATATGCTGCGTCCTATTGTCTTGGATGATTCCATTAAAATATGTACCCCTGGTGGGACTCGAACCCACAGCCTCCGGATTAGAAGTCCGACGCGCTATCCATTGCGCCACAAGGGCTGGCCTTGTCTGAACTTTGTACACAAATAAATTGGAACTATCATTTAATTGTACAATTTGATAATAAAAAGTGAGTGAAAATAATGTGCCCTAGCAAACATTGATGTATTTGAGTTTTTCAAAGATTTACACAAAAATAGTTCTGGTGCTACATAAGATGATGAGTGCGACATCAGGATGTCCTTTATGAAGAATGTGTGTCACGGATGCTGCTTTCGAAGCTGTTAATAAGCTACTGTTTTTTAACTTAATAAATCTATGCTCTGTTTTTAATACAGGGTGCTCCAGTGGCGCAATCGGTTAGCGCGCCGTACTTATAAGCAGTACCATGCCTTCTTGAGAGATGCGGAGGTTGTGAGTTCGAGCCTCACCTGGAGCAGTTGGAAATTTTAAGGTCCTATTCGCGATTTTCTATCAGTCAGTAGATAAATTATTAATATTGAAAGTATAAAGGAATTATTAATAATAAAATTGTTATTAAGAGAATAATATGTCCAAGTGCAGCGTGGTTTCGTGCACAGTAGGTTATTTTAAAGGTGTAACCAATATGCTGCGTCCTATTGTCTTGGATGATTCCATTAAAATATGTACCCCTGGTGGGACTCGAACCCACAGCCTCCGGATTAGAAGTCCGACGCGCTATCCATTGCGCCACAAGGGCTGGCCTTGTCTGAACTTTGTACACAAATAAATTGGAACTATCATTTAATTGTACAATTTGATAATAAAAAGTGAGTGAAAATAATGTGCCCTAGCAAACATTGATGTATTTGAGTTTTTCAAAGATTTACACAAAAATAGTTCTGGTGCTACATAAGATGATGAGTGCGACATCAGGATGTCCTTTATGAAGAATGTGTGTCACGGATGCTGCTTTCGAAGCTGTTAATAAGCTACTGTTTTTTAACTTAATAAATCTATGCTCTGTTTTTAATACAGGGTGCTCCAGTGGCGCAATCGGTTAGCGCGCCGTACTTATAAGCAGTACCATGCCTTCTTGAGAGATGCGGAGGTTGTGAGTTCGAGCCTCACCTGGAGCAGTTGGAAATTTTAAGGTCCTATTCGCGATTTTCTATCAGTCAGTAGATAAATTATTAATATTGAAAGTATAAAGGAATTATTAATAATAAAATTGTTATTAAGAGAATAATATGTCCAAGTGCAGCGTGGTTTCGTGCACAGTAGGTTATTTTAAAGGTGTAACCAATATGCTGCGTCCTATTGTCTTGGATGATTCCATTAAAATATGTACCCCTGGTGGGACTCGAACCCACAGCCTCCGGATTAGAAGTCCGACGCGCTATCCATTGCGCCACAAGGGCTGGCCTTGTCTGAACTTTGTACACAAATAAATTGGAACTATCATTTAATTGTACAATTTGATAATAAAAAGTGAGTGAAAATAATGTGCCCTAGCAAACATTGATGTATTTGAGTTTTTCAAAGATTTACACAAAAATAGTTCTGGTGCTACATAAGATGATGAGTGCGACATCAGGATGTCCTTTATGAAGAATGTGTGTCACGGATGCTGCTTTCGAAGCTGTTAATAAGCTACCGTTTTTTAACTTAATAAATCTATGCTCTGTTTTTAATACAGGGTGCTCCAGTGGCGCAATCGGTTAGCGCGCCGTACTTATAAGCAGTACCATGCCTTCTTGAGAGATGCGGAGGTTGTGAGTTCGAGCCTCACCTGGAGCAGTTGGAAATTTTAAGGTCCTATTCGCGATTTTCTATCAGTCAGTAGATAAATTATTAATATTGAAAGTATAAAGGAATTATTAATAATAAAATTGTTATTAAGAGAATAATATGTCCAAGTGCAGCGTGGTTTCGTGCACAGTAGGTTATTTTAAAGGTGTAACCAATATGCTGCGTCCTATTGTCTTGGATGATTCCATTAAAATATGTACCCCTGGTGGGACTCGAACCCACAGCCTCCGGATTAGAAGTCCGACGCGCTATCCATTGCGCCACAAGGGCTGGCCTTGTCTGAACTTTGTACACAAATAAATTGGAACTATCATTTAATTGTACAATTTGATAATAAAAAGTGAGTGAAAATAATGTGCCCTAGCAAACATTGATGTATTTGAGTTTTTCAAAGATTTACACAAAAATAGTTCTGGTGCTACATAAGATGATGAGTGCGACATCAGGATGTCCTTTATGAAGAATGTGTGTCACGGATGCTGCTTTCGAAGCTGTTAATAAGCTACTGTTTTTTAACTTAATAAATCTATGCTCTGTTTTTAATACAGGGTGCTCCAGTGGCGCAATCGGTTAGCGCGCCGTACTTATAAGCAGTACCGTGCCTTCTTGAGAGATGCGGAGGTTGTGAGTTCGAGCCTCACCTGGAGCAGTTGGAAATTTTAAGGTCCTATTCGCGATTTTCTATCAGTCAGTAGATAAATTATTAATATTGAAAGTATAAAGGAATTATTAATAATAAAATTGTTATTAAGAGAATAATATGTCCAAGTGCAGCGTGGTTTCGTGCACAGTAGGTTATTTTAAAGGTGTAACCAATATGCTGCGTCCTATTGTCTTGGATGATTCCATTAAAATATGTACCCCTGGTGGGACTCGAACCCACAGCCTCCGGATTAGAAGTCCGACGCGCTATCCATTGCGCCACAAGGGCTGTCCTTGTCTGAACTTTTTACACAAATAAATTGGAACTATCATTTAATTGTACAATTTGATAATAAAAAGTGAGTGAAAATAATGTGCCCTAGCAAACATTGATGTATTTGAGTTTTTCAAAGATTTACACAAAAATAGTTCTGGTGCTACATAAGATGATGAGTGCGACATCAGGATGTCCTTTATGAAGAATGTGTGTCACGGATGCTGCTTTCGAAGCTGTTAATAAGCTACTGTTTTTTAACTTAATAAATCTATGCTCTGTTTTTAATACAGGGTGCTCCAGTGGCGCAATCGGTTAGCGCGCCGTACTTATAAGCAGTACCATGCCTTCTTGAGAGATGCGGAGGTTGTGATTACGAGCCTCACCTGGAGCAGTTGGAAATTTTAAGGTCCTATTCGCGATTTTCTATCAGTCAGTAGATAAATTATTAATATTGAAAGTATAAAGGAATTATTAATAATAAAATTGTTATTAAGAGAATAATATGTCCAAGTGCAGCGTGGTTTCGTGCACAGTAGGTTATTTTAAAGGTGTAACCAATATGTTGCGTCCTATTGTCTTGGATGATTCCATTAAAATATGTACCCCTGGTGGGACTCGAACCCACAGCCTCCGGATTAGAAGTCCGACGCGCTATCCATTGCGCCACAAGGGCTGGCCTTGTCTGAACTTTGTACACAAATAAATTGGAACTATCATTTAATTGTACAATTTGATAATAAAAAGTGAGTGAAAATAATGTGCCCTAGCAAACATTGATGTATTTGAGTTTTTCAAAGATTTACACAAAAATAGTTCTGGTGCTACATAAGATGATGAGTGCGACATCAGGATGTCCTTTATGAAGAATGTGTGTCACGGATGCTGCTTTCGAAGCTGTTAATAAGCTACTGTTTTTTAACTTAATAAATCTATGCTCTGTTTTTAATACAGGGTGCTCCAGTGGCGCAATCGGTTAGCGCGCCGTACTTATAAGCAGTACCATGCCTTCTTGAGAGATGCGGAGGTTGTGAGTTCGAGCCTCACCTGGAGCAGTTGGAAATTTTAAGGTCCTATTCGCGATTTTCTATCAGTCAGTAGATAAATTATTAATATTGAAAGTATAAAGGAATTATTAATAATAAAATTGTTATTAAGAGAATAATATGTCCAAGTGCAGCGTGGTTTCGTGCACAGTAGGTTATTTTAAAGGTGTAACCAATATGCTGCGTCCTATTGTCTTGGATGATTCCATTAAAATATGTACCCCTGGTGGGACTCGAACCCACAGCCTCCGGATTAGAAGTCCGACGCGCTATCCATTGCGCCACAAGGGCTGGCCTTGTCTGAACTTTGTACACAAATAAATTGGAACTATCATTTAATTGTACAATTTGATAATAAAAAGTGAGTGAAAATAATGTGCCCTAGCAAACATTGATGTATTTGAGTTTTTCAAAGATTTACACAAAAATAGTTCTGGTGCTACATAAGATGATGAGTGCGACATCAGGATGTCCTTTATGAAGAATGTGTGTCACGGATGCTGCTTTCGAAGCTGTTAATAAGCTACCGTTTTTTAACTTAATAAATCTATGCTCTGTTTTTAATACAGGGTGCTCCAGTGGCGCAATCGGTTAGCGCGCCGTACTTATAAGCAGTACCATGCCTTCTTGAGAGATGCGGAGGTTGTGAGTTCGAGCCTCACCTGGAGCAGTTGGAAATTTTAAGGTCCTATTCGCGATTTTCTATCAGTCAGTAGATAAATTATTAATATTGAAAGTATAAAGGAATTATTAATAATAAAATTGTTATTAAGAGAATAATATGTCCAAGTGCAGCGTGGTTTCGTGCACAGTAGGTTATTTTAAAGGTGTAACCAATATGCTGCGTCCTATTGTCTTGGATGATTCCATTAAAATATGTACCCCTGGTGGGACTCGAACCCACAGCCTCCGGATTAGAAGTCCGACGCGCTATCCATTGCGCCACAAGGGCTGGCCTTGTCTGAACTTTGTACACAAATAAATTGGAACTATCATTTAATTGTACAATTTGATAATAAAAAGTGAGTGAAAATAATGTGCCCTAGCAAACATTGATGTATTTGAGTTTTTCAAAGATTTACACAAAAATAGTTCTGGTGCTACATAAGATGATGAGTGCGACATCAGGATGTCCTTTATGAAGAATGTGTGTCACGGATGCTGCTTTCGAAGCTGTTAATAAGCTACTGTTTTTTAACTTAATAAATCTATGCTCTGTTTTTAATACAGGGTGCTCCAGTGGCGCAATCGGTTAGCGCGCCGTACTTATAAGCAGTACCATGCCTTCTTGAGAGATGCGGAGGTTGTGAGTTCGAGCCTCACCTGGAGCAGTTGGAAATTTTAAGGTCCTATTCGCGATTTTCTATCAGTCAGTAGATAAATTATTAATATTGAAAGTATAAAGGAATTATTAATAATAAAATTGTTATTAAGAGAATAATATGTCCAAGTGCAGCGTGGTTTCGTGCACAGTAGGTTATTTTAAAGGTGTAACCAATATGCTGCGTCCTATTGTCTTGGATGATTCCATTAAAATATGTACCCCTGGTGGGACTCGAACCCACAGCCTCCGGATTAGAAGTCCGACGCGCTATCCATTGCGCCACAAGGGCTGGCCTTGTCTGAACTTTGTACACAAATAAATTGGAACTATCATTTAATTGTACAATTTGATAATAAAAAGTGAGTGAAAATAATGTGCCCTAGCAAACATTGATGTATTTGAGTTTTTCAAAGATTTACACAAAAATAGTTCTGGTGCTACATAAGATGATGAGTGCGACATCAGGATGTCCTTTATGAAGAATGTGTGTCACGGATGCTGCTTTCGAAGCTGTTAATAAGCTACTGTTTTTTAACTTAATAAATCTATGCTCTGTTTTTAATACAGGGTGCTCCAGTGGCGCAATCGGTTAGCGCGCCGTACTTATAAGCAGTACCGTGCCTTCTTGAGAGATGCGGAGGTTGTGAGTTCGAGCCTCACCTGGAGCAGTTGGAAATTTTAAGGTCCTATTCGCGATTTTCTATCAGTCAGTAGATAAATTATTAATATTGAAAGTATAAAGGAATTATTAATAATAAAATTGTTATTAAGAGAATAATATGTCCAAGTGCAGCGTGGTTTCGTGCACAGTAGGTTATTTTAAAGGTGTAACCAATATGCTGCGTCCTATTGTCTTGGATGATTCCATTAAAATATGTACCCCTGGTGGGGCTCGAACCCACAGCCTCCGGATTAGAAGTCCGACGCGCTATCCATTGCGCCACAAGGGCTGGCCTTGTCTGAACTTTGTACACAAATAAATTGGAACTATCATTTAATTGTACAATTTGATAATAAAAAGTGAGTGAAAATAATGTGCCCTAGCAAACATTGATGTATTTGAGTTTTTCAAAGATTTACACAAAAATAGTTCTGGTGCTACATAAGATGACGAGTGCGACATCAGGATGTCCTTTATGAAGAATGTGTGTCACGGATGCTGCTTTCGAAGCTGTTAATAAGCTACTGTTTTTCAATTTAATAAATCTATGCTCTGTTTTTAATACAGGGTGCTCCAGTGGCGCAATCGGTTAGCGCGCCGTACTTATAAGCAGTACCATGCCTTCTTGAGAGATGCGGAGGTTGTGAGTTCGAGCCTCACCTGGAGCAGTTGGAAATTTTAAGGTCCTATTCGCGATTTTCTATCAGTCAGTAGATAAATTATTAATATTGAAAGTATAAAGGAATTATTAATAATAAAATTGTTATTAAGAGAATAATATGTCCAAGTGCAGCGTGGTTTCGTGCACAGTAGGTTATTTTAAAGGTGTAACCAATATGCTGCGTCCTATTGTCTTGGATGATTCCATTAAAATATGTACCCCTGGTGGGACTCGAACCCACAGCCTCCGGATTAGAAGTCCGACGCGCTATCCATTGCGCCACAAGGGCTGTCCTTGTCTGAACTTTGTACACAAATAAATTGGAACTATCATTTAATTGTACAATTTGATAATAAAAAGTGAGTGAAAATAATGTGCCCTAGCAAACATTGATGTATTTGAGTTTTTCAAAGATTTACACAAAAATAGTTCTGGTGCTACATAAGATGATGAGTGCGACATCAGGATGTCCTTTATGAAGAATGTGTGTCACGGATGCTGCTTTCGAAGCTGTTAATAAGCTACTGTTTTTTAACTTAATAAATCTATGCTCTGTTTTTAATACAGGGTGCTCCAGTGGCGCAATCGGTTAGCGCGCCGTACTTATAAGCAGTACCATGCCTTCTTGAGAGATGCGGAGGTTGTGAGTTCGAGCCTCACCTGGAGCAGTTGGAAATTTTAAGGTCCTATTCGCGATTTTCTATCAGTCAGTAGATAAATTATTAATATTGAAAGTATAAAGCAATTATTAATAATAAAATTGTTATTAAGAGAATAATATGTCCAAGTGCAGCGTGGTTTCGTGCACAGTAGGTTATTTTAAAGGTGTAACCAATATGCTGCGTCCTATTGTCTTGGATGATTCCATTAAAATATGTACCCCTGGTGGGACTCGAACCCACAGCCTCCGGATTAGAAGTCCGACGCGCTATCCATTGCGCCACAAGGGCTGGCCTTGTCTGAACTTTGTACACAAATAAATTGGAACTATCATTTAATTGTACAATTTGATAATAAAAAGTGAGTGAAAATAATGTGCCCTAGCAAACATTGATGTATTTGAGTTTTTCAAAGATTTACACAAAAATAGTTCTGGTGCTACATAAGATGATGAGTGCGACATCAGGATGTCCTTTATGAAGAATGTGTGTCACGGATGCTGCTTTCGAAGCTGTTAATAAGCTACTGTTTTTTAACTTAATAAATCTATGCTCTGTTTTTAATACAGGGTGCTCCAGTGGCGCAATCGGTTAGCGCGCCGTACTTATAAGCAGTACCATGCCTTCTTGAGAGATGCGGAGGTTGTGAGTTCGAGCCTCACCTGGAGCAGTTGGAAATTTTAAGGTCCTATTCGCGATTTTCTATCAGTCAGTAGATAAATTATTAATATTGAAAGTATAAAGGAATTATTAATAATAAAATTGTTATTAAGATAATAATATGTCCAAGTGCAGCGTGGTTTCGTGCACAGTAGGTTATTTTAAAGGTGTAACCAATATGCTGCGTCCTATTGTCTTGGATGATTCCATTAAAATATGTACCCCTGGTGGGACTCGAACCCACAGCCTCCGGATTAGAAGTCCAACGCGCTATCCATTGCGCCACAAGGGCTGGCCTTGTCTGAACTTCGTACACAAATAAATTGGAACTATCATTTAATTGTACAATTTGATAATAAAAAGTGAGTGAAAATAATGTGCCCTAGCAAACATTGATGTATTTGAGTTTTTCAAAGATTTACACAAAAATAGTTCTGGTGCTACATAAGATGATGAGTGCGACATCAGGATGTCCTTTATGAAGAATGTGTGTCACGGATGCTGCTTTCGAAGCTGTTAATAAGCTACCGTTTTTTAACTTAATAAATCTATGCTCTGTTTTTAATACAGGGTGCTCCAGTGGCGCAATCGGTTAGCGCGCCGTACTTATAAGCAGTACCATGCCTTCTTGAGAGATGCGGAGGTTGTGAGTTCGAGCCTCACCTGGAGCAGTTGGAAATTTTAAGGTCCTATTCGCGATTTTCTATCAGTCAGTAGATAAATTATTAATATTGAAAGTATAAAGGAATTATTAATAATAAAATTGTTATTAAGAGAATAATATGTCCAAGTGCAGCGTGGTTTCGTGCACAGTAGGTTATTTTAAAGGTGTAACCAATATGCTGCGTCCTATTGTCTTGGATGATTCCATTAAAATATGTACCCCTGGTGGGACTCGAACCCACAGCCTCCGGATTAGAAGTCCGACGCGCTATCCATTGCGCCACAAGGGCTGGCCTTGTCTGAACTTTGTACACAAATAAATTGGAACTATCATTTAATTGTACAATTTGATAATAAAAAGTGAGTGAAAATAATGTGCCCTAGCAAACATTGATGTATTTGAGTTTTTCAAAGATTTACACAAAAATAGTTCTGGTGCTACATAAGATGATGAGTGCGACATCAGGATGTCCTTTATGAAGAATGTGTGTCACGGATGCTGCTTTCGAAGCTGTTAATAAGCTACCGTTTTTTAACTTAATAAATCTATGCTCTGTTTTTAATACAGGGTGCTCCAGTGGCGCAATCGGTTAGCGCGCCGTACTTATAAGCAGTACCATGCCTTCTTGAGAGATGCGGAGGTTGTGAGTTCGAGCCTCACCTGGAGCAGTTGGAAATTTTAAGGTCCTATTCGCGATTTTCTATCAGTCAGTAGATAAATTATTAATATTGAAAGTATAAAGGAATTATTAATAATAAAATTGTTATTAAGAGAATAATATGTCCAAGTGCAGCGTGGTTTCGTGCACAGTAGGTTATTTTAAAGGTGTAACCAATATGCTGCGTCCTATTGTCTTGGATGATTCCATTAAAATATGTACCCCTGGTGGGACTCGAACCCACAGCCTCCGGATTAGAAGTCCGACGCGCTATCCATTGCGCCACAAGGGCTGGCCTTGTCTGAACTTTGTACACAAATAAATTGGAACTATCATTTAATTGTACAATTTGATAATAAAAAGTGAGTGAAAATAATGTGCCCTAGCAAACATTGATGTATTTGAGTTTTTCAAAGATTTACACAAAAATAGTTCTGGTGCTACATAAGATGATGAGTGCGACATCAGGATGTCCTTTATGAAGAATGTGTGTCACGGATGCTGCTTTCGAAGCTGTTAATAAGCTACTGTTTTTTAACTTAATAAATCTATGCTCTGTTTTTAATACAGGGTGCTCCAGTGGCGCAATCGGTTAGCGCGCCGTACTTATAAGCAGTACCATGCCTTCTTGAGAGATGCGGAGGTTGTGAGTTCGAGCCTCACCTGGAGCAGTTGGAAATTTTAAGGTCCTATTCGCGATTTTCTATCAGTCAGTAGATAAATTATTAATATTGAAAGTATAAAGGAATTATTAATAATAAAATTGTTATTAAGAGAATAATATGTCCAAGTGCAGCGTGGTTTCGTGCACAGTAGGTTATTTTAAAGGTGTAACCAATATGCTGCGTCCTATTGTCTTGGATGATTCCATTAAAATATGTACCCCTGGTGGGACTCGAACCCACAGCCTCCGGATTAGAAGTCCGACGCGCTATCCATTGCGCCACAAGGGCTGGCCTTGTCTGAACTTTGTACACAAATAAATTGGAACTATCATTTAATTGTACAATTTGATAATAAAAAGTGAGTGAAAATAATGTGCCCTAGCAAACATTGATGTATTTGAGTTTTTCAAAGATTTACACAAAAATAGTTCTGGTGCTACATAAGATGACGAGTGCGACATCAGGATGTCCTTTATGAAGAATGTGTGTCACGGATGCTGCTTTCGAAGCTGTTAATAAGCTACTGTTTTTCAATTTAATAAATCTATGCTCTGTTTTTAATACAGGGTGCTCCAGTGGCGCAATCGGTTAGCGCGCCGTACTTATAAGCAGTACCATGCCTTCTTGAGAGATGCGGAGGTTGTGAGTTCGAGCCTCACCTGGAGCAGTTGGAAATTTTAAGGTCCTATTCGCGATTTTCTATCAGTCAGTAGATAAATTATTAATATTGAAAGTATAAAGGAATTATTAATAATAAAATTGTTATTAAGAGAATAATATGTCCAAGTGCAGCGTGGTTTCGTGCACAGTAGGTTATTTTAAAGGTGTAACCAATATGCTGCGTCCTATTGTCTTGGATGATTCCATTAAAATATGTACCCCTGGTGGGACTCGAACCCACAGCCTCCGGATTAGAAGTCCGACGCGCTATCCATTGCGCCACAAGGGCTGGCCTTGTCTGAACTTTGTACACAAATAAATTGGAACTATCATTTAATTGTACAATTTGATAATAAAAAGTGAGTGAAAATAATGTGCCCTAGCAAACATTGATGTATTTGAGTTTTTCAAAGATTTACACAAAAATAGTTCTGGTGCTACATAAGATGATGAGTGCGACATCAGGATGTCCTTTATGAAGAATGTGTGTCACGGATGCTGCTTTCGAAGCTGTTAATAAGCTACTGTTTTTTAACTTAATAAATCTATGCTCTGTTTTTAATACAGGGTGCTCCAGTGGCGCAATCGGTTAGCGCGCCGTACTTATAAGCAGTACCATGCCTTCTTGAGAGATGCGGAGGTTGTGAGTTCGAGCCTCACCTGGAGCAGTTGGAAATTTTAAGGTCCTATTCGCGATTTTCTATCAGTCAGTAGATAAATTATTAATATTGAAAGTATAAAGGAATTATTAATAATAAAATTGTTATTAAGAGAATAATATGTCCAAGTGCAGCGTGGTTTCGTGCACAGTAGGTTATTTTAAAGGTGTAACCAATATGCTGCGTCCTATTGTCTTGGATGATTCCATTAAAATATGTACCCCTGGTGGGACTCGAACCCACAGCCTCCGGATTAGAAGTCCGACGCGCTATCCATTGCGCCACAAGGGCTGGCCTTGTCTGAACTTTGTACACAAATAAATTGGAACTATCATTTAATTGTACAATTTGATAATAAAAAGTGAGTGAAAATAATGTGCCCTAGCAAACATTGATGTATTTGAGTTTTTCAAAGATTTACACAAAAATAGTTCTGGTGCTACATAAGATGATGAGTGCGACATCAGGATGTCCTTTATGAAGAATGTGTGTCACGGATGCTGCTTTCGAAGCTGTTAATAAGCTACCGTTTTTTAACTTAATAAATCTATGCTCTGTTTTTAATACAGGGTGCTCCAGTGGCGCAATCGGTTAGCGCGCCGTACTTATAAGCAGTACCATGCCTTCTTGAGAGATGCGGAGGTTGTGAGTTCGAGCCTCACCTGGAGCAGTTGGAAATTTTAAGGTCCTATTCGCGATTTTCTATCAGTCAGTAGATAAATTATTTATATTGAAAGTATAAAGGAATTATTAATAATAAAATTGTTATTAAGAGAATAATATGTCCAAGTGCAGCGTGGTTTCGTGCACAGTAGGTTATTTTAAAGGTGTAACCAATATGCTGCGTCCTATTGTCTTGGATGATTCCATTAAAATATGTACCCCTGGTGGGACTCGAACCCACAGCCTCCGGATTAGAAGTCCGACGCGCTATCCATTGCGCCACAAGGGCTGGCCTTGTCTGAACTTTGTACACAAATAAATTGGAACTATCATTTAATTGTACAATTTGATAATAAAAAGTGAGTGAAAATAATGTGCCCTAGCAAACATTGATGTATTTGAGTTTTTCAAAGATTTACACAAAAATAGTTCTGGTGCTACATAAGATGATGAGTTCGACATCAGGATGTCCTTTATGAAGAATGTGTGTCACGGATGCTGCTTTCGAAGCTGTTAATAAGCTACTGTTTTTTAACTTAATAAATCTATGCTCTGTTTTTAATACAGGGTGCTCCAGTGGCGCAATCGGTTAGCGCGCCGTACTTATAAGCAGTACCATGCCTTTTTGAGAGATGCGGAGGTTGTGAGTTCGAGCCTCACCTGGAGCAGTTGGAAATTTTAAGGTCCTATTCGCGATTTTCTATCAGTCAGTAGATAAATTATTAATATTGAAAGTATAAAGGAATTATTAATAATAAAATTGTTATTAAGAGAATAATATGTCCAAGTGCAGCGTGGTTTCGTGCACAGTAGGTTATTTTAAAGGTGTAACCAATATGCTGCGTCCTATTGTCTTGGATGATTCCATTAAAATATGTACCCCTGGTGGGACTCGAACCCACAGCCTCCGGATTAGAAGTCCGACGCGCTATCCATTGCGCCACAAGGGCTGGCCTTGTCTGAACTTTGTACACAAATAAATTAAAACTATCATTTAATTGTACAATTTGATAATAAAAAGTGAGTGAAAATAATGTGCCCTAGCAAACATTGATGTATTTGAGTTTTTCAAAGATTTACACAAAAATAGTTCTGGTGCTACATAAGATGATGAGTGCGACATCAGGATGTCCTTTATGAAGAATGTGTGTCACGGATGCTGCTTTCGAAGCTGTTAATAAGCTACTGTTTTTTAACTTAATAAATCTATGCTCTGTTTTTAATACAGGGTGCTCCAGTGGCGCAATCGGTTAGCGCGCCGTACTTATAAGCAGTACCATGCCTTCTTGAGAGATGCGGAGGTTGTGAGTTCGAGCCTCACCTGGAGCAGTTGGAAATTTTAAGGTCCTATTCGCGATTTTCTATCAGTCAGTAGATAAATTATTAATATTGAAAGTATAAAGGAATTATTAATAATAAAATTGTTATTAAGAGAATAATATGTCCAAGTGCAGCGTGGTTTCGTGCACAGTAGGTTATTTTAAAGGTGTAACCAATATGCTGCGTCCTATTGTCTTGGATGATTCCATTAAAATATGTACCCCTGGTGGGACTCGAACCCACAGCCTCCGGATTAGAAGTCCGACGCGCTATCCATTGCGCCACAAGGGCTGGCCTTGTCTGAACTTTGTACACAAATAAATTGGAACTATCATTTAATTGTACAATTTGATAATAAAAAGTGAGTGAAAATAATGTGCCCTAGCAAACATTGATGTATTTGAGTTTTTCAAAGATTTACACAAAAATAGTTCTGGTGCTACATAAGATGATGAGTGCGACATCAGGATGTCCTTTATGAAGAATGTGTGTCACGGATGCTGCTTTCGAAGCTGTTAATAAGCTACTGTTTTTTAACTTAATAAATCTATGCTCTGTTTTTAATACAGGGTGCTCCAGTGGCGCAATCGGTTAGCGCGCCGTACTTATAAGCAGTACCATGCCTTCTTGAGAGATGCGGAGGTTGTGAGTTCGAGCCTCACCTGGAGCAGTTGGAAATTTTAAGGTCCTATTCGCGATTTTCTATCAGTCAGTAGATAAATTATTAATATTGAAAGTATAAAGGAATTATTAATAATAAAATTGTTGTTAAGAGAATAATATGTCCAAGTGCAGCGTGGTTTCGTGCACAGTAGGTTATTTTAAAGGTGTAACCAATATGCTGCGTCCTATTGTCTTGGATGATTCCATTAAAATATGTACCCCTGGTGGGACTCGAACCCACAGCCTCCGGATTAGAAGTCCGACGCGCTATCCATTGCGCCACAAGGGCTGGCCTTGTCTGAACTTTGTACACAAATAAATTGGAACTATCATTTAATTGTACAATTTGATAATAAAAAGTGAGTGAAAATAATGTGCCCTAGCAAACATTGATGTATTTGAGTTTTTCAAAGATTTACACAAAAATAGTTCTGGTGCTACATAAGATGATGAGTGCGACATCAGGATGTCCTTTATGAAGAATGTGTGTCACGGATGCTGCTTTCGAAGCTGTTAATAAGCTACTGTTTTTTAACTTAATAAATCTATGCTCTGTTTTTAATACAGGGTGCTCCAGTGGCGCAATCGGTTAGCGCGCCGTACTTATAAGCAGTACCATGCCTTCTTGAGAGATGCGGAGGTTGTGAGTTCGAGCCTCACCTGGAGCAGTTGGAAATTTTAAGGTCCTATTCGCGATTTTCTATCTGTCAGTAGATAAATTATTAATATTGAAAGTATAAAGGAATTATTAATAATAAAATTGTTATTAAGAGAATAATATGTCCAAGTGCAGCGTGGTTTCGTGCACAGTAGGTTATTTTAAAGGTGTAACCAATATGCTGCGTCCTATTGTCTTGGATGATTCCATTAAAATATGTACCCCTGGTGGGACTCGAACCCACAGCCTCCGGATTAGAAGTCCGACGCGCTATCCATTGCGCCACAAGGGCTGGCCTTGTCTGAACTTTGTACACAAATAAATTGGAACTATCATTTAATTGTACAATTTGATAATAAAAAGTGAGTGAAAATAATGTGCCCTAGCAAACATTGATGTATTTGAGTTTTTCAAAGATTTACACAAAAATAGTTCTGGTGCTACATAAGATGATGAGTGCGACATCAGGATGTCCTTTATGAAGAATGTGTGTCACGGATGCTGCTTTCGAAGCTGTTAATAAGCTACTGTTTTTTAACTTAATAAATCTATGCTCTGTTTTTAATACAGGGTGCTCCAGTGGCGCAATCGGTTAGCGCGCCGTACTTATAAGCAGTACCATGCCTTCTTGAGAGATGCGGAGGTTGTGAGTTCGAGCCTCACCTGGAGCAGTTGGAAATTTTAAGGTCCTATTCGCGATTTTCTATCAGTCAGTAGATAAATTATTAATATTGAAAGTATAAAGGAATTATTAATAATAAAATTGTTATTAAGAGAATAATATGTCCAAGTGCAGCGTGGTTTCGTGCACAGTAGGTTATTTTAAAGGTGTAACCAATATGCTGCGTCCTATTGTCTTGGATGATTCCATTAAAATATGTACCCCTGGTGGGACTCGAACCCACAGCCTCCGGATTAGAAGTCCGACGCGCTATCCATTGCGCCACAAGGGCTGGCCTTGTCTGAACTTTGTACACAAATAAATTGGAACTATCATTTAATTGTACAATTTGATAATAAAAAGTGAGTGAAAATAATGTGCCCTAGCAAACATTGATGTATTTGAGTTTTTCAAAGATTTACACAAAAATAGTTCTGGTGCTACATAAGATGATGAGTGCGACATCAGGATGTCCTTTATGAAGAATGTGTGTCACGGATGCTGCTTTCGAAGCTGTTAATAAGCTACTGTTTTTTAACTTAATAAATCTATGCTCTGTTTTTAATACAGGGTGCTCCAGTGGCGCAATCGGTTAGCGCGCCGTACTTATAAGCAGTACCATGCCTTCTTGAGAGATGCGGAGGTTGTGAGTTCGAGCCTCACCTGGAGCAGTTGGAAATTTTAAGGTCCTATTCGCGATTTTCTATCAGTCAGTAGATAAATTATTAATATTGAAAGTATAAGGGAATTATTAATAATAAAATTGTTATTAAGAGAATGTCCAAGTGCAGCGTGGTTTCGTGCACAGTAGGTTATTTTAAAGGTGTAACCAATATGCTGCGTCCTATTGTCTTGGATGATTCCATTAAAATATGTACCCCTGGTGGGACTCGAACCCACAGCCTCCGGATTAGAAGTCCGACGCGCTATCCATTGCGCCACAAGGGCTGGCCTTGTCTGAACTTTGTACACAAATAAATTGGAACTATCATTTAATTGTACAATTTGATAATAAAAAGTGAGTGAAAATAATGTGCCCTAGCAAACATTGATGTATTTGAGTTTTTCAAAGATTTACACAAAAATAGTTCTGGTGCTACATAAGATGATGAGTGCGACATCAGGATGTCCTTTATGAAGAATGTGTGTCACGGATGCTGCTTTCGAAGCTGTTAATAAGCTACTGTTTTTTAACTTAATAAATCTATGCTCTGTTTTTAATACAGGGTGCTCCAGTGGCGCAATCGGTTAGCGCGCCGTACTTATAAGCAGTACCATGCCTTCTTGAGAGATGCGGAGGTTGTGAGTTCGAGCCTCACCTGGAGCAGTTGGAAATTTTAAGGTCCTATTCGCGATTTTCTATCAGTCAGTAGATAAATTATTAATATTGAAAGTATAAAGGAATTATTAATAATAAAATTGTTATTAAGAGAATAATATGTCCAAGTGCAGCGTGGTTTCGTGCACAGTAGGTTATTTTAAAGGTGTAACCAATATGCTGCGTCCTATTGTCTTGGATGATTCCATTAAAATATGTACCCCTGGTGGGACTCGAACCCACAGCCTCCGGATTAGAAGTCCGACGCGCTATCCATTGCGCCACAAGGGCTGGCCTTGTCTGAACTTTGTACACAAATAAATTGGAACTATCATTTAATTGTACAATTTGATAATAAAAAGTGAGTGAAAATAATGTGCCCTAGCAAACATTGATGTATTTGAGTTTTTCAAAGATTTACACAAAAATAGTTCTGGTGCTACATAAGATGATGAGTGCGACATCAGGATGTCCTTTATGAAGAATGTGTGTCACGGATGCTGCTTTCGAAGCTGTTAATAAGCTACTGTTTTTTAACTTAATAAATCTATGCTCTGTTTTTAATACAGGGTGCTCCAGTGGCGCAATCGGTTAGCGCGCCGTACTTATAAGCAGTACCATGCCTTCTTGAGAGATGCGGAGGTTGTGAGTTCGAGCCTCACCTGGAGCAGTTGGAAATTTTAAGGTCCTATTCGCGATTTTCTATCAGTCAGTAGATAAATTATTAATATTGAAAGTATAAGGGAATTATTAATAATAAAATTGTTATTAAGAGAATAATATGTCCAAGTGCAGCGTGGTTTCGTGCACAGTAGGTTATTTTAAAGGTGTAACCAATATGCTGCGTCCTATTGTCTTGGATGATTCCATTAAAATATGTACCCCTGGTGGGACTCGAACCCACAGCCTCCGGATTAGAAGTCCGACGCGCTATCCATTGCGCCACAAGGGCTGGCCTTGTCTGAACTTTGTACACAAATAAATTGGAACTATCATTTAATTGTACAATTTGATAATAAAAAGTGAGTGAAAATAATGTGCCCTAGCAAACATTGATGTAGAAAGTGTGTCACGGATGCTGCTTTCGAAGCTGTTAATAAGCTACTGTTTTTTAACTTAATAAATCTATGCTCTGTTTTTAATACAGGGTGCTCCAGTGGCGCAATCGGTTAGCGCGCCGTACTTATAAGCAGTACCATGCCTTCTTGAGAGATGCGGAGGTTGTGAGTTCGAGCCTCACCTGGAGCAGTTGGAAATTTTAAGGTCCTATTCGCGATTTTCTATCAGTCAGTAGATAAATTATTAATATTGAAAGTATAAAGGAATTATTAATAATAAAATTGTTATTAAGAGAATAATATGTCCAAGTGCAGCGTGGTTTCGTGCACAGTAGGTTATTTTAAAGGTGTAACCAATATGCTGCGTCCTATTGTCTTGGATGATTCCATTAAAATATGTACCCCTGGTGGGACTCGAACCCACAGCCTCCGGATTAGAAGTCCGACGCGCTATCCATTGCGCCACAAGGGCTGTCCTTGTACACAAATAAATTGGAACTATCATTTAATTGTACAATTTGATAATAAAAAGTGAGTGAAAATAATGTGCCCTAGCAAACATTGATGTATTTGAGTTTTTCAAAGATTTACACAAAAATAGTTCTGGTGCTACATAAGATGATGAGTGCGACATCAGGATGTCCTTTATGAAGAATGTGTGTCACGGATGCTGCTTTCGAAGCTGTTAATAAGCTACTGTTTTTTAACTTAATAAATCTATGCTCTGTTTTTAATACAGGGTGCTCCAGTGGCGCAATCGGTTAGCGCGCCGTACTTATAAGCAGTACCATGCTTTCTTGAGAGATGCGGAGGTTGTGAGTTCGAGCCTCACCTGGAGCAGTTGGAAATTTTAAGGTCCTATTCGCGATTTTCTATCAGTCAGTAGATAAATTATTAATATTGAAAGTATAAAGGAATTATTAATAATAAAATTGTTATTAAGAGAATAATATGTCCAAGTGCAGCGTGGTTTCGTGCACAGTAGGTTATTTTAAAGGTGTAACCAATATGCTGCGTCCTATTGTCTTGGATGATTCCATTAAAATATGTACCCCTGGTGGGACTCGAACCCACAGCCTCCGGATTAGAAGTCCGACGGGCTATCCATTGCGCCACAAGGGCTGGCCTTGTCTGAACTTTGTACACAAATAAATTGGAACTATCATTTAATTGTACAATTTGATAATAAAAAGTGAGTGAAAATAATGTGCCCTAGCAAACATTGATGTATTTGAGTTTTTCAAAGATTTACACAAAAATAGTTCTGGTGCTACATGAGATGATGAGTGCGACATCAGGATGTCCTTTATGAAGAGTGTGTGTCACGGATGCTGCTTTCGAAGCTGTTAATAAGCTACTGTTTTTTAACTTAATAAATCTATGCTCTGTTTTTAATACAGGGTGCTCCAGTGGCGCAATCGGTTAGCGCGCCGTACTTATAAGCAGTACCATGCCTTCTTGAGAGATGCGGAGGTTGTGAGTTCGAGCCTCACCTGGAGCAGTTGGAAATTTTAAGGTCCTATTCGCGATTTTCTATCAGTCAGTAGATAAATTATTAATATTGAAAGTATAAAGGAATTATTAATAATAAAATTGTTATTAAGAGAATAATATGTCCAAGTGCAGCGTGGTTTCGTGCACAGTAGGTTATTTTAAAGGTGTAACCAATATGCTGCGTCCTATTGTCTTGGATGATTCCATTAAAATATGTACCCCTGGTGGGACTCGAACCCACAGCCTCCGGATTAGAAGTCCGACGCGCTATCCATTGCGCCACAAGGGCTGGCCTTGTCTGAACTTTGTACACAAATAAATTGGAACTATCATTTAATTGTACAATTTGATAATAAAAAGTGAGTGAAAATAATGTGCCCTAGCAAACATTGATGTATTTGAGTTTTTCAAAGATTTACACAAAAATAGTTCTGGTGCTACATAAGATGATGAGTGCGACATCAGGATGTCCTTTATGAAGAATGTGTGTCACGGATGCTGCTTTCGAAGCTGTTAATAAGCTACTGTTTTTTAACTTAATAAATCTATGCTCTGTTTTTAATACAGGGTGCTCCAGTGGCGCAATCGGTTAGCGCGCCGTACTTATAAGCAGTACCATGCCTTCTTGAGAGATGCGGAGGTTGTGAGTTCGAGCCTCACCTGGAGCAGTTGGAAATTTTAAGGTCCTATTCGCGATTTTCTATCAGTCAGTAGATAAATTATTAATATTGAAAGTATAAAGGAATTATTAATAATAAAATTGTTATTAAGAGAATAATATGTCCAAGTGCAGCGTGGTTTCGTGCACAGTAGGTTATTTTAAAGGTGTAACCAATATGCTGCGTCCTATTGTCTTGGATGATTCCATTAAAATATGTACCCCTGGTGGGACTCGAACCCACAGCCTCCGGATTAGAAGTCCGACGGGCTATCCATTGCGCCACAAGGGCTGGCCTTGTCTGAACTTTGTACACAAATAAATTGGAACTATCATTTAATTGTACAATTTGATAATAAAAAGTGAGTGAAAATAATGTGCCCTAGCAAACATTGATGTATTTGAGTTTTTCAAAGATTTACACAAAAATAGTTCTGGTGCTACATGAGATGATGAGTGCGACATCAGGATGTCCTTTATGAAGAGTGTGTGTCACGGATGCTGCTTTCGAAGCTGTTAATAAGCTACTGTTTTTTAACTTAATAAATCTATGCTCTGTTTTTAATACAGGGTGCTCCAGTGGCGCAATCGGTTAGCGCGCCGTACTTATAAGCAGTACCATGCCTTCTTGAGAGATGCGGAGGTTGTGAGTTCGAGCCTCACCTGGAGCAGTTGGAAATTTTAAGGTCCTATTCGCGATTTTCTATCAGTCAGTAGATAAATTATTAATATTGAAAGTATAAAGGAATTATTAATAATAAAATTGTTATTAAGAGAATAATATGTCCAAGTGCAGCGTGGTTTCGTGCACAGTAGGTTATTTTAAAGGTGTAACCAATATGCTGCGTCCTATTGTCTTGGATGATTCCATTAAAATATGTACCCCTGGTGGGACTCGAACCCACAGCCTCCGGATTAGAAGTCCGACGCGCTATCCGTTGCGCCACAAGGGCTGGCCTTGTCTGAACTTTGTACACAAATAAATTGGAACTATCATTTAATTGTACAATTTGATAATAAAAAGTGAGTGAAAATAATGTGCCCTAGCAAACATTGATGTATTTGAGTTTTTCAAAGATTTACACAAAAATAGTTCTGGTGCTACATAAGATGATGAGTGCGACATCAGGATGTCCTTTATGAAGAATGTGTGTCACGGATGCTGCTTTCGAAGCTGTTAATAAGCTACTGTTTTTTAACTTAATAAATCTATGCTCTGTTTTTAATACAGGGTGCTCCAGTGGCGCAATCGGTTAGCGCGCCGTACTTATAAGCAGTACCATGCCTTCTTGAGAGATGCGGAGGTTGTGAGTTCGAGCCTCACCTGGAGCAGTTGGAAATTTTAAGGTCCTATTCGCGATTTTCTATCAGTCAGTAGATAAATTATTAATATTGAAAGTATAAAGGAATTATTAATAATAAAATTGTTATTAAGAGAATAATATGTCCAAGTGCAGCGTGGTTTCGTGCACAGTAGGTTATTTTAAAGGTGTAACCAATATGCTGCGTCCTATTGTCTTGGATGATTCCATTAAAATATGTACCCCTGGTGGGACTCGAACCCACAGCCTCCGGATTAGAAGTCAGACGCGCTATCCATTGCGCCACAAGGGCTGGCCTTGTCTGAACTTTGTACACAAATAAATTGGAACTATCATTTAATTGTACAATTTGATAATAAAAAGTGAGTGAAAATAATGTGCCCTAGCAAACATTGATGTATTTGAGTTTTTCAAAGATTTACACAAAAATAGTTCTGGTGCTACATGAGATGATGAGTGCGACATCAGGATGTCCTTTATGAAGAATGTGTGTCACGGATGCTGCTTTCGAAGCTGTTAATAAGCTACTGTTTTTTAACTTAATAAATCTATGCTCTGTTTTTAATACAGGGTGCTCCAGTGGCGCAATCGGTTAGCGCGCCGTACTTATAAGCAGTACCGTGCCTTCTTGAGAGATGCGGAGGTTGTGAGTTCGAGCCTCACCTGGAGCAGTTGGAAATTTTAAGGTCCTATTCGCGATTTTCTATCAGTCAGTAGATAAATTATTAATATTGAAAGTATAAAGGAATTATTAATAATAAAATTGTTATTAAGAGAATAATATGTCCAAGTGCAGCGTGGTTTCGTGCACAGTAGGTTATTTTAAAGGTGTAACCAATATGCTGCGTCCTATTGTCTTGGATGATTCCATTAAAATATGTACCCCTGGTGGGACTCGAACCCACAGCCTCCGGATTAGAAGTCCGACGCGCTATCCATTGCGCCACAAGGGCTGGCCTTGTCTGAACTTTGTACACAAATAAATTGGAACTATCATTTAATTGTACAATTTGATAATAAAACGTGAGTGAAAATAATGTGCCCTAGCAAACATTGATGTATTTGAGTTTTTCAAAGATTTACACAAAAATAGTTCTGGTGCTACATAAGATGATGAGTGCGACATCAGGATGTCCTTTATGAAGAGTGTGTGTCACGGATGCTGCTTTCGAAGCTGTTAATAAGCTACTGTTTTTTAACTTAATAAATATATGCTCTGTTTTTAATACAGGGTGCTCCAGTGGCGCAATCGGTTAGCGCGCCGTACTTATAAGCAGTACCATGCCTTCTTGAGGGATGCGGAGGTTGTGAGTTCGAGCCTCACCTGGAGCAGTTGGAAATTTTAAAGTCCTATTCGCGATTTTCTATCAGTCAGTAGATAAATTATTAATATTGAAAGTATAAAGGAATTATTAATAATAAAATTGTTATTAAGAGAATAATATGTCCAAGTGCAGCGTGGTTTCGTGCACAGTAGGTTATTTTAAAGGTGTAACCAATATGCTGCGTCCTATTGTCTTGGATGATTCCATTAAAATATGTACCCCTGGTGGGACTCGAACCCACAGCCTCCGGATTAGAAGTCCGACGCGCTATCCATTGCGCCACAAGGGCTGGCCTTGTCTGAACTTTGTACACAAATAAATTGGAACTATCATTTAATTGTACAATTTGATAATAAAAAGTGAGTGAAAATAATGTGCCCTAGCAAACATTGATGTATTTGAGTTTTTCAAAGATTTACACAAAAATAGTTCTGGTGCTACATAAGATGATGAGTGCGACATCAGGATGTCCTTTATGAAGAATGTGTGTCACGGATGCTGCTTTCGAAGCTGTTAATAAGCTACTGTTTTTTAACTTAATAAATCTATGCTCTGTTTTTAATACAGGGTGCTCCAGTGGCGCAATCGGTTAGCGCGCCGTACTTATAAGCAGTACCATGCCTTCTTGAGAGATGCGGAGGTTGTGAGTTCGAGCCTCACCTGGAGCAGTTGGAAATTTTAAGGTCCTATTCGCGATTTTCTATCAGTCAGTAGATAAATTATTAATATTGAAAGTATAAAGGAATTATTAATAATAAAATTGTTATTAAGAGAATAATATGTCCAAGTGCAGCGTGGTTTCGTGCACAGTAGGTTATTTTAAAGGTGTAACCAATATGCTGCGTCCTATTGTCTTGGATGATTCCATTAAAATATGTACCCCTGGTGGGACTCGAACCCACAGCCTCCGGATTAGAAGTCCGACGCGCTATCCATTGCGCCACAAGGGCTGGCCTTGTCTGCACTTTGTACACAAATAAATTGGAACTATCATTTAATTGTACAATTTGATAATAAAAAGTCAGTGAAAATAATGTGCCCTAGCAAACATTGATGTATTTGAGTTTTTCAAAGATTTACACAAAAATAGTTCTGGTGCTACATAAGATGATGAGTGCGACATCAGGATGTCCTTTATGAAGAATGTGTGTCACGGATGCTGCTTTCGAAGCTGTTAATAAGCTACTTTTTTTAACTTAATAAATCTATGCTCTGTTTTTAATACAGGGTGCTCCAGTGGCGTAATCGGTTAGCGCGCCGTACTTATAAGCAGTACCATGCCTTCTTGAGAGATGCGGAGGTTGTGAGTTCGAGCCTCACCTGGAGCAGTTGGAAATTTTAAGGTCCTATTCGCGATTTTCTATCAGTCAGTAGATAAATTATTAATATTGAAAGTATAAAGGAATTATTAATAATAAAATTGTTATTAAGAGAATAATATGTCCAAGTGCAGCGTGGTTTCGTGCACAGTAGGTTATTTTAAAGGTGTAACCAATATGCTGCGTCCTATTGTCTTGGATGATTCCATTAAAATATGTACCCCTGGTGGGACTCGAACCCACAGCCTCCGGATTAGAAGTCCGACGCGCTATCCATTGCGCCACAAGGGCTGGCCTTGTCTGAACTTTGTACACAAATAAATTGGAACTATCATTTAATTGTACAATTTGATAATAAAAAGTGAGTGAAAATAATGTGCCCTAGCAAACATTGATGTATTTGAGTTTTTCAAAGATTTACACAAAAATAGTTCTGGTGCTACATAAGATGATGAGTGCGACATCAGGATGTCCTTTATGAAGAATGTGTGTCACGGATGCTGCTTTCGAAGCTGTTAATAAGCTACTGTTTTTTAACTTAATAAATCTATGCACTGTTTTTAATACAGGGTGCTCCAGTGGCGTAATCGGTTAGCGCGCCGTACTTATAAGCAGTACCATGCCTTCTTGAGAGATGCGGGGGTTGTGAGCTCGAGCCTCACCTGGAGCAGTTGGAAATTTTAAGGTCCTATTCGCGATTTTCTATCAGTCAGTAGATAAATTATTAATATTGAAAGTATAAAGGAATTATTAATAATAAAATTGTTATTAAGAGAATAATATGTCCAAGTGCAGCGTGGTTTCGTGCACAATAGGTTATTTTAAAGGTGTAACCAATATGCTGCGTCCTATTGTCTTGGATGATTCCATTAAAATATGTACCCCTGGTGGGACTCGAACCCACAGCCTCCGGATTAGAAGTCCGACGCGCTATCCATTGCGCCACAAGGGCTGTCCTTGTACACAAATAAATTGGAACTATCATTTAATTTTACAATTTGATAATAAAAAGTGAGTGAAAATAATGTGCCCTAGCAAACATTGATGTATTTGAGTTTTTCAAAGATTTACACAAAAATAGTTCTGGTGCTACATAAGATGATGAGTGCGACATCAGGATGTCCTTTATGAAGAATGTGTGTCACGGATGCTGCTTTCGAAGCTGTTAATAAGCTACTGTTTTTTAACTTAATAAATCTATGCTCTGTTTTTAATACAGGGTGCTCCAGTGGCGCAATCGGTTAGCGCGCCGTACTTATAAGCAGTACCATGCCTTCTTGAGAGATGCGGAGGTTGTGAGTTCGAGCCTCACCTGGAGCAGTTGGAAATTTTAAGGTCCTATTCGCGATTTTCTATCAGTCAGTAGATAAATTATTAATATTGAAAGTATAAATGAATTATTAATAATAAAATTGTTATTAAGAGAATAATATGTCCAAGTGCAGCGTGGTTTCGTGCACAGTAGGTTATTTTAAAGGTGTAACCAATATGCTGCGTCCTATTGTCTTGGATGATTCCATTAAAATATGTACCCCTGGTGGGACTCGAACCCACAGCCTCCGGATTAGAAGTCCGACGCGCTATCCATTGCGCCACAAGGGCTGGCCTTGTCTGAACTTTGTACACAAATAAATTGGAACTATCATTTAATTGTACAATTTGATAATAAAAAGTGAGTGAAAATAATGTGCCCTAGCAAACATTGATGTATTTGAGTTTTTCAAAGATTTACACAAAAATAGTTCTGGTGCTACATAAGATGATGAGTGCGACATCAGGATGTCCTTTATGAAGAATGTGTGTCACGGATGCTGCTTTCGAAGCTGTTAATAAGCTACTGTTTTTTAACTTAATAAATCTATGCTCTGTTTTTAATACAGGGTGCTCCAGTGGCGCAATCGGTTAGCGCGCCGTACTTATAAGCAGTACCATGCCTTCTTGAGAGATGCGGAGGTTGTGAGTTCGAGCCTCACCTGGAGCAGTTGGAAATTTTAAGGTCCTATTCGCGATTTTCTATCAGTCAGTAGATAAATTATTAATATTGAAAGTATAAAGGAATTATTAATAATAAAATTGTTATTAAGAGAATAATATGTCCAAGTGCAGCGTGGTTTCGTGCACAGTAGGTTATTTTAAAGGTGTAACCAATATGCTGCGTCCTATTGTCTTGGATGATTCCATTAAAATATGTACCCCTGGTGGGACTCGAACCCACAGCCTCCGGATTAGAAGTCCGACGCGCTATCCATTGCACCACAAGGGCTGGCCTTGTCTGAACTTTGTACACAAATAAATTGGAACTATCATTTAATTGTACAATTTGATAATAAAAAGTGAGTGAAAATAATGTGCCCTAGCAAACATTGATGTATTTGAGTTTTTCAAAGATTTACACAAAAATAGTTCTGGTGCTACATAAGATGATGAGTGCGACATCAGGATGTCCTTTATGAAGAATGTGTGTCACGGATGCTGCTTTCGAAGCTGTTAATAAGCTACTGTTTTTTAACTTAATAAATCTATGCTCTGTTTTTAATACAGGGTGCTCCAGTGGCGCAATCGGTTAGCGCGCCGTACTTATAAGCAGTACCATGCCTTCTTGAGAGATGCGGAGGTTGTGAGTTCGAGCCTCACCTGGAGCAGTTGGAAATTTTAAGGTCCTATTCGCGATTTTCTATCAGTCAGTAGATAAATTATTAATATTGAAAGTATAAAGGAATTATTAATAATAAAATTGTTATTAAGAGAATAATATGTCCAAGTGCAGCGTGGTTTCGTGCACAGTAGGTTATTTTAAAGGTGTAACCAATATGCTGCGTCCTATTGTCTTGGATGATTCCATTAAAATATGTACCCCTGGTGGGACTCGAACCCACAGCCTCCGGATTAGAAGTCCGACGCGCTATCCATTGCGCCACAAGGGCTGGCCTTGTCTGAACTTTGTACACAAATAAATTGGAACTATCATTTAATTGTACAATTTGATGATAAAAAGTGAGTGAAAATAATGTGCCCTAGCAAACATTGATGTATTTGGAATTATTAATAATAAAATTGTTATTAAGAGAATAATATGTCCAAGTGCAGCGTGGTTTCGTGCACAGTAGGTTATTTTAAAGGTGTAACCAATATGCTGCGTCCTATTGTCTTGGATGATTCCATTAAAATATGTACCCCTGGTGGGACTCGAACCCACAGCCTCCGGATTAGAAGTCCGACGCGCTATCCATTGCGCCACAAGGGCTGGTCTTGTCTGAACTTTGTACACAAATAAATTGGAACTATCATTTAATTGTACAATTTGATGATAAAAAGTGAGTGAAAATAATGTGCCCTAGCAAACATTGATGTATTTGAGTTTTTCAAAGATTTACACAAAAATAGTTCTGGTGCTACATAAGATGATGAGTGCGACATCAGGATGTCCTTTATGAAGAATGTGTGTCACGGATGCTGCTTTCGAAGCTGTTAATAAGCTACTGTTTTTTAACTTAATAAATCTATGCTCTGTTTTTAATACAGGGTGCTCCAGTGGCGTAATCGGTTAGCGCGCCGTACTTATAAGCAGTACCATGCCTTCTTGAGAGATGCGGAGGTTGTGAGTTCGAGCCTCACCTGGAGCAGTTGGAAATTTTAAGGTCCTATTCGCGATTTTCTATCAGTCAGTAGATAAATTATTAATATTGAAAGTATAAAGGAATTATTAATAATAAAATTGTTATTAAGAGAATAATATGTCCAAGTGCAGCGTGGTTTCGTGCACAGCAGGTTATTTTAAAGGTGTAACCAATATGCTGCGTCCTATTGTCTTGGATGATTCCATTAAAATATGTACCCCTGGTGGGACTCGAACCCACAGCCACCGGATTAGAAGTCCGACGCGCTATCCATTGCGCCACAAGGGCTGTCCTTTTACACAAATAAATTGGAACTATCATTTAATTGTACAATTTGATAATAAAAAGTGAGTGAAAATAATGTGCCCTAGCAAACATTGATGTATTTGAGTTTTTCAAAGATTTACACAAAAATAGTTCTGGTGCTACATAAGATGATGAGTGCGACATCAGGATGTCCTTTATGAAGAATGTGTGTCACGGATGCTGCTTTCGAAGCTGTTAATAAGCTACTGTTTTTTAACTTAATAAATCTATGCTCTGTTTTTAATACAGGGTGCTCCAGTGGCGCAATCGGTTAGCGTGCCGTACTTATAAGCAGTACCATGCCTTCTTGAGAGATGCGGAGGTTGTGAGTTCGAGCCTCACCTGGAGCAGTTGGAAATTTTAAGGTCCCATTCGCGATTTTCTATCAGTCAGTAGATAAATTATTAATATTGAAAGTATAAAGGAATTATTAATAATAAAATTGTTATTAAGAGAATAATATGTCCAAGTGCAGCGTGGTTTCGTGCACAGTAGGTTATTTTAAAGGTGTAACCAATATGCTGCGTCCTATTGTCTTGGATGATTCCATTAAAATATGTACCCCTGGTGGGACTCGAACCCACAGCCTCCGGATTAGATGTCCGACGCGCTATCCATTGCGCCACAAGGGCTGGCCTTGTCTGAACTTTGTACACAAATAAATTGGAACTATCATTTAACTGTACAATTTGATAATAAAAAGTGAGTGAAAATAATGTGCCCTAGCAAACATTGATGTATTTGAGTTTTTCAAAGATTTACACAAAAATAGTTCTGGTGCTACATAAGATGATGAGTGCGACATCAGGATGTCCTTTATGAAGAATGTGTGTCACGGATGCTGCTTTCGAAGCTGTTAATAAGCTACTGTTTTTTTACTTAATAAATCTATGCTCTGTTTTTAATACAGGGTGCTCCAGTGGCGTAATAGGTTAGCGCGCCGTACTTATAAGCAGTACCATGCCTTCTTGAGAGATGCGGAGGTTGTGAGTTCGAGCCTCACCTGGAGCAGTTGGAAATTTTAAGGTCCTATTCGCGATTTTCTATCAGTCAGTAGATAAATTATTAATATTGAAAGTATAAAGGAATTATTAATAATAAAATTGTTATTAAGAGAATAATATGTCCAAGTGCAGCGTGGTTTCGTGCACAGTAGGTTATTTTAAAGGTGTAACCAATATGCTGCGTCCTATTGTCTTGGATGATTCCATTAAAATATGTACCCCTGGTGGGACTCGAACCCACAGCCTCCGGATTAGAAGTCCGACGCGCTATCCATTGCGCCACAAGGGCTGTCCTTGTACATAAATAAATTGGAACTATCATTTAATTGTACAATTTGATAATAAAAAGTGAGTGAAAATAATGTGCCCTAGCAAACATTGATGTATTTGAGTTTTTCAAAGATTTACACAAAAATAGTTCTGGTGCTACATAAGATGATGAGTGCGACATCAGGATGTCCTTTATGAAGAATGTGTGTCACGGATGCTGCTTTCGAAGCTGTTAATAAGCTACTGTTTTTTAACTTAATAAATCTATGCTCTGTTTTTAATACAGGGTGCTCCAGTGGCGCAATCGGTTAGCGCGCCGTACTTATAAGCAGTACCATGCCTTCTTGAGAGATGCGGAGGTTGTGAGTTCGAGCCTCACCTGGAGCAGTTGGAAATTTTAAGGTCCTATTCGCGATTTTCTATCAGTCAGTAGATAAATTATTAATATTGAAAGTATAAAGGAATTATTAATAATAAAATTGTTATTAAGAGAATAATATGTCCAAGTGCAGCGTGGTTTCGTGCACAGTAGGTTATTTTAAAGGTGTAACCAATATGCTGCGTCCTATTGTCTTGGATGATTCCATTAAAATATGTACCCCTGGTGGGACTCGATCCCACAGCCTCCGGATTAGAAGTCCGACGCGCTATCCATTGCGCCACAAGGGCTGTCCTTGTACATAAATAAATTGGAACTATCATTTAATTGTACAATTTGATAATAAAAAGTGAGTGAAAATAATGTGCCCTAGCAAACATTGATGTATTTGAGTTTTTCAAAGATTTACACAAAAATAGTTCTGGTGCTACATAAGATGATGAGTGCGACATCAGGATGTCCTTTATAAAGAATGTGTGTCACGGATGCTGCTTTCGAAGCTGTTAATAAGCTACTGTTTTTTAACTTAATAAATCTATGCTCTGTTTTTAATACAGGGTGCTCCAGTGGCGCAATCGGTTAGCGCGCCGTACTTATAAGCAGTACCATGCCCTCTTGAGAGATGCGGAGGTTGTGAGTTCGAGCCTCACCTGGAGCAGTTGGAAATTTTAAGGTCCTATTCGCGATTTTCTATCAGTCAGTAGATAAATTATTAATATTGAAAGTATAAAGGAATTATTAATAATAAAATTGTTATTAAGAGAATAATATGTCCAAGTGCAGCGTGGTTTCGTGCACAGTAGGTTATTTTAAAGGTGTAACCAATATGCTGCGTCCTATTGTCTTGGATGATTCCATTAAAATATGTACCCCTGGTGGGACTCGAACCCACAGCCTCCGGATTAGAAGTCCGACGCGCTATCCATTGCGCCACAAGGGCTGGCCTTGTCTGAACTTTGTACACAAATAAATTGGAACTATCATTTAATTGTACAATTTGATAATAAAAAGTGAGTGAAAATAATGTGCCCTAGCAAACATTGATGTATTTGAGTTTTTCAAAGATTTACACAAAAATAGTTCTGGTGCTACATAAGATAATGAGTGCGACATCAGGATGTCCTTTAGAAGAATGTGTGTCACGGATGCTGCTTTCGAAGCTGTTAATAAGCTACTGTTTTTTAACTTAATAAATCTATGCTCTGTTTTTAATACAGGGTGCTCCAGTGGCGTAATCGGTTAGCGCGCCGTACTTATAAGCAGTACCATGCCTTCTTGAGAGATGCGGAGGTTGTGAGTTAGAGCCTCACCTGGAGCAGTTGGAAATTTTAAGGTCCTATTCGCGATTTTCTATCAGTCAGTAGATAAATTATTAATATTGAAAGTATAAAGGAATTATTAATAATAAAATTGTTATTAAGAGAATAATATGTCCAAGTGCAGCGTGGTTTCGTGCACAGTAGGTTATTTTAAAGGTGTAACCAATATGCTGCGTCCTATTGTCTTGGATGATTCCATTAAAATATGTACCCCTGGTGGGACTCGAACCCACAGCCTCCGGATTAGAAGTCCGACGCGCTATCCATTGCGCCACAAGGGCTGTCCTTGTACACAAATAAATTGGAACTATCATTTAATTGTACAATTTGATAATAAAAAGTGAGTGAAAATAATGTGCCCTAGCAAACATTGATGTATTTGAGTTTTTCAAAGATTTACACAAAAATAGTTCTGGTGCTACATAAGATGATGAGTGCGACATCAGGATGTCCTTTATGAAGAATGTGTGTCACGGATGCTGCTTTCGAAGCTGTTAATAAGCTACTGTTTTTTAACTTAATAAATCTATGCTCTGTTTTTAATACAGGGTGCTCCAGTGGCGCAATCGGTTAGCGCGCCGTACTTATAAGCAGTACCATGCCTTCTTGAGAGATGCGGAGGTTGTGAGTTCGAGCCTCACCTGGAGCAGTTGGAAATTTTAAGGTCCTATTCGCGATTTTCTATCAGTCAGTAGATAAATTATTAATATTGAAAGTATAAATGAATTATTAATAATAAAATTGTTATTAAGAGAATAAAATGTCCAAGTGCAGCGTGGTTTCGTGCACAGTAGGTTATTTTAAAGGTGTAACCAATATGCTGCGTCCTATTGTCTTGGATGATTCCATTAAAATATGTACCCCTGGTGGGACACGAACCCACAGCCTCCGGATTAGAAGTCCGACGCGCTATCCATTGCGCCACAAGGGCTGTCCTTGTGCACAGTAGGTTATTTTAAAGGTGTAACCAATATGCTGCGTCCTATTGTCTTGGATGATTCCATTAAAATATGTACCCCTGGTGGGACTCGAACCCACAGCCTCCGGATTAGAAGTCCGACGCGCTATCCATTGCGCCACAAGGGCTGGCCTTGTCTGAACTTTGTACACAAATAAATTGAAACTATCATTTAATTGTACAATTTGATAATAAAAAGTGAGTGAAAATAATGTGCCCTAGCAAACATTGATGTATTTGAGTTTTTCAAAGATTTACACAAAAATAGTTCTGGTGCTACATAAGATGATGAGTGCGACATCAGGATGTCCTTTATGAAGAATGTGTGTCACGGATGCTGCTTTCGAAGCTGTTAATAAGCTACTGTTTTTTTACTTAATAAATCTATGCTCTGTTTTTAATACAGGGTGCTCCAGTGGCGTAATAGGTTAGCGCGCCGTACTTATAAGCAGTACCATGCCTTCTTGAGAGATGCGGAGGTTGTGAGTTCGAGCCTCACCTGGAGCAGTTGGAAATTTTAAGGTCCTATTCGCGATTTTCTATCAGTCAGTAGATAAATTATTAATATTGAAAGTATAAAGGAATTATTAATAATAAAATTGTTATTAAGAGAATAATATGTCCAAGTGCAGCGTGGTTTCGTGCACAGTAGGTTATTTTAAAGGTGTAACCAATATGCTGCGTCCTATTGTCTTGGATGATTCCATTAAAATATGTACCCCTGGTGGGACTCGAACCCACAGCCTCCGGATTAGAAGTCCGACGCGCTATCCATTGCGCCACAAGGGCTGTCCTTGTACATAAATAAATTGGAACTATCATTTAATTGTACAATTTGATAATAAAAAGTGAGTGAAAATAATGTGCCCTAGCAAACATTGATGTATTTGAGTTTTTCAAAGATTTACACAAAAATAGTTCTGGTGCTACATAAGATGATGAGTGCGACATCAGGATGTCCTTTATGAAGAATGTGTGTCACGGATGCTGCTTTCGAAGCTGTTAATAAGCTACTGTTTTTTAACTTAATAAATCTATGCTCTGTTTTTAATACAGGGTGCTCCAGTGGCGCAATCGGTTAGCGCGCCGTACTTATAAGCAGTACCATGCCTTCTTGAGAGATGCGGAGGTTGTGAGTTCGAGCCTCACCTGGAGCAGTTGGAAATTTTAAGGTCCTATTCGCGATTTTCTATCAGTCAGTAGATAAATTATTAATATTGAAAGTATAAAGGAATTATTAATAATAAAATTGTTATTAAGAGAATAATATGTCCAAGTGCAGCGTGGTTTCGTGCACAGTAGGTTATTTTAAAGGTGTAACCAATATGCTGCGTCCTATTGTCTTGGATGATTCCATTAAAATATGTACCCCTGGTGGGACTCGAACCCACAGCCTCCGGATTAGAAGTCCGACGCGCTATCCATTGCGCCACAAGGGCTGTCCTTGTACATAAATAAATTGGAACTATCATTTAATTGTACAATTTGATAATAAAAAGTGAGTGAAAATAATGTGCCCTAGCAAACATTGATGTATTTGAGTTTTTCAAAGATTTACACAAAAATAGTTCTGGTGCTACATAAGATGATGAGTGCGACATCAGGATGTCCTTTATAAAGAATGTGTGTCACGGATGCTGCTTTCGAAGCTGTTAATAAGCTACTGTTTTTTAACTTAATAAATCTATGCTCTGTTTTTAATACAGGGTGCTCCAGTGGCGCAATCGGTTAGCGCGCCGTACTTATAAGCAGTACCATGCCCTCTTGAGAGATGCGGAGGTTGTGAGTTCGAGCCTCACCTGGAGCAGTTGGAAATTTTAAGGTCCTATTCGCGATTTTCTATCAGTCAGTAGATAAATTATTAATATTGAAAGTATAAAGGAATTATTAATAATAAAATTGTTATTAAGAGAATAATATGTCCAAGTGCAGCGTGGTTTCGTGCACAGTAGGTTATTTTAAAGGTGTAACCAATATGCTGCGTCCTATTGTCTTGGATGATTCCATTAAAATATGTACCCCTGGTGGGACTCGAACCCACAGCCTCCGGAATAGAAGTCCGACGCGCTATCCATTGCGCCACAAGGGCTGGCCTTGTCTGAACTTTGTACACAAATAAATTGGAACTATCATTTAATTGTACAATTTGATAATAAAAAGTGAGTGAAAATAATGTGCCCTAGCAAACATTGATGTATTTGAGTTTTTCAAAGATTTACACAAAAATAGTTCTGGTGCTACATAAGATAATGAGTGCGACATCAGGATGTCCTTTAGAAGAATGTGTGTCACGGATGCTGCTTTCGAAGCTGTTAATAAGCTACTGTTTTTTAACTTAATAAATCTATGCTCTGTTTTTAATACAGGGTGCTCCAGTGGCGTAATCGGTTAGCGCGCCGTACTTATAAGCAGTACCATGCCTTCTTGAGAGATGCGGAGGTTGTGAGTTAGAGCCTCACCTGGAGCAGTTGGAAATTTTAAGGTCCTATTCGCGATTTTCTATCAGTCAGTAGATAAATTATTAATATTGAAAGTATAAAGGAATTATTAATAATAAAATTGTTATTAAGAGAATAATATGTCCAAGTGCAGCGTGGTTTCGTGCACAGTAGGTTATTTTAAAGGTGTAACCAATATGCTGCGTCCTATTGTCTTGGATGATTCCATTAAAATATGTACCCCTGGTGGGACTCGAACCCACAGCCTCCGGATTAGAAGTCCGACGCGCTATCCATTGCGCCACAAGGGCTGTCCTTGTACACAAATAAATTGGAACTATCATTTAATTGTACAATTTGATAATAAAAAGTGAGTGAAAATAATGTGCCCTAGCAAACATTGATGTATTTGAGTTTTTCAAAGATTTACACAAAAATAGTTCTGGTGCTACATAAGATGATGAGTGCGACATCAGGATGTCCTTTATGAAGAATGTGTGTCACGGATGCTGCTTTCGAAGCTGTTAATAAGCTACTGTTTTTTAACTTAATAAATCTATGCTCTGTTTTTAATACAGGGTGCTCCAGTGGCGCAATCGGTTAGCGCGCCGTACTTATAAGCAGTACCATGCCTTCTTGAGAGATGCGGAGGTTGTGAGTTCGAGCCTCACCTGGAGCAGTTGGAAATTTTAAGGTCCTATTCGCGATTTTCTATCAGTCAGTAGATAAATTATTAATATTGAAAGTATAAATGAATTATTAATAATAAAATTGTTATTAAGAGAATAAAATGTCCAAGTGCAGCGTGGTTTCGTGCACAGTAGGTTATTTTAAAGGTGTAACCAATATGCTGCGTCCTATTGTCTTGGATGATTCCATTAAAATATGTACCCCTGGTGGGACACGAACCCACAGCCTCCGGATTAGAAGTCCGACGCGCTATCCATTGCGCCACAAGGGCTGTCCTTGTGCACAGTAGGTTATTTTAAAGGTGTAACCAATATGCTGCGTCCTATTGTCTTGGATGATTCCATTAAAATATGTACCCCTGGTGGGACTCGAACCCACAGCCTCCGGATTAGAAGTCCGACGCGCTATCCATTGCGCCACAAGGGCTGGCCTTGTCTGAACTTTGTACACAAATAAATTGAAACTATCATTTAATTGTACAATTTGATAATAAAAAGTGAGTGAAAATAATGTGCCCTAGCAAACATTGATGTATTTGAGTTTTCAAAGATTTACACAAAAATAGTTCTGGTGCTACATAAGATGATGAGTGCGACATCAGGATGTCCTTTATGAAGAATGTGTGTCACGGATGCTGCTTTCGAAGCTGTTAATAAGCTACTGTTTTTTAACTTAATAAATCTATGCTCTGTTTTTAATACAGGGTACTCCAGTGGCGCAATCGGTTAGCGCGCCGTACTTATAAGCAGTACCATGCCTTCTTGAGAGATGCGGAGGTTGTGAGTTCGAGCCTCACCTGGAGCAGTTGGAAATTTTAAGGTCCTATTCGCGATTTTCTATCAGTCAGTAGATAAATTATTAATATTGAAAGTATAAAGGAATTATTAATAATAAAATTGTTATTAAGAGAATAATATGTCCAAGTGCAGCGTGGTTTCGTGCACAGTAGGTTATTTTAAAGGTGTAACCAATATGCTGCGTCCTATTGTCTTGGATGATTCCATTAAAATATGTACCCCTGGTGGGACTCGAACCCACAGCCTCCGGATTAGATGTCCGACGCGCTATCCATTGCGCCACAAGGGCTGTCCTTGTACACAAATAAATTGGAACTATCATTTAATTGTACAATTTGATAATAAAAAGTGAGTGAAAATAATGTGCCCTAGCAAACATTGATGTATTTGAGTTTTTCAAAGATTTACACAAAAATAGTTCTGGTGCTACATAAGATGATGAGTGCGACATCAGGATGTCCTTTATGACATGCTGCGTCCTATTGTCTTGGATGATTCCATTAAAATATGTACCCCTGGTGGGACTCGAACCCACAGCCTCCGGATTAGAAGTCCGACGCGCTATCCATTGCGCCACAAGGGCTGGCCTTGTCTGAACTTTGTACACAAATAAATTGAAACTATCATTTAATTGTACAATTTGATAATAAAAAGTGAGTGAAAATAATGTGCCCTAGCAAACATTGATGTATTTGAGTTTTCAAAGATTTACACAAAAATAGTTCTGGTGCTACATAAGATGATGAGTGCGACATCAGGATGTCCTTTATGAAGAATGTGTGTCACGGATGCTGCTTTCGAAGCTGTTAATAAGCTACTGTTTTTTAACTTAATAAATCTATGCTCTGTTTTTAATACAGGGTACTCCAGTGGCGCAATCGGTTAGCGCGCCGTACTTATAAGCAGTACCATGCCTTCTTGAGAGATGCGGAGGTTGTGAGTTCGAGCCTCACCTGGAGCAGTTGGAAATTTTAAGGTCCTATTCGCGATTTTCTATCAGTCAGTAGATAAATTATTAATATTGAAAGTATAAAGGAATTATTAATAATAAAATTGTTATTAAGAGAATAATATGTCCAAGTGCAGCGTGGTTTCGTGCACAGTAGGTTATTTTAAAGGTGTAACCAATATGCTGCGTCCTATTGTCTTGGATGATTCCATTAAAATATGTACCCCTGGTGGGACTCGAACCCACAGCCTCCGGATTAGATGTCCGACGCGCTATCCATTGCGCCACAAGGGCTGTCCTTGTACACAAATAAATTGGAACTATCATTTAATTGTACAATTTGATAATAAAAAGTGAGTGAAAATAATGTGCCCTAGCAAACATTGATGTATTTGAGTTTTTCAAAGATTTACACAAAAATAGTTCTGGTGCTACATAAGATGATGAGTGCGACATCAGGATGTCCTTTATGAAGAATGTGTGTCACGGATGCTGCTTTCGAAGCTGTTAATAAGCTACTGTTTTTTAACTTAATAAATCTATGCTCTGTTTTTAATACAGGGTGCTCCAGTGGCGCAATCGGTTAGCGCGCCGTACTTATAAGCAGTACCATGCCTTCTTGAGAGATGCGGAGGTTGTGAGTTCGAGCCTCACCTGGAGCAGTTGGAAATTTTAAGGTCCTATTCGCGATTTTCTATCAGTCAGTAGATAAATTATTAATATTGAAAGTATAAAGGAATTATTAATAATAAAATTGTTATTAAGAGAATAATATGTCCAAGTGCAGCGTGGTTTCGTGCACAGTAGGTTATTTTAAAGGTGTAACAAATATGCTGCGTCCTATTGTCTTGGATGATTCCATTAAAATATGTACCCCTGGTGGGATACGAACCCACAGCCTCCGGATTAGAAGTCCGACGCGCTATCCATTGCGCCACAAGGGCTGGCCTTGTCTGAACTCTGTACACAAATAAATTGGAACTATCATTTAATTGTACAATTTGATAATAAAAAGTGAGTGAAAATAATGTGCCCTAGCAAACATTGATGTATTTGAGTTTTTCAAAGATTTACACAAAAATAGTTCTGGTGCTACATAAGATGATGAGTGCGACATCAGGATGTCCTTTATGAAGAATGTGTGTCACGGATGCTGCTTTCGAAGCTGTTAATAAGCTACTGTTTTTTAACTTAATAAATCTATGCTCTGTTTTTAATACAGGGTGCTCCAGTGGCGCAATCGGTTAGCGCGCCGTACTTATAAGCAGTACCATGCCTTCTTGAGAGATGCGGAGGTTGTGAGTTCGAGCCTCACCTGGAGCAGTTGGAAATTTTAAGGTCCTATTCGCGATTTTCTATCAGTCAGTAGATAAATTATTAATATTGAAAGTATAAAGGAATTATTAATAATAAAATTGTTATTAAGAGAATAATATGTCCAAGTGCAGCATGGTTTCGTGCACAGTAGGTTATTTTAAAGGTGTAACCAATATGCTGCGTCCTATTGTCTTGGATGATTCCATTAAAATATGTACCCCTGGTGGGACTCGAACCCACAGCCTCCTGATTAGAAGTCCGACGCGCTATCCATTGCGCCACAAGGGCTGGCCTTGTCTGAACTTTGTACACAAATAAATTGGAACTATCATTTAATTGTACAATTTGATAATAAAAAGTGAGTGAAAATAATGTGCCCTAGCAAACATTGATGTATTTGAGTTTTTCAAAGATTTACACAAAAATAGTTCTGGTGCTACATAAGATGATGAGTGCGACATCAGGATGTCCTTTATGAAGAATGTGTGTCACGGATGCTGCTTTCGAAGCTGTTAATAAGCTACTGTTTTTTAACTTAATAAATCTATGCTCTGTTTTTAATACAGGGTGCTCCAGTGGCGGAATCGGTTAGCGCGCCGTACTTATAAGCAGTACCATGCCTTCTTGAGAGATGCGGAGGTTGTGAGTTCGAGCCTCACCTGGAGCAGTTGGAAATTTTAAGGTCCTATTCGCGATTTTCTATCAGTCAGTAGATAAATTATTAATATTGAAAGTATAAAGGAATTATTAATAATAAAATTGTTATTAAGAGAATAATATGTCCAAGTGCAGCGTGGTTTCGTGCACAGTAGGTTATTTTAAAGGTGTAACCAATATGCTGCGTCCTATTGTCTTGGATGATTCCATTAAAATATGTACCCCTGGTGGGACTCGAACCCACAGCCTCCGGATTAGAAGTCCGACGCGCTATCCATTGCGCCACAAGGGCTGGCCTTGTCTGAACTTTGTACACAATAAATTGGAACTATCATTTAATTGTACAATTTGATAATAAAAAGTGAGTGAAAATAATGTGCCCTAGCAAACATTGATGTATTTGAGTTTTTCAAAGATTTACACAAAAATAGTTCTGGTGCTACATAAGATGATGAGTGCGACATCAGGATGTCCTTTATGAAGAATGTGTGTCACGGATGCTGCTTTCGAAGCTGTTAATAAGTTACTGTTTTTTAACTTAATAAATCTATGCTCTGTTTTTAATACAGGGTGCTCCAGTGGCGCAATCGGTTAGCGCGCCGTACTTATAAGCAGTACCATGCCTTCTTGAGAGATGCGGAGGTTGTGAGTTCGAGCCTCACCTGGAGCAGTTGGAAATTTTAAGGTCCTATTCGCGATTTTCTATCAGACAGTAGATAAATTATTAATATTGAAAGTATAAAGGAATTAATAATAATAAAATTGTTATTAAGAGAATAATATGTCCAAGTGCAGCGTGGTTTCGTGCACAGTAGGTTATTTTAAAGGTGTAACCAATATGCTGCGTCCTATTGTCTTGGATGATACCATTAAAATATGTACCCCTGGTGGGACTCGAACCCACAGCCTCCGGATTAGAAGTCCGACGCGCTATCCATTGCGCCACAAGGGCTGGCCTTGTCTGAACTTTGTACACAAATAAATTGGAACTATCATTTAATTGTACAATTTGATAATAAAAAGTGAGTGAAAATAATGTGCCCTAGCAAACATTGATGTATTTGAGTTTTTCAAAGATTTACACAAAAATAGTTCTGGTGCTACATAAGATGATGAGTGCGACATCAGGATGTCCTTTATGAAGAATGTGTGTCACGGATGCTGCTTTCGAAGCTGTTAATAAGCTACTGTTTTTTAACTTAATAAATCTATGCTCTGTTTTTAATACAGGGTGCTCCAGTGGCGCAATCGGTTAGCACGCCGTACTTATAAGCAGTACCATGCCTTCTTGAGAGATGCGGAGGTTGTGAGTTCGAGCCTCACCTAGAGCAGTTGGAAATTTTAAGGTCCTATTCGCGATTTTCTATCAGTCAGTAGATAAATTATTAATATTGAAAGTATAAAGGAATTATTAATAATAAAATTGTTATTAAGAGAATAATATGTCCAAGTGCAGCGTGGTTTCGTGCACAGTAGGTTATTTTAAAGGTGTAACCAATATGCTGCGTCCTATTGTCTTGGATGATTCCATTAAAATATGTACCCCTGGTGGGACTTGAACCCACAGCCTCCGGATTAGAAGTCCGACGCGCTATCCATTGCGCCACAAGGGCTGGCCTTGTCTGAACTTTGTACACAAATAAATTGGAACTATCATTTAATTGTACAATTTGATAATAAAAAGTGAGTGAAAATAATGTGCCCTAGCAAACATTGATGTATTTGAGTTTTTCAAAGATTTACACAAAAATAGTTCTGGTGCTACATAAGATGATGAGTGCGACATCAGGATGTCCTTTATGAAGAATGTGTGTCACGGATGCTGCTTTCGAAGCTGTTAATAAGCTACTGTTTTTTAACTTAATAAATCTATGCTCTGTTTTTAATACAGGGTGCTCCAGTGGCGCAATCGGTTAGCGCGCCGTACATATAAGCAGTACCATGCCTTCTTGAGAGATGCGGAAGTTGTGAGTTCGAGCCTCACCTGGAGCAGTTGGAAATTTTAAGGTCCTATTCGCGATTTTGTATCAGTCAGTAGATAAATTATTAATATTGAAAGTATAAAGGAATTATTAATAATAAAATTGTTATTAAGAGAATAATATGTCCAAGTGCAGCGTGGTTTCGTGCACAGTAGGTTATTTTAAAGGTGTAACCAATATGCTGCGTCCTATTGTCTTGGATGATTCCATTAAAATATGTACCCCTGGTGGGACTCGAACCCACAGCCTCCGGATTAGAAGTCCGACGCGCTATCCATTGCGCCACAAGGGCTGCCCTTGTCTGAACTTTGTACACAAATAAATTGGAACTATCATTTAATTGTACAATTTGATAATAAAAAGTGAGTGAAAATAATGTGCCCTAGCAAACATTGATGTATTTGAGTTTTTCAAAGATTTACACAAAAATAGTTCTGGTGCTACATAAGATGATGAGTGCGACATCAGGATGTCCTTTATGAAGAATGTGTGTCACGGATGCTGCTTTCGAAGCTGTTAATAAGCTACTGTTTTTTAACTTAATAAATCTATGCTCTGTTTTTAATACAGGGTGCTCCAGTGGCGTAATCGGTTAGCGCGATTTTCTATCAGTCAGTAGATAAATTATTAATATTGAAAGTATAAAGGAATTATTAATAATAAAATTGTTATTAAGAGAATAATATGTCCAAGTGCAGCGTGGTTTCGTGCACAGTAGGTTATTTTAAAGGTGTAACCAATATGCTGCGTCCTATTGTCTTGGATGATTCCATTAAAATATGTACCCCTGGTGGGACTCGAACCCACAGCCTCCGGATTAGAAGTCCGACGCGCTATCCATTGCGCCACAAGGGCTGTCCTTGTACACAAATAAATTGGAACTATCATTTAATTGTACAATTTGATAATAAAAAGTGAGTGAAAATAATGTGCCCTAGAAAACATTGATGTATTTGAGTTTTTCAAAGATTTACACAAAAATAGTTCTGGTGCTACATAAGATGATGAGTGCGACATCAGGATGTCCTTTATGAAGAATGTGTGTCACGGATGCTGCTTTCGAAGCTGTTAATAAGCTACTGTTTTTTAACTTAATAAATCTATGCTCTGTTTTTAATACAGGGTGCTCCAGTGGCGCAATCGGTTAGCGTGCCGTACTTATAAGCAGTACCATGCCTTCTTGAGAGATGCGGAGGTTGTGAGTTCGAGCCTCACCTGGAGCAGTTGGAAATTTTAAGGTCCTATTCGCGATTTTCTATCAGTCAGTAGATAAATTATTAATATTGAAAGTATAAAGGAATTATTAATAATAAAAATTTTCTTAAGAGAATAATATGTCCAAGTGCAGCGTGGTTTCGTGCACAGTAGGTTATTTTAAAGGTGTAACCAATATGCTGCGTCCTATTGTCTTGGATGATTCCATTAAAATATGTACCCCTGGTGGGACTCGAACCCACAGCCTCCGGATTAGAAGTCCGACGCGTTATCCATTGCGCCACAAGGGCTGTCCTTGTACACAAATAAATTGGAACTATCATTTAATTGTACAATTTGATAATAAAAAGTGAGTGAAAATAATGTGCCCTAGCAAACATTGATGTATTTGAGTTTTTCAAAGATTTACACAAAAATAGTTCTGGTGCTACATAAGATGATGAGTGCGACATCAGGATGTCCTTTATGAAGAATGTGTGTCACGGATGCTGCTTTCGAAGCTGTTAATAAGCTACTGTTTTTTAACTTAATAAATCTAAGCTCTGTTTTTAATACAGGGTGCTCCAGTGGCGCAATCGGTTAGCGCGCCGTACTTATAAGCAGTACCATGCCTTCTTGAGAGATGCGGAGGTTGTGAGTTCGAGCCTCACCTGGAGCAGTTTGACATTTTAAGGTCCTATTCGCGATTTTCTATCAGTCAGTAGATAAATTTTTAATATTGAAAGTATAAAGGAATTATTAATAATAAAATTGTTATTAAGAGAATAATATGTCCAAGTGCAGCGTGGTTTCGTGCACAGTAGGTTATTTTAAAGGTGTAACCAATATGCTGCGTCCTATTGTCTTGGATGATTCCATTAAAATATGTACCCCTGGTGGGACTCGAACCCACAGCCTCCGGATTAGAAGTCCGACGCGCTATCCATTGCGCCACAAGGGCTGGCCTTGTCTGAACTTTGTACACAAATAAATTGGAACTATCATTTAATTGTACAATTTGATAATAAAAAGTGAGTGAAAATAATGTGCCCTAGCAAACATTGATGTATTTGAGTTTTTCAAAGATTTACACAAAAATCGTTCTGGTGCTACATAAGATGATGAGTGCGACATCAGGATGTCCTTGATGAAGAATGTGTGTCACGGATGCTGCTTTCGAAGCTGTTAATAAGCTACTGTTTTTTAACTTAATAAATCTATGCTCTGTTTTTAATACAGGGTGCTCCAGTGGCGCAATCGGTTAGCGCGCCGTACTTATAAGCAGTACCATGCCTTCTTGAGAGATGCGGAGGTTGTGAGTTCGAGCCTCACCTGGAGCAGTTGGAAATTTTAAGGTCCTATTCGCGATTTTCTATCAGTCAGTAGATAAATTATTAATATTGAAAGTATAAAGGAATTATTAATAATACAATTGTTATTAAGAGAATAATATGTCCAAGTGCAGCGTGGTTTCGTGCACAGTAGGTTATTTTAAAGGTGTAACCAATATGCTGCGTCCTATTGTCTTGGATGATTTCATTAAAATATGTACCCCTGGTGGGACTCGAACCCACAGCCTCCGGATTAGAAGTCCGACGCGCTATCCATTGCGCCACAAGGGCTGTCCTTGTACACAAATAAATTGGAACTATCATTTAATTGTACAATTTGATAATAAAAAGTGAGTGAAAATAATGTGCCCTAGCAAACATTGATGTATTTGAGTTTTTCAAAGATTTACACAAAAATAGTTCTGGTGCTACATAAGATGATGAGTGCGACATCAGGATGTCCTTGATGAAGAATGTGTGTCACGGATGCTGCTTTCGAAGCTGTTAATAAGCTACTGTTTTTTAACTTAATAAATCTATGCTCTGTTTTTAATACAGGGTGCTCCAGTGGCGCAATCGGTTAGCGCGCCGTACTTATAAGCAGTACCATGCCTTCTTGAGAGATGCGGAGGTTGTGAGTTCGAGCCCCACCTGGAGCAGTTGGAAATTTTAAGGTCCTATTCGCGATTTTCTATCAGTCAGTAGATAAATTATTAATATTGAAAGTATAAAGGAATTATTAATAATAAAATTGTTATTAAGAGGATAATATGTCCAAGTGCAGCGTGGTTTCGTGCACAGTAGGTTATTTTAAAGGTGTAACCAATATGCTGCGTCCTATTGTCTTGGATGATTCCATTAAAATATGTACCCCTTGTGGGACTCGAACCCACAGCCTCCGGATTAGAAGTCCGACGCGCTATCCATTGCGCCACAAGGGCTGTCCTTGTACACAAATAAATTGGAACTATCATTTAATTGTACAATTTGATAATAAAAAGTGAGTGAAAATAATGTGCCCTAGCAAACATTGATGTATTTGAGTTTTTCAAAGATTTACACAAAAATAGTTCTGGTGCTGCACAAGATGATGAGTGCGACATCAGGATGTCCTTTATGAAGAATGTGTGTCACGGATGCTGCTTTCGAAGCTGTTAATAAGCTACTGTTTTTTAACTTAATAAATCTATGCTCTGTTTTTAATACAGGGTGCTCCAGTGGCGCAATCGGTTAGCGCGCCGTACTTATAAGCAGTACTATGCCTTCTTGAGAGATGCGGAGGTTGTGAGTTCGAGCCTCACCTGGAGCAGTTGGAAATTTTAAGGTCCTATTCGCGATTTTCTATCAGTCAGTAGATAAATTATTAATATTGAAAGTATAAAGGAATTATTAATAATAAAATTGTTATTAAGAGAATAATATGTCCAAGTGCAGCGTGGTTTCGTGCACAGTGGGTTATTTTAAAGGTGTAACCAATATGCTGCGTCCTATTGTCTTGGATGATTCCATTAAAATATGTACCCCTGGTGGGACTCGAACCCACAGCCTCCGGATTAGAAGTCCGACGCGCTATCCATTGCGCCACAAGGGCTGGCCTTGTCTGAACTTTGTACACAAATAAATTGGAACTATCATTTAATTGTACAATTTGATAATAAAAAGTGAGTGAAAATAATGTGCCCTAGCAAACATTGATGTATTTGAGTTTTTCAAAGATTTACACAAAAATAGTTCTGGTGCTACATAAGATGATGAGTGCGACATCAGGATGTCCTTTATGAAGAATGTGTGTCACGGATGCTGCTTTCGAAGCTGTTAATAAGCTACTGTTTTTTAACTTAATAAATCTATGCTCTGTTTTTAATACAGGGTGCTCCAGTGGCGCAATCGGTTAGCGCGCCGTACTTATAAGCAGTACCATGCCTTCTTGGGAGATGCGGAGGTTGTGAGTTCGAGCCTCACCTGGAGCAGTTGGAAATTTTAAGGTCCTATTCGCGATTTTCTATCAGTCAGTAGATAAATTATTAATATTGAAAGTATAAAGGAATTATTAATAATAAAATTGTTATTAAGAGAATAATATGTCCAAGTGCAGCGTGGTTGCGTGCACAGTAGGTTATTTTAAAGGTGTAACCAATATGCTGCGTCCTATTGTCTTGGATGATTCCATTAAAATATGTACCCCTGGTGGGACTCGAGCCCACAGCCTCCGGATTAGAAGTCCGACGCGCTATCCATTGCGCCACAAGGGCTGGCCTTGTCTGAACTTTGTACACAAATAAATTGGAACTATCATTTAATTGTACAATTTGATAATAAAAAGTGAGTGAAAATAATGTGCCCTAGCAAACATTGATGTATTTGAGTTTTTCAAAGATTTACACAAAAATAGTTCTGGTGCTACATAAGATGATGAGTGCGACATCAGGATGTCCTTTATGAAGAATGTGTGTCACGGATGCTGCTTTCGAAGCTGTTAATAAGCTACTGTTTTTCAACTTAATAAATCTATGCTATGTTTTTAATACGGGGTGCTCCAGTGGCGCAATCGGTTAGCGCGCCGTACTTATAAGCAGTACCATGCCTTCTTGAGAGATGCGGAGGTTGTGAGTTCGAGCCTCACCTGGAGCAGTTGGAAATTTTAAGGTCCTATTCGCGATTTTCTATCTGTCAGTAGATAAATTATTAATATTGAAAGTATGAAGGAATTATTAATAATAAAATTGTTATTAAGAGAATAATATGTCCAAGTGCAGCGTGGTTGCGTGCACAGTAGGTTATTTTAAAGGTGTAACCAATATGCTGCGTCCTATTGTCTTGGATGATTCCATTAAAATATGTACCCCTGGTGGGACTCGAACCCACAGCCTCGGAATAAGAAGTCCGACGCGCTATCCATTGCGCCACAAGGGCTGGACTTGTCTGAACTTTGTACACTAATAAATTGGAACTATCATTTAATTGTACAATTTGATAATAAAAAGTGAGTGAAAATGATGTGCCCTAGCAAACATTGATGTATTTGAGTTTTTCAAAGATTTACACAAAAATAGTTCTGGTGCTACATAAGATGATGAGTGCGACATCAGGATGTCCTTTATGAAGAATGTGTGTCACGGATGCTGCTTTCGAAGCTGTTAATAAGCTACTGTTTTTCAACTTAATAAATCTATGCTCTGTTTTTAATACGGGGTGCTCCAGTGGCGCAATCGGTTAGCGCGCCGTACTTATAAGCAGTACCATGCCTTCTTGAGAGATGCGGAGGTTGTGAGTTCGAGCCTCACCTGGAGCAGTTGGAAATTTTAAGGTCCTATTCGCGATTTTCTATCAGTCAGTAGATAAGTTAGTCAAAATATTGAAAGTATAAAGGAATTATTAATAATACAATTGTTATTAAGAGAATAATGGGCGGGGGCCCTAGGGTAGTGGTTAGCACCGCTGCCTTTCACGCCAGAGTCCGGGGTTCGGTTCCCGGTCTCGGCGGTTTGAAAGAAACAAAATTGTTTCTTCCCCATCCACGTGTGAAAGTTCGTATTGTGGGGAGCCTCCGTGACCGAGAGGTAGCGTGCTCGGCCTCAGACCGCCAGGGCTCGAATTTCGAATCCTGTGTCTGGAGGACAGTGTCATCTCAATCATCTCAACATCCTCAGGAGGTTCTCCTGGCCCAGTTTAGCCTATATGTGCACAAAGGTGGCCTAAAGCCCGATTCATTTCATTTCATTTATTAAGAGAATAATATGTCCAAGGGCAGCGTGGTTGCGTGCACAGTAGGTTATTTTAAAGGTGTAACCAATATGCTGCGTCCTATTGTCTTGGATGATTCCATTAAAATATGTACCCCTGGTGGGACTCGAACCCACAGCCTCCGGATTAGAAGTCCGACGCGCTATCCATTGCGCCACAATATGCTGCGTCCTATTGTCTTGGATGATTCCATTAAAATATGTACCCCTGGTGGGACTCGAACCCACAGCCTCCGGATTAGAAGTCCGACGCGCTATCCATTGCGCCACAAGGGCTGGCCTTGTCTGAACTTCGTACACTAATAAATTGGAACTATCATTTAATTGTACAATTTGATAATAAAAAGTGAGTGAAAATAATGTGCCCTAGCAAACATTGATGTATTTGAGTTTTTCAAAGATTTACACAAAAATAGTTCTGGTGCTACATAAGATGATGAGTGCGACATCAGGATGTCCTTTATGAAGAATGTGTGTCACGGATGCTGCTTTCGAAGCTGTTAATAAGCGACTGTTTTTCAACTTAATAAATCTATGCTCTGTTTTTAATACGGGGTGCTCCAGTGGCGCAATCGGTTAGCGCGCCGTACTTATAAGCAGTACCATGCCTTCTTGAGAGATGCGGAGGTTGTGAGTTCGAGCCTCACCTGGAGCAGTTGGAAATTTTAAGGTCCTATTCGCGATTTTCTATCAGTCAGTAGATAAATTATTAATATTGAAAGTATAAAGGAATTATTAATAATAAAATTGTTATTAAGAGAATAATATGTCCAAGTGCAGCGTGGTTTCGTGCACAGTAGGTTATTTTAAAGGTGTAACCAATATGCTGCGTCCTATTGTCTTGGATGATTCCATTAAAATATGTACCCCTGGTGGGACTCGAACCCACAGCCTCCGGATTAGAAGTCCGACGCGCTATCCATTGCGCCACAAGGGCTGGCCTTGTCTGAACGTTGTACACAAATAAATTGGAACTATCATTTAATTGTACAATTTGATAATAAAAAGTGAGTGAAAATAATGTGCCCTAGCAAACATTGATGTATTTGAGTTTTTCAAAGATTTACACAAAAATAGTTCTGGTGCTACATAAGATGATGAGTGCGACATCAGGATGTCCTTTATGAAGAATGTGTGTCACGGATGCTGCTTTCGAAGCTGTTATTAAGCTACTGTTTTTTAACTTAATAAATCTATGCTCTGTTTTTAATACAGGGTGCTCCAGTGGCGCAATCGGTTAGCGCGCCGTACTTATAAGCAGTACCATGCCTTCTTGAGAGATGCGGAGGTTGTGAGTTCGAGCCTCACCTGGAGCAGTTGGAAATTTTAAGGTCCTATTCGCGATTTTCTATCAGTCAGTAGATAAATTATTAATATTGAAAGTATAAAGGAATTATTAATAATAAAATTGTTATTAAGAGAATAATATGTCCAAGTGCAGCGTGGTTTCGTGCACAGTAGGTTATTTTAAAGGTGTAACCAATATGCTGCGTCCTATTGTCTTGGATGATTCCATTAAAATATGTACCCCTGGTGGGACTCGAACCCACAGCCTCCGGATTAGAAGTCCGACGCGCTATCCATTGCGCCACAAGGGCTGGCCTTGTCTGAACTTTGTACACAAATAAATTGGAACTATCATTTAATTGTACAATTTGATAATAAAAAGTGAGTGAAAATAATGTGCCCTAGCAAACATTGATGTATTTGAGTTTTTCAAAGATTTACACAAAAATAGTTCTGGTGCTACATAAGATGATGAGTGCGACATCAGGATGTCCTTTATGAAGAATGTGTGTCACGGATGCTGCTGAACTATCATTAACTAAAGATTTACACAAAAATAGTTCTGGTGCTACATAAGATGATGAGTGCGACATCAGGATGTCCTTTATGAAGAATGTGTGTCACGGATGCTGCTTTCGAAGCTGTTAATAAGCTACTGTTTTTCAACTTAATAAATCTATGCTCTGTTTTTAATACGGGGTGCTCCAGTGGCGCAATCGGTTAGCGCGCCGTACTTATAAGCAGTACCATGCCTTCTTGAGAGATGCGGAGGTTGTGAGTTCGAGCCTCACCTGGAGCAGTTGGAAATTTTAAGGTCCTATTCGCGATTTTCTATCAGTCAGTAGATAAATTAGTCAAAATATTGAAAGTATAAAGGAATTATTAATAATACAATTGTTATTAAGAGAATAATATGTCCAAGGGCAGCGTGGTTGCGTGCACAGTAGGTTATTTTAAAGGTGTAACCAATATGCTGCGTCCTATTGTCTTGGATGATTCCATTAAAATATGTACCCCTGGTGGGACTCGAACCCACAGCCTCCGGATTAGAAGTCCGACGCGCTATCCATTGCGCCACAATATGCTGCGTCCTATTGTCTTGGATGATTCCATTAAAATATGTACCCCTGGTGGGACTCGAACCCACAGCCTCCGGATTAGAAGTCCGACGCGCTATCCATTGCGCCACAAGGGCTGGCCTTGTCTGAACTTTGTACACAAATAAATTGGAACTATCATTTAATTGTACAATTTGATAATAAAAAGTGAGTGAAAATAATGTGCCCTAGCAAACATTGATGTATTTGAGTTTTTCAAAGATTTACACAAAAATAGTTCTGGTGCTACATAAGATGATGAGTGCGACATCAGGATGTCCTTTATGAAGAATGTGTGTCACGGATGCTGCTTTCGAAGCTGTTAATAAGCGACTGTTTTTCAACTTAATAAATCTATGCTCTGTTTTTAATACGGGGTGCTCCAGTGGCGCAATCGGTTAGCGCGCCGTACTTATAAGCAGTACCATGCCTTCTTGAGAGATGCGGAGGTTGTGAGTTCGAGCCTCACCTGGAGCAGTTGGAAATTTTAAGGTCCTATTCGCGATTTTCTATCAGTCAGTAGATAAATTATTAATATTGAAAGTATAAAGGAATTATTAATAATAAAATTGTTATTAAGAGAATAATATGTCCAAGTGCAGCGTGGTTTCGTGCACAGTAGGTTATTTTAAAGGTGTAACCAATATGCTGCGTCCTATTGTCTTGGATGATTCCATTAAAATATGTACCCCTGGTGGGACTCGAGCCCACAGCCTCCGGATTAGAAGTCCGACGCGCTATCCATTGCGCCACAAGGGCTGGCCTTGTCTGAACTTTGTACACAAATAAATTGGAACTATCATTTAATTGTACAATTTGATAATAAAAAGTGAGTGAAAATAATGTGCCCTAGCAAACATTGATGTATTTGAGTTTTTCAAAGATTTACACAAAAATAGTTCTGGTGCTACATAAGATGATGAGTGCGACATCAGGATGTCCTTTATGAAGAATGTGTGTCACGGATGCTGCTTTCGAAGCTGTTAATAAGCTACTGTTTTTTAACTTAATAAATCTATGCTCTGTTTTTAATACAGGGTGCTCCAGTGGCGCAATCGGTTAGCGCGCCGTACTTATAAGCAGTACCATGCCTTCTTGAGAGATGCGGAGGTTGTGAGTTCGAGCCTCACCTGGAGCAGTTGGAAATTTTAAGGTCCTATTAGCGATTTTCTATCAGTCAGTAGATAAATTATTAATATTGAAAGTATAAAGGAATTATTAATAATAAAATTGTTATTAAGAGAATAATATGTCCAAGTGCAGCGTGGTTGCGTGCACAGTAGGTTATTTTAAAGGTGTAACCAATATGCTGCGTCCTATTGTCTTGGATGATTCCATTAAAATATGTACCCCTGGTGGGACTCGAACCCACAGCCTCCGGATTAGAAGTCCGACGCGCTATCCATTGCGCCACAAGGGCTGGCCTTGTCTGAACTTTGTACACAAATAAATTGGAACTATCATTTAATTGTACAATTTGATAATAAAAAGTGAGTGAAAATAATGTGCCCTAGCAAACATTGATGTATTTGAGTTTTTCAAAGATTTACACAAAAATAGTTCTGGTGCTACATAAGATGATGAGTGCGACATCAGGATGTCCTTTATGAAGAATGTGTGTCACGGATGCTGCTTTCGAAGCTGTTAATAAGCTACTGTTTTTCAACTTAATAAATCTATGCTCTGTTTTTAATACGGGGTGCGCCAGTGGCGCAATCGGTTAGCGCGCCGTACTTATAAGCAGTACCATGCCTTCTTGAGAGATGCGGAGGTTGTGAGTTCGAGCCTCACCTGGAGCAGTTGGTAATTTTAAGGTCCTATTCGCGATTTTCTATCAGTCAGTAGATAAATTATTAATATTGAAAGTATAAAGGAATTATTAATAATACAATTGTTATTAAGAGAATAATATGTCCAAGGGCAGCGTGGTTGCGTGCACAGTAGGTTATTTTAAAGGTGTAACCAATATGCTGCGTCCTATTGTCTTGGATGATTCCATTAAAATATGTACCCCTGGTGGGACTCGAACCCACAGCCTCCGGATTAGAAGTCCGACGCGCTATCCATTGCGCCACAAGGGCTGGCCTTGTCTGAACTTTGTACACAAATAAATTGGAACTATCATTTAATTGTACAATTTGATAATAAAAAGTGAGTGAAAATAATGTGCCCTAGCAAACATTGATGTATTTGAGTTTTTCAAAGATTTACACAAAAATAGTTCTGGTGCTACATAAGATGATGAGTGCGACATCAGGATGTCCTTTATGAAGAATGTGTGTCACGGATGCTGCTTTCGAAGCTGTTATTAAGCGACTGTTTTTCAACTTAATAAATCTATGCTCTGTTTTTAATACGGGGTGCTCCAGTGGCGCAATCGGTTAGCGCGCCGTACTTATAAGCAGTACCATGCCTTCTTGAGAGATGCGGAGGTTGTGAGTTCGAGCCTCACCTGGAGCAGTTGGAAATTTTAAGGTCCTATTCGCGATTTTCTATCAGTCAGTAGATAAATTAGTCAAAATATTGAAAGTATAAAGGAATTATTAATAATACAATTGTTATTAAGAGAATAATATGTCCAAGGGCAGCGTGGTTGCGTGCACAGTAGGTTATTTTAAAGGTGTAACCAATATGCTGCGTCCTATTGTCTTGGATGATTCCATTAAAATATGTACCCCTGGTGGGACTCGAACCCACAGCCTCCGGATTAGAAGTCCGACGCGCTATCCATTGCGCCACAAGGGCTGGCCTTGTCTGAACTTTGTACACAAATAAATTGGAACTATCATTTAATTGTACAATTTGATAATAAAAAGTGAGTGAAAATAATGTGCCCTAGCAAACATTGATGTATTTGAGTTTTTCAAAGATTTACACAAAAATAGTTCTGGTGCTACATAAGATGATGAGTGCGACATCAGGATGTCCTTTATGAAGAATGTGCGTCACGGATGCTGCTTTCGAAGCTGTTAATAAGCGACTGTTTTTCAACTTAATAAATCTATGCTCTGTTTTTAATACGGGGTGCTCCAGTGGCGCAATCGGTTAGTGCGCCGTACTTATAAGCAGTACCATGCCTTCTTGAGAGATGCGGAGGTTGTGAGTTCGAGCCTCACCTGGAGCAGTTGGAAATTTTAAGGTCCTATTCGCGATTTTCTATCAGTCAGTAGATAAATTATTAATATTGAAAGTATAAAGGAATTATTAATAATAAAATTGTTATTAAGAGAATAATATGTCCAAGTGCAGCGTGGTTGCGTGCACAGTAGGTTATTTTAAAGGTGTAACCAATATGCTGCGTCCTATTGTCTTGGATGATTCCATTAAAATATGTACCCCTGGTGGGACTCGAACCCACAGCCTCCGGATTAGAAGTCCAACGCGCTATCCATTGCGCCACAAGGGCAGGCCTTGTCTGAACTTTGTACACAAATAAATTGGAACTATCATTTAATTGTACAATTTGATAATAAAAAGTGAGTGAAAATAATGTGCCCTAGCAAACATTGATGTATTTGAGTTTTTCAAAGATTTACACAAAAATAGTTCTGGTGCTACATAAGATGATGAGTGCGACATCAGGATGTCCTTTATGAAGAATGTGTGTCACGGATGCTGCTTTCGAAGCTGTTAATAAGCTACTGTTTTTCAACTTAATAAATCTATGCTCTGTTTTTAATACGGGGTGCTCCAGTGGCGCAATCGGTTAGCGCGCCGTACTTATAAGCAGTACCATGCCTTCTTGAGAGATGCGGAGGTTGTGAGTTCGAGCCTCACCTGGAGCATTTGGTAATTTTAAGGTCCTATTCGCGATTTTCTATCAGTCAGTAGATAAATTATTAATATTGAAAGTATAAAGGAATTATTAATAATAAAATTGTTATTAAGAGAATAATATGTCCAAGTGCAGCGTGGTTGCGTGCACAGTAGGTTATTTTAAAGGTGTAACCAATATGCTGCGTCCTATTGTCTTGGATGATTCCAATAAAATATGTACCCCTGGTGGGACTCGAACCCACAGCCTCCGGATTAGAAGTCCGACGCGCTATCCATTGCACTGATAGGGCTGGCCTTGTCTGAACTTTTTACACAAATAAATTGGAACTATCATTTAATTGTACAATTTGATAATAAAAAGTGAGTGAAAATAATGTGCCCTAGCGAACATTGATGTATTTGAGTTTTTCAAAGATTTACACAAAAATAGTTCTGGTGCTACATAAGATGATGAGTGCGACATCAGGATGTCCTTTATGAAGAATGTGTGTCACGGATGCTGCTTTCAAAGCTGTTAATAAGCTACTGTTTTTCAACTTAATAAATCTATGCTCTGTTTTTAATACGGGGTGCTCCAGTGGCGCAATCGGTTAGCGCGCCGTACTTATAAGCAGTACCATGCCTTCTTGAGAGATGCGGAGGTTGTGAGTTCGAGCCTCACCTGGAGCAGTTGGAAATTTTAAGGTCCTATTCGCGATTTTCTATCAGTCAGTAGATAAATTAGTCAAAATATTGAAAGTATAAAGGAATTATTAATATTACAATTGTTATTAAGAGAATAATATGTCCAAGTGCAGCGTGGTTGCGTGCACAGTAGGTTATTTTAAAGGTGTAACCAATATGCTGCGTCCTATTGTCTTGGATGATTCCATTAAAATATGTACCCCTGGTGGGACTCGAACCCACAGCCTCCGGATTAGAAGTCCGACGCGCTATCCATTGCGCCACAAGGGCTGGCCTTGTCTGAACTTTGTACACAAATAAATTGGAACTATCATTTAATTGTACAATTTGATAATAAAAAGTGAGTGAAAATAATGTGCCCTAGCAAACATTGATGTATTTGAGTTTTTCAAAGATTTACACAAAAATAGTTCTGGTGCTACATAAGATGATGAGTGCGACATCAGGATGTCCTTTATGAAGAATGTGTGTCACGGATGCTGCTTTCGAAGCTGTTAATAAGCTACTGTTTTTCAACTTAATAAATCTATGCTCTGTTTTTAATACGGGGTGCTCCAGTGGCGCAATCGGTTAGCGCGCCGTACTTATAAGCAGTACCATGCCTTCTTGAGAGATGCGGAGGTTGTGAGTTTGAGCCTCACCTGGAGCAGTTGGAAATTTTAAGGTCCTATTCGCGATTTTCTATCAGTCAGTAGATAAATTATTAATATTGAAAGTATAAAGGAATTATTAATAATAAAATTGTTATTAAGAGAATAATATGTCCAAGTGCAGCGTGGTTGCGTGCACAGTAGGTTATTTTAAAGGTGTAACCAATATGCTGCGTCCTATTGTCTTGGATGATTCCATTAAAATATGTACCCCTGGTGGGACTCGAACCCACAGCCTCGGAATAAGATGTCCGACGCGCTATCCATTGCGCCACAAGGGCTGGCCTTGTCTGAACTTTGTACACTAATAAATTGGAACTATCATTTAATTGTACAATTTGATAATAAAAAGTGAGTGAAAATAATGTGCCCTAGCAAACATTGATGTATTTGAGTTTTTCAAAGATTTACACAAAAATAGTTCTGGTGCTACATAAGATGATGAGTGCGACATCAGGATGTCCTTTATGAAGAATGTGTGTCACGGATGCTGCTTTCGAAGCTGTTAATAAGCTACTGTTTTTCAACTTAATAAATCTATGCTCTGTTTTTAATACGGGGTGCGCCAGTGGCGCAATCGGTTAGCACGCCGTACTTATAAGCAGTACCATGCCTTCTTGAGAGATGCGGAGGTTGTGAGTTTGAGCCTCACCTGGAGCAGTTGGAAATTTTAAGGTCCTATTCGCGATTTTCTATCAGTCAGTAGATAAATTATTAATATTGAAAGTATAAAGGAATTATTAATAATAAAATTGTTATTAAGAGAATAATATGTCCAAGTGCAGCGTGGTTGCGTGCACAGTAGGTTATTTTAAAGGTGTAACCAATATGCTGCGTCCTATTGTCTTGGATGATTCCATTAAAATATGAACCCCTGGTGGGACTCGAACCCACAGCCTCGGAATAAGATGTCCGACGCGCTATCCATTGCGCCACAAGGGCTGGCCTTGTCTGAACTTTGTACACTAATAAATTGGAACTATCATTTAATTGTACAATTTGATAATAAAAAGTGAGTGAAAATAATGTGCCCTAGCAAACATTGATGTATTTGAGTTTTTCAAAGATTTACACAAAAATAGTTCTGGTGCTACATAAGATGATGAGTGCGACATCAGGATGTCCTTTATGAAGAATGTGTGTCACGGATGCTGCTTTCGAAGCTGTTAATAAGCTACTGTTTTTCAACTTAATAAATCTATGCTCTGTTTTTAATACGGGGTGCGCCAGTGGCAATCGGGTAGCACGCCGTACTTATAAGCAGTACCATGCCTTCTTGAGAGATGCGGAGATTGTGAGTTCGAGCCTCACCTGGAGCAGTTGGAAATTTTAAGGTCCTATTCGCGATTTTCTATCAGTCAGTAGATAAATTATTAATATTGAAAGTATAAAGGAATTATTAATAATAAAATTGTTATTAAGAGAATAATATGTCCAAGTGCAGAGTGGTTGCGTGCACAGTAGGTTATTTTAAAGGTGTAACCAATATGCTGCGTCCTATTGTCTTGGATGATTCCATTAAAATATGTACCCCTGGTGGGACTCGAACCCACAGCCTCCGGATTAGAAGTCCGACGCGCTATCCATTGCGCCACAAGGGCTGGCCTTGTCTGAACTTTGTACACAAATAAATTGGAACTATCATTTAATTGTACAATTTGATAATAAAAAGTGAGTGAAAATAATGTGCCCTAGCAAACATTGATGTATTTGAGTTTTTCAAAGATTTACACAAAAATAGTTCTGGTGCTACATAAGATGATGAGTGCGACATCAGGATGTCCTTTATGAAGAATGTGTGTCACGGATGCTGCTTTCGAAGCTGTTAATAAGCTACTGTTTTTCAACTTAATAAATCTATGCTCTGTTTTTAATACGGGGTGCGCCAGTGGCAATCGGTTAGCGCACCGTACTTATAAGCAGTACCATGCCTTCTTGAGAGATCCGGAGATTGTGAGTTCGAGCCTCACCTGGAGCAGTTGGAAATTTTAAGGTCCTATTCGCGATTTTCTATCAGTCAGTAGATAAATTATTAATATTGAAAGTATAAAGGAATTATTAATAATAAAATTGTTATTAAGAGAATAATATGTCCAAGTGCAGCGTGGTTGCGTGCACAGTAGGTTATTTTAAAGGTGTAACCAATATGCTGCGTCCTATTGTCTTGGATGATTCCATTAAAATATGTACCCCTGGTGGGACTCGAACCCACAGCCTCCGGATTAGAAGTCCGACGCGCTATCCATTGCGCCACAAGGGCTGGCCTTGTCTGAACTTTGTACACAAATAAATTGGAACTATCATTTAATTGTACAATTTGATAATAAAAAGTGAGTGAAAATAATGTGCCCTAGCGAACATTGATGTATTTGAGTTTTTCAAAGATTTACACAAAAATAGTTCTGGTGCTACATAAGATGATGAGTGCGACATCAGGATGTCCTTTATGAAGAATGTGTGTCACGGATGCTGCTTTCGAAGCTGTTAATAAGCTACTGTTTTTCAACTTAATAAATCTATGCTCTGTTTTTAATACGGGGTGCTCCAGTGGCGCAATCGGTTAGCGCGCCGTACTTATAAGCAGTACCATGCCTTCTTGAGAGATGCGGAGGTTGTGAGTTCGAGCCTCACCTGGAGCAGTTGGAAATTTTAAGGTCCTACTCGCGATTTTCTATCAGTCAGTAGATAAATTATTAATATTAAAAGTATAAAGGAATTATTAATAAAAAAAATGTTATTAAGAGAATAATTTTTTTAATATGGGGTGCTCCAGTGGCGCAATCGGCTAGTGCGCCGTACTTATAAGCAGTACCATGCCTTCTTGAGAGATGCGGAGGTTGTGAGTTCGAGCCTCACCTGGAGCAGTCGGAAATTTTAAGGTCCTATTCGCGATTTTCTATCAGTCAGTAGATAAATTATTAATATTGAAAGTATAAAGAAATTATTAATAATAAAATTGTTATTAAGAGAATAATATGTCCAAGTGCAGCGTGGTTGTGTGCACAGTAGGTTATTTTAAAGGTGTAACCAATATCAACCACATGCTGCGTCCTATTGTCTTGGATGATTCCATTAAAATATGTACCCCTGGTGAGACTCGAACCCACAGCCTCCGGATTAGAAGTCCGACGCGCTATCCGTTGCGCCACAAGGGCTGGCCTTGTCTAAACCTTGTAGACAAATAAATTGGAACTATCATTTAATTGTACAATTTGATAATAAAAAGTGAGTGAAAATAATGTGCCCTAGCAAACATTGATGTATTTGAGTTTTTCAAAGATTTACACAAAAATAGTTCTGGTGCTACATAAGATGATGAGTGCGACATCAGGATGTCCTTTATGAAGAATGTGTGTCACGGATGCTGCTTTCGAAGCTGTTAATAAGCTACTGTTTTTCAACTTAATAAATCTATGCTCTGTTTTTAATACGGGGTGCTCCAGTGGCGCAATCGGTTAGCGCGCCGTACTTATAAGCAGTACCATGCCTTCTTGAGAGATGCGGAGGTTGTGAGTTTGAGCCTCACCTGGAGCAGTTGGAAATTTTAAGGTCCTATTCGCGATTTTCTATCAGTCAGTAGATGATTTATTAATATTGAAAGTATAAAGGAATTATTAATAATAAAATTGTTATTAAGAGAATAATATGTCCAAGTGCAGCGTGGTTGCGTGCACAGTAGGTTATTTTAAAGGTGTAACCAATATGCTGCGTCCTATTGTCTTGGATGATTCCATTAAAATATGTACCCCTGGTGGGACTCGAACCCACAGCCTCGGAATAAGATGTCCGACGCGCTATCCATTGCACCACAAGGGCTGGCCTTGTCTGAACTTCGTACACTAATAAATTGGAACTATCATTTAATTGTACAATTTGATAATAAAAAGTGAGTGAAAATAATGTGCCCTAGCAAACATTGATGTATTTGAGTTTTTCAAAGATTTACACAAAAATAGTTCTGGTGCTACATAAGATGATGAGTGCGACATCAGGATGTCCTTTATGAAGAATGTGTGTCACGGATGCTGCTTTCGAAGCTGTTAATAAGCTACTGTTTTTCAACTTAATAAATCTATGCTCTGTTTTTAATACGGGGTGCGCCAGTGGCAATCGGTTAGCACGCCGTACTTATAAGCAGTACCATGCCTTCTTGAGAGATCCGGAGATTGTGAGTTCGAGCCTCACCTGGAGCAGTTGGAAATTTTAAGGTCCTATTCGCGATTTTCTATCAGTCAGTAGATAAATTATTAATATTGAAAGTATAAAGGAATTATTAATAATAAAATTGTTATTAAGAGAATAATATGTCCAAGTGCAGCGTGGTTGCGTGCACAGTAGGTTATTTTAAAGGTGTAACCAATATGCTGCGTCCTATTGTCTTGGATGATTCCATTAAAATATGTACCCCTGGTGGGACTCGAACCCACAGCCTCGGAATAAGATGTCCGACGCGCTATCCATTGCGCCACAAGGGCTGGCCTTGTCTGAACTTTGTACACTAATAAATTGGAACTATCATTTAATTGTACAATTTGATAATAAAAAGTGAGTGAAAATAATGTGCCCTAGCAAACATTGATGTATTTGAGTTTTTCAAAGATTTACACAAAAATAGTTCTGGTGCTACATAAGATGATGAGTGCGACATCAGGATGTCCTTTATGAAGAATGTGTGTCACGGATGCTGCTTTCGAAGCTGTTAATAAGCTACTGTTTTTCAACTTAATAAATCTATGCTCTGTTTTTAATACGGGGTGCGCCAGTGGCAATCGGTTAGCACGCCGTACTTATAAGCAGTACCATGCCTTCTTGAGAGATCCGGAGATTGTGAGTTCGAGCCTCACCTGGAGCAGTTGGAAATTTTAAGGTCCTATTCGCGATTTTCTATCAGTCAGTAGATAAATTATTAATATTGAAAGTATAAAGGAATTATTAATAATAAAATTGTTATTAAGAGAATAATATGTCCAAGTGCAGCGTGGTTGCGTGCACAGTAGGTTATTTTAAAGGTGTAACCAATATGCTGCGTCCTATTGTCTTGGATGATTCCATTAAAATATGTACCCCTGGTGGGACTCGAACCCACAGCCTCCGGATTAGAAGTCCGACGCGCTATCCATTGCGCCACAAGGGCTGGCCTTGTCTGAACTTTGTACACAAATAAATTGGAACTATCATTTAATTGTACAATTTGATAATAAAAAGTGAGTGAAAATAATGTGCCCTAGCAAACATTGATGTATTTGAGTTTTTTCAAAGATTTACACAAAAATAGTTCTGGTGCTACATAAGATGATGAGTGCGACATCAGGATGTCCTTTATGAAGAATGTGTGTCACGGATGCTGCTTTCGAAGCTGTTAATAAGCTACTGTTTTTCAACTTAATAAATCTATGCTCTGTTTTTAATACGGGGTGATCCAGTGGCGCAATCGGTTAGCGCGTCGTACTTATAAGCAGTACCATGCCTTCTTGAGAGATGCGGAGGTTGTGAGTTCGAGCCTCACCTGGAGCAGTTGGAAATTTTAAGGTCCTATTCGCGATTTTCTATCAGTCAGTAGATAAATTATTAATATTGAAAGTATAAAGGAATTATTAATAATAAAATTGTTATTAAGAGAATAATATGTCCAAGTGCAGCGTGGTTGCGTGCACAGTAGGTTATTTTAAAGGTGTAACCAATATGCTGCGTCCTATTGTCTTGGATGATTACATTAAAATATGTACCCCTGGTGAGACTCGAACCCACAGCCTCCGGATTAGAAGTCCGACGCGCTATCCGTTGCGCCACAAGGGCTGGCCTTGTCTAAACTTTGTACACAAATAAATTGGAACTATCATTTAATTGTACAATTTGATAATAAAAAGTGAGTGAAAATAATGTGCCCTAGCAAACATTGATGTATTTGAGTTTTTCAAAGATTTACACAAAAATAGTTCTGGTGCTACATAAGATGACGAGTGCGACATCAGGATGTCCTTTATGAAGAATGTGTGTCACGGATGCTGCTTTCGAAGCTGTTAATAAGCTACTGTTTTTTAACGTAATAAATCTATGCTTTGTTTTTAATACAGGGTGCTCCAGTGGCGCAATCGGTTAGCGCGCCGTACTTATAAGCAGTACCATGCCTTCTTGAGAGATGCGGAGGTTGTGAGTTCGAGCCTCACCTGGAGCAGTTGGAAATTTTAAGGTCCTATTCGCGATTTTCTATCAGTCAGTAGATAAATTAATAATATTGAAAGAATAAAGAAATTATTAATAATACAATTGTTATTAAGAGAATAATATGTCCAAGTGCAGCGTGGTTGTGTGCACAGTAGGTTATCTTAAAGGTGTAACCAATATCAACCACATGCTGCGTCCTATTGTCTTGGATGATTCCATTAAAATATGTACCCCTGGTGGGACTCGAACCCACAGCCTCCGGATTAGAAGTCCTAAGCGCTATCCGTTGCGCCACAAGGGCTGGCCTTGTCTAAACTTTGTACACAAATAAATTGGAACTATCATTTAATTGTACAATTTGATAATAAAAAGTGAGTGAAAATAATGTGCCCTAGCGAACATTGATGTATTTGAGTTTTTCAAAGATTTACACAAAAATAGTTCTGGTGCTACATAAGATGACGAGTGCGACATCAGGATGTCCTTTATGAAGAATGTGTGTCACGGATGCTGCTTTCGAAGCTGTTAATAAGCTACTGTTTTTTAACGTAATAAATCTATGCTTTGTTTTTAATACAGGGTGCTCCAGTGGCGCAATCGGTTAGAGCGACGTACTTATAAGCAGTACCATGCCTTCTTGAGAGATGCGGAGGTTGTGAGTTCGAGCCTCACCTGGAGCAGTTGGAAATTTTAAGGTCCTATTCGCGATTTTCTATCAGTCAGTAGATAAATTATTAATATTGAAAGTATAAAGGAATTATTAATAATAAAATTGTTATTAAGAGAATAATATGTCCAAGTGCAGCGTGGTTGCGTGCACAGTAGGTTATTTTAAAGGTGTAACCAATATGCTGCGTCCTATTGTCTTGGATGATTCCATTAAAATATGTACCCTGGTGGGACTCGAACCCACAGCCTCCGGATTAGAAGTCCGACGCGCTATCCATTGCGTCACAAGGGCTGGCCTTGTCTGAACTTTGTACACAAATAAATTGCAACTATCATTTAATTGTACAATTTGATAATAAAAAGTGAGTGAAAATAATGTGCCCTAGCGAACATTGATGTATTTGAGTTTTTCAAAGATTTACACAAAAATAGTTCTGGTGCTACATAAGATGATGAGTGCGACATCAGGATGTCCTTTATGAAGAATGTGTGTCACGGATGCTGCTTTCGAAGCTGTTAATAATCTACTGTTTTTCAACTTAATAAATCTATGCACTGTTTTTAATAAGGGGTGCTCCAGTGGCGCAATCGGTTAGCGCGCCGTACTTATAAGCAGTACCATGCCTTCTTGAGAGATGCGGAGGATGTGAGTTCGAGCCTCACCTGGAGCAGTTGGAAATTTTAAGGTCCTATTCGCGATTTTCTATCCGTCAGTAGATAAATTATTAATATTGAAAGTATAAAGGAATTATTAATAATAAAATTGTTATTAAGAGAATAATATGTCCAAGTGCAGAGTGGTTGCGTGCACAGTAGGTTATTTTAAAGGTGTAACCAATATGCTGCGTCCTATTGTCTTGGATGATTCCATTAAAATATGTACCCCTGGTGGGACTCGAACCCACAGCCTCCGGATTAGAAGTCCGACGCGCTATCCATTGCGCCACAAGGGCTGACCTTGTCCATAAATAAATTGGAACTATCATTTAATTGTACAATTTGATAATAAAAAGTGAGTGAAAATAATGTGCCCTAGCAAACATTGATGTATTTGAGTTTTTCAAAGATTTACACAAAAATAGTTCTGGTGCTACATAAGATGATGAGTGCGACATCAGGATGTCCTTTATGAAGAATGTGTGTCACGGATGCTGCTTTCGAAGCTGTTAATAAGCTACTGTTTTTCAACTTAATAAATCTATGCTCTGTTTTTAATACGGGGTGCGCCAGTGGCAATCGGTTAGCGCACCGTACTTATAAGCAGTACCATGCCTTCTTGAGAGATCCGGAGGTTGTGAGTTCGAGCCTCACCTGGAGCAGTTGGAAATTTTAAGGTCCTATTCGCGATTTTCTATCAGTCAGTAGATAAATTATTAATATTGAAAGTATAAAGGAATTATTAATAATAAAATTGTTATTAAGAGAATAATATGTCCAAGTGCAGCGTGGTTGCGTGCACAGTAGGTTATTTTAAAGGTGTAACCAATATGCTGCGTCCTATTGTCTTGGATGATTCCATTAAAATATGTACCCCTGGTGGGACTCGAACCCACAGCCTCCGGATTAGAAGTCCGACGCGCTATCCATTGCGCCACAAGGGCTGGCCTTGTCTGAACTTCGTACACAAATAAATTGGAACTATCATTTAATTGTACAATTTGATAATAAAAAGTGAGTGAAAATAATGTGCCCTAGCGAACATTGATGTATTTGAGTTTTTCAAAGATTTACACAAAAATAGTTCTGGTGCTACATAAGATGATGAGTGCGACATCAGGATGTCCTTTATGAAGAATGTGTGTCACGGATGCTGCTTTCGTAGCTGTTAATAAGCTACTGTTTTTCAACTTTATAAATCTATGCTCTGTTTTTAATACAGGGTGCTCCAGTGGCGCAATCGGTTAGCGCGCCGTACTTATAAGCAGTACCATGCCTTCTTAAGAGATGCGGAGGTTGTGAGTTCGAGCCTCACCTGGAGCAGTTTGAAATTTTAAGGTACTATTCGCGATTTTCTATCAGTCAGTAGATAAATTAATAATATTGAAAGTATAAAGGAATTATTATTAATAAAATTGTTATTAAGAGAATAATATGTCCAAGTGCAGCGTGGTTGCGTGCACAGTAGGTTATTTTAAAGGTGTAACTAATATCAACCACATGCTGAGTCCTATTGTCTTGGATGATTCCAATAAAATATGTACCCCTTGTGGGACTCGAACCCACAGCCTTCGGATTAGAAATCCGACGCGCTATCCATTGCTGGCCTTGTCTAAACTTTGTACACATATAAATTGGAACTATCATTTAATTGTACAATTTGATAATAAAAAGTGAGTGAAAATAATGTGCCCCAGCGAACATTGATGTATTTGCGTTTTTCAAAGATTTACACAAAAATAGTTCTGGTGCTACATAAGATGATGAGTGCGACATCAGGATGTCCTTTATGAAGAATGTGTGTCACGGATGCTGCTTTCGAAGCTGTTAATAAGCTACTGTTTTTTAACTTAATAAATCTATGCTCTGTTTTTAATACGGGGTGCTCCAGTGGCGCAATCGGTTAGCGCGCCGTACTTATAAGCAGTACCATGCCTTCTTGAGAGATGCGGAGGTTGTGAGTTCGAGCCTCACCTGGAGCAGTTGGAAATTTTAAGGTCCTACTCGCGATTTTCTATCAGTCAGTAGATAAATTATTAATATTAAAAGTATAAAGGAATTATTAATAAAAAAAATGTTATTAAGAGAATAATTTTTTTAATATGGGGTGCTCCAGTGGCGCAATCGGCTAGTGCGCCGTACTTATAAGCAGTACCATGCCTTCTTGAGAGATGCGGAGGTTGTGAGTTCGAGCCTCACCTGGAGCAGTCGGAAATTTTAAGGTCCTATTCGCGATTTTCTATCAGTCAGTAGATAAATTATTAATATTGAAAGTATAAAGAAATTATTAATAATAAAATTGTTATTAAGAGAATAATATGTCCAAGTGCAGCGTGGTTGTGTGCACAGTAGGTTATTTTAAAGGTGTAACCAATATCAACCACATGCTGCGTCCTATTGACTTGGATGATTCCATTAAAATATGTACCCCTGGTGAGACTCGAACCCACAGCCTCCGGATTAGAAGTCCGACGCGCTATCCGTTGCGCCACAAGGGCTGGCCTTGTCTAAACTTTGTAGACAAATAAATTGGAACTATCATTTAATTGTACAATTTGATAATAAAAAGTGAGTGAAAATAATGTGCCCTAGCAAACATTGATGTATTTGAGTTTTTCAAAGATTTACACAAAAATAGTTCTGGTGCTACATAAGATGACGAGTGCGACATCAGGATGTCCTTTATGAAGAATGTGTGTCACGGATGCTGCTTTCGAAGCTGTTAATAAGCTACTGTTTTTTAACGTAATAAATCTATGCTTTGTTTTTAATACAGGGTGCTCCAGTGGCGCAATCGGTTAGCGCGCCGTAATTATAAGCAGTACCATGCCTTCTTGAGAGATGCGGAGGTTGTGAGTTCGAGCCTCACCTGGAGAAATTGGAAATTGTAATTTGTCCTATTCGCGATTTTCTATCAGTCAGTAGATAAATTATTAATATTGAAAGTATAAAGAAATTATTAATAACACAATTGTTATTAAGAGAATAATATGTCCAAGTGCAGCGTGGTTGTGTGCACAGTAGGTTATCTTAAAGGTGTAACCAATATCAACCACATGCTGCGTCCTATTGTCTTGGATGATTCCATTAAAATATGTACCCCTGGTGGGACTCGAACCCACAGCCTCCGGATTAGAAGTCCGACGCGCTATCCATTGCGCCACAAGGGCTGTCCTTGTACACAAATAAATTGGAACTATCATTTAATTGTACAATTTGATAATAAAAAGTGAGTGAAAATAATGTGCCCTAGCAAACATTGATGTATTTGAGTTTTTCAAAGATTTACACAAAAATAGTTCTGGTGCTACATAAGATGATGAGTGCGACATCAGGATGTCCTTTATGAAGAATGTGTGTCACGGATGCTGCTTTCGAAGCTGTTAATAAGCTACTGTTTTTCAACTTAATAAATCTATGCTCTGTTTTTAATACGGGGTGCTCCAGTGGCGCAATCGGTTAGCGCGCCGTACTTATAAGCAGTACCATGCCTTCTTGAGAGATGCGGAGGTTGTGAGTTTGAGCCTCACCTGGAGCAGTTGGAAATTTTAAGGTCCTATTCGCGATTTTCTATCAGTCAGTAGATAAATTATTAATATTGAAAGTATAAAGGAATTATTAATAATAAAATTGTTATTAAGAGAATAATATGTCCAAGTGCAGCGTGGTTGCGTGCACAGTAGGTTATTTTAAAGGTGTAACCAATATGCTGCGTCCTATTGTCTTGGATGATTCCATTAAAATATGTACCCCTGGTGGGACTCGAACCCACAGCCTCGGAATAAGATGTCCGACGCGCTATCCATTGCGCCACAAGGGCTGGCCTTGTCTGAACTTTGTACACTAATAAATTGGAACTATCATTTAATTGTACAATTTGATAATAAAAAGTGAGTGAAAATAATGTGCCCTAGCAAACATTGATGTATTTGAGTTTTTCAAAGATTTACACAAAAATAGTTCTGGTGCTACATAAGATGATGAGTGCGACATCAGGATGTCCTTTATGAAGAATGTGTGTCACGGATGCTGCTTTCGAAGCTGTTAATAAGCTACTGTTTTTCAACTTAATAAATCTATGCTCTGTTTTTAATATTTGGTGCTCCAGTGGCGCAATCGGTTAGCGCGCCGTACTTATAAGCAGTACCATGCCTTCTTGAGAGATGCGGAGGTTGTGACCTCGAGCCTCACCTGGAGCAGTTGGAAATTTTAAGGTCCTATTCGCGATTTTGTATCAGTCAGTAGATAAATTAATAATATTGAAAGTATAAAGGAATAATTAATAATAAAATGGTTATTAAGATAATAATATGTCAAAGTGCAGCGTGGTCTCGTGCACAGTAGGTTATTTTAAAGGTGTAACCAATATCAACCACATGCTGCGTCCTATTGTCTTGGATGATTCCATTAAAATATGTACCCCTGGTGGGACTCGAACCCACAGCCTCCGGATTAGAAGTCTGACGCGCTATCCGTTGCGCCACAAGGGCTGGCCTTGTCTAAACTTTGTACACAAATAAATTGCATCTATCATTTAATTGTACAATTTGATAATAAAAAGTGAGTGAAAATAATGTGCCCTAGCAAACATTGATGTATTTGAGTTTTTCAAAGATTTACACAAAAATAGTTCTGGTGCTACATAAGATGATGAGTGCGACATCAGGATGTCCTTTATGAAGAATGTGTGTCACGGATGCTGCTTTCGAAGCTGTTAATAAGCTACTGTTTTTTAAGTTAATAAATCTATGCTCTGTTTTTAATACAGGGTGCTCCAGTGGCGCAATCGGTTAGCGCGCCGTACTTATAAGCAGTACCATGCCTTCTTGAGAGATGCGGAGGTTGTGAGTTCGAGCCTCACCTGGAGCAGTTGGAAATATTAAGGTCCTATTCGCTATTTTCTATCAGTCAGTAGATAAATTAATAATATTGGAAGTATAAAGGAATTATTAATAATAAAATGGTTATTAAGAGAATAATATGTCAAAGTGCAGCGTGGTTGCGTGCACAGTAGGTTATTTTAAAGGTGTAACCAATATCAACCACATGCTGCGTCCTATTATCTTGGATGATTCCATTAAAATATGTACCCCTGGTGGGACTCGAACCCACAGCCTCCGGATTAGAAGTCTGACGTGCTATCCGTTGCGCCACAAGGGCTGGCCTTGTCTAAACTTTGTACACAAATAAATTGGAACTATCATTTAATTGTACAATTTGATAATAAAAAGAGAGTGAAAATAATGTGCCCTAGCGAACATTGATGCATCTGACTCATTGATCTTAATTTCAAGGTCGCGAATAGTGGTTCTCTGCTTCGCGATCTCCACGTTTGCATCAGAAAGTTGCATTTTTAATAGCTTCACATCTAAGTCAACCGTTGAATCGTGTAAACGTTTATTGGTGGCAAATTCATATATTTTTGAATTTAACTGCGAGGTCAATTCATTTATTTCTTCGCGTGACCTATCGCCGGGTCATTCTACTAAATTCTTCACATGCCTTGTCTAGGCTGTATGTCAATTGTGTTACATATTTTTTGAGCCAATTTATAAACATGTCCCCAGAGAGCTCATCGACATTTTAATAAGATTCTATCATTTTAATTTGGTATGCGTGAAAAGTTGTTACAGTTGTCTTAGAATCCCAATACATGACTGCTTTACAGTGACCTCAAAAGACAAAATATAGGAAAATAAGCTGGGAAATAGATCTGAGTATGGACAAACTAGATGTTGAAGCGAGTAGAGATGAATATCACGATCACCGCGAGAAAACCTATACACAACTTCCCGAGTAGTAACCCCGGTAACGCAACGTAACGTTAAATATGATAATGCCACAAATTTCCAAAACAATATTATCAGAGATAACAAGACTATCGAGACACACAAATCACAAACATCACGTGAAAAATATACAAACAATAAAACAATGTTGGGAACTATAAATTAAATCCTTTAAATGCAAATCTAAACCACGACTGTTCGATCACAAATAGAGTCAGATAACAGATTGACTGATAATCAACAACAGACTACATGTATTCGTATTTGCAAGACGTTAATGTACAAATAAGTATTCGAAATTCTCACAACGATTTACAGTACTAGTAGCGAGAGGTAATGCAAAAATAAAATGAATCGGGCTTTAGGCCACCTTTGTGCACATATAGGCTAAACTGGGTCAGGAGAACCTCCTGAGGATGGTGAGATGATTGAGATGACACTGCCCTCCAGACACAGGATTCGAAATTCGAGCCCCGAACTCGAACATTCCGAAATCTTGTCTATTTCCAACTTTTTCTGATTCTCTGATACCGGTTCTAGCCTTTGCTGTCCGTGCTTATCAGAATTTATTTTGTAAAGTGTGTTCACATTTTATTTTATTTATGGCGTTGTGACAATATGTCAATGCAGTTTGTGGCATTGTAGTACTTCGCAGGCATTTTCTATGATGGCACACAACTTCTTAACTTCTAAATAAAGACTCTCCAGCCCGTAGAGTGTACGTCCACACCCATACAACCATTTACATGCGTACCGTACACGCAACTACATTATTTTGTACCAGTAGCCGGTAGTCTGTATCGCAGAGAAAGCCAGTAGTTTGTATAGGAGAGAAATCCATTAGTCTGTATCAAAGAGAAAGCCAGTAGTATGTATAAATGAGAAAGCCAGTAGTATGTATCGGAGAGAAAGCCAGTAGTCTGTATCGGAGAGAAAGCCAGTAGTTTGTATCTAGGCGAAAATTTCAGTAGTCTGTATCAAAGAGAAAGCCAGTGGTATGTATCGGAGAGAAAGCCAGTAGTTTGTATTGGAGAGAAAAGCAGTAGTCTGTATCGGAGAGAAAGCCAGTGGTTATGTATCAGAGAGAATGCCACTAGTCTGTATCAGAGATAAAGCCAGTACAGTTTGTATAAGAGAGAAAGCCAGTAGTATCTAGCAGAGAGAAAGCCAGTAGGCCTAGTATGTATCGGAGAAAAATTCAGTAGTATTTTAGCCAGTAGTCTGACTCAGAGAGAAAGCCAGTAGTATGTCTGTAATCGAGAATTCCGGGTTGTATAACCAGCCCTAAATTGTGTTAATTGCCACACCCTCCTACATAACCAGTAGCCTAAATCCGGCACGTGTTTAACGCTTGTAAAACATCAATTAACTAACAACAACAAAATGAACAAATGCTGTCAAAGACCGATATATCAAAGCTGTCAAAAATAAATCTAGCACAACTTTCAAAGACCGATATGGGAATTGACTCTCGAAAGGTCGATATAAACACAATGTTAGTGAAAAAACCGCAAACGTAAACAATTAGACTAAATGTAAACTATAAATTAAATCCTTTAAATGCAAATCTAAACCACGACTGTTCGATCACAAATAGAGTCAGATAACAGATTGACTGATAATCAACAACAGACTACATGTATTCGTATTTGCAAGACGTTAATGTACAAATAAGTATTCGAAATTCTCACAACGATTTACAGTACTAGTAGCGAGAGGTAATGCAAAAATAAAATGAATCGGGCTTTAGGCCACCTTTGTGCACATATAGGCTAAACTGGGTCAGGAGAACCTCCTGAGGATGGTGAGATGATTGAGATGACACTGCCCTCCAGACACAGGATTCGAAATTCGAGCCCCGAACTCGAACATTCCGAAATCTTGTCTATTTCCAACTTTTTCTGATTCTCTGATACCGGTTCTAGCCTTTGCTGTCCGTGCTTATCAGAATTTATTTTGTAAAGTGTGTTCACATTTTATTTTATTTATGGCGTTGTGACAATATGTCAATGCAGTTTGTGGCATTGTAGTACTTCGCAGGCATTTTCTATGATGGCACACAACTTCTTAACTTCTAAATAAAGACTCTCCAGCCCGTAGAGTGTACGTCCACACCCATACAACCATTTACATGCGTACCGTACACGCAACTACATTATTTTGTACCAGTAGCCGGTAGTCTGTATCGCAGAGAAAGCCAGTAGTTTGTATAGGAGAGAAATCCATTAGTCTGTATCAAAGAGAAAGCCAGTAGTATGTATAAATGAGAAAGCCAGTAGTATGTATCGGAGAGAAAGCCAGTAGTCTGTATCGGAGAGAAAGCCAGTAGTTTGTATCTAGGCGAAAATTTCAGTAGTCTGTATCAAAGAGAAAGCCAGTGGTATGTATCGGAGAGAAAGCCAGTAGTTTGTATTGGAGAGAAAAGCAGTAGTCTGTATCGGAGAGAAAGCCAGTGGTTATGTATCAGAGAGAATGCCACTAGTCTGTATCAGAGATAAAGCCAGTACAGTTTGTATAAGAGAGAAAGCCAGTAGTATCTAGCAGAGAGAAAGCCAGTAGGCCTAGTATGTATCGGAGAAAAATTCAGTAGTATTTTAGCCAGTAGTCTGACTCAGAGAGAAAGCCAGTAGTATGTCTGTAATCGAGAATTCCGGGTTGTATAACCAGCCCTAAATTGTGTTAATTGCCACACCCTCCTACATAACCAGTAGCCTAAATCCGGCACGTGTTTAACGCTTGTAAAACATCAATTAACTAACAACAACAAAATGAACAAATGCTGTCAAAGACCGATATATCAAAGCTGTCAAAAATAAATCTAGCACAACTTTCAAAGACCGATATGGGAATTGACTCTCGAAAGGTCGATATAAACACAATGTTAGTGAAAAAACCGCAAACGTAAACAATTAGACTAAATGTAAAATAAATGAAATGATCAGTATGTCAAAGATCAGACCTGAAGATCAGCATGTCAAATAGAAGACTTAAAGATCATTATGTCAAAGCTGACATTTTACGGTCAATAAAACTGCGAATTATTTTGAAACAATGAACACAGGATCAGAGATAGACTCTTTATTGACATTCTGATGGCTGTGACCGGTGTTAAGAAATGCTAAGCATTATCTTAGTTAATTTCAGATTGATTGCTACATGATCGATGGCTGTAAAATGTTAACTGGGTCTTCATTTATTTTGGATTGAATTTTCTTGGTCGCCAGGCATGTCATTTCACTCTCTTCTTTGTTACTGAAAATAAAACAACATATACATGTATAAAGACCTCATCTAATGATCATGATAATGATACACATCACTTACCACCCAGAAAACATGAGACGTTGGCCCAACGTTGGTTCACTGTTGGCCCACGTCTACGACGTTGGTCCAGCAGTAAACCAACGTTGAGCCAACGTATTATGTTTGCTGGGCAATCATAAATAACTCATCAGGTGATCATGAATATTCATGTCTGACTACGTCAATCCAAACGCCAATTTCAAATAAAGACCTACCACACCAACACATATCCAATACACATGAAAATTCATGATAATATAAAAAACCAAACACATGTATCCACCAAGCACAAAAACATTTGTGTATTCATTATTGAACGTCTTTATTTTAATTGTCGGCAGGCCTATGGACTATATGTGTATTTAGGGTTATGACTTTCAAAAGATCGGAAATGACCTTTAAAGCATCAGATTATTTGTTAATGATCAATGTTGACTATTTCGTGCATAATTTCCTTTAATTTGCTATATTACACGTCTATATTACCTTGAAATACAAACGTTTTAAGAAATCCCCGTGTGTTTTTAGGGTAATGACCTTTAGGACCCCGGAAATGACCTTTAGAGCTTCAGAAAAAAATGACACCCTATTTTATTTTGTTCAGTATTAATTTTTCTTCAAATTGAACATAGGTGTCAAGAATTAACATGCAATTCCCACGAATATTTACTGACATAAGACCCTACACTATATTGTTAAATTGTGTTGCCAGAATATTCAGCAATAGGCCTATCTTGCGATTGACTCACCTTACGTTCGTGCCACCTATTGTTATGGGCAAGTGTTGGAACGCGTAGCGCAAGTTTTCGTGTCATCGTCCCAAAATGTACCAGATGGACGACAAGGCCTGTCATCAATAATGTCTCCATCAAATGTGCAAGTGACGTAGACATTGCAGCCATTACATGAGTGGTAGTCTCCTGCTGCCACCCCGAAGCAGTCTGATACGCATGTTGTCCGACTGCAACCTGAAATAAAACAATCATTGTACAGTGATGAAATGCTATGACAAATACTAGAGTGATCATAGATTTTTTTAGATAGAAAATGGCATAAACATCTTCTTTCCGCTTCATTTGAATACCTAGCTTTTGATACGTCTACAGCCCTTTGTATATTTTCAACCCTCCAGTGCAGGAATTGAATTTGACGTCAGAATCTGACATTCAAAATCGTTCCACGCGCTTAAATGATTAGCAAAAAATTACATAGCGAGATTCAGTTTTTCTGCACGAGATTGCTTATGGATCACCATGCGATTTAAAGGGTTTAATAATTAGCTCGTTTATAGAGCAGGCTTCCACAACATAGGCCGATAGACACGTCAGTTGACTCGCACTGAAAGAAATAAAATATTTAAAATGGCCACTAAGACCCATAATATAGGTATTCGAATGAACCGAAAAGAGCCAACTAGGACATATATGATGGCTTCAAATTTAAAAAAAAAGTTTTAGTCTCCATGGTTTATACAAAAATAATTTGTGAGGGTTAAAAAAAAATATTTCTGAGGGTTAAAAAGCATGTGTGCTGAAAATGCGAGCTACCAGAAAAAGGCACATCCTAATAAGACACATAGCGTGTGATTATTAAAATCATAAATATGAATGCTGCGGAAGTTATTGCGATAAAAATGAAATGAATCGGGCTTTAGGCCACCTTTGTGCACATATAGGCTAAATTGGGCCAGGAGAACCAGGATGCGAAATTCGTGCCCTGGCGGTCTGAGGCCGAGCACGCTACCTCTCGGTCACTGAGGCTCCCCACAATACTGACTTTCACACGTGGAAAGGGAAGAAACATTTTTTGTTTCTTTAACCGCCGAGACCGGGAACCGAGCCCCGAACTCCGGCGTGAAAGGCAGCGGTGCTAACCACTACCCTAGGGCCCCCGCCCAGAACCTTCTGAGGATGATGAGATGAGTGAGATGAAACTGCCCTCCAGACACAGGATTCGAAATTCAAACCCTGGAGGTCTGAGGCCGAGCACGCTACCTCTCGGTCACGGAGGCTCCCCACAATACTGGGTTTTACGAGTGGATGGAGAAGAAGCATTTTTGTTTCTTTCAAACCGCCGAGACCAAGAAATGAACCCCGAACTCTAGCGCGAAAGGCAGCGGTGCTAACCACCACCCTAGGGCCCCGCCCAAAGATCTTGTGATATGAAAATAGGAGCTCAGTGATACTTATGCCACCCTAATTAACAGATGCAGAATAGACGTGACGCGACAAAAAATGCACGCACGACAAAGTAACAGCACAAGAACAGCAAACATGGCAGGTAACGTTACACACCAACATAAACCTGTGCGCGTAATTCGAAAAAAACTATTGGTACTTGTTGGCCTACCCACATAATAATTCATATTTAAAGAAATGATGCTTAATTACGCAAATACGCGCTTAATCTGCGGCACTGTATAATCAGTATACTTATCGAGAACAAGGTCTTCTTATAGGACCACTTTGTGTAACTGGTGACCTATTTTATCATCATTATGTTAATTAACCCTTTAACCGCCAAATTTTTAAATCCGAATTTTTACCCACTTGAAGTTGTGTCTCGCTGACGCGATCCACAACTTCAAGTGAGTGAAAATTATTCAGATTTGACAAAATGGAGGTCAACTCTTTTCAAAGCTTGATGATTGATGTCACATTTTATCTTTAATATGTTTAAAAGGTGCTAATAAAAAATGAAAACCCAAATACATGCGGCACCGGCGGTTAAAGGGTTAAGAGAAGATACAATAATTACCCAGAGCTATGACTCCCAGCAGAACTAGAGCTGTCAACAAGGTCTTCATGCTTGCCGTATCTGAGTCTCCAACACCTAAGTGATCAGTCAATTTGTGAATGTGTTATCTCAGGGCTAGACGACGCTAGAATGCCGCACCACGCTCAGATGACGGTCATTTATAATGTCACAACTACGTGATCTGTACGTCACATTTACGTCACGTGCCATATTACGCAGTCGACCATTTTTTGGCATTGTGGATTAGTTCATTTCGTAAAGGTCGTCACGACCGGCTACCACCAACCACCCATCAATCCACGCATCTATGCATGCACCCACCCACCCACCTATCAATCCATTCAACCACCCATACATCCACCCAACCAAACAACAATCCACCCACCCATCTATCCATTCATCCACTCAACCACTCACCAATCCATCCAACCAAACAACCAACCACCCACCCATCTATCCATCCATCCACTCATCAATCCACCCATCCATACATCCATCCATCCACCCAGTCACCCACTTATCCATCCACCCAAAAATCCACCCACCCATCTCTCCGTCCAGTCACCCGTTGATGTTTTTTTTATATACAAAGTAGATATATATATTTCTGTGTGTATTATATGTTCAGCATTATTTGATGTAAGAATAGATTGTTCATGTTAATGTATGTACACATTAATAAATTGTGTACGCCTTGAACCAGATTGATGAAACGTATTTTTTATGCATATTTGTCTGTTTGTATGTGTA
>OZ024905.1:71957276-72145327 GCA_964017125.1 Flabesymbios commensalis | reverse complement strand
GTACATTTTTAAATAGCATGTACACAAAAGCATCGCTATTTTAAACACTGGATATGATGCTGCCTTACATGATAAGTATGGCAACACCTATAGCCAGTAAACAGTTGGTTTTATATTATACTGTCATATTATTTTATTATATAATTTTAATTCACCAATATGGTTGACAGGCATTGTAGAGGTCGTCTCGACCTATTCCCGTCAACCAAAGTTAATAACATGGTAAACAAAATACCCAATTATTAATAATGATAATGTACCATTTTTGCATGTTTTTAACTGGAAGTCAAATCAATGATAGGCACATAGCCCCTATGTGGCGGCAGAAGCAAATCTTTACAATGCAAATCTTTAAAATTAGCCCATTCAGAGCATCTAAAAGTAGGAATTTGTTGCGAATGGTTTTCTTTCTCCTGTCCACCCTTAATTAGTGTGAGATGGACATATTTTTCAAACATTCATTTTTTTTGGTAAAGAAACAAAGTAAAATATATCAACTTTGTGTTAGTCTTGGCCAATAATTGAAACGTTGGATAATAAATATGCTAAGATTCATGATAATTATCATAGAATACCTTGAAACAACGTTGTTCCAAAGTAGATATTCTAAGATTGATAGTAATTATCATAGACTATCCTACCCTATGATAATTATAACACACCACAAGCACAATCCACAGTAGGCTATGGGGATCGCTTGAAACGGACAACGGCTTAGAGTTGGACGTGCTGCCCTCTCAAGCACTTGGGGTTGCATAAAATAAAATAATAAGGACCACGGGTTAAAGATTATTCCTCAATTACCATGATTCTTTCACCTAGGTTATGGCGAATTTATTTCTCAAAAATTTTCAATTTTCAATTTCCAAATTTTAATTGTTCTAGGGCCTATTTGAATTTTTCGTATTTTCTCAGTGCAATATATAGACCTCCAGTATAGCCACTGACACAAAATAATTCAGATACAGCTGGGACTCAACAGGTTTTTTTTACCAGAGACGAAATCAAGAATAAGAATTGAAAATTAGCAGTAAAGTTGTTTTAAAAATGTGGAACTACAACCAATACTAAAACAAATATCTGATATAGGCCTAACTAATGATGAACTGGAATATAACATTTGCATTAAAAAATATTCTGCCATACGGGAGGGTGGCAAATTCATAAGGGTGAAATAAAAATAAATATCTCAGGAATTTTAAGTGATTATTAGTGAACGTTGTAAGCATTTTAATGGTCCACAACTTTGTTCAATGACATGTTATCACTTTTATGATGATTGATGCATAATTAGGCCGTACATAATTGCATACTCGACATTCCACAAACAAGCTTGCTTAATTATTATCACAATGAGGATGACCCAACGTTTGATTAATATTATTGTTGCTTCACCGTCTGCTACGCTGGCCAAACATTAACGCAACATTGGATCGACAGCTGTTTATTTTATCTAGCTCATTTAATATGCCTAGTAGTTCGCACTCGCTATTAAATAAGCTAATGATCATGTTTACGGGGTTTTTTCCATTGTGTGGTTGTGTTAGCTTAAATAGTTGGACTAGAGTAGGCTAGGTTAATCTGTCATCAAGTTAAAACTGACATTTCAGCCAGTATCTCATATCTTCGTTTTACAGCAAAGATACCACGAAATCGCACTATTTGATGTATATTTTTTCAAAATTTTGCGGAGGCATGCCCCCTATAGGTCCCTGCTGTTGAATGGTTTCTTTAAAATCTGAGCACCCCCCCCCCTTAATTTATTTCTGGATACGCCACTGCCACTAACAAATTATATTTAGACACAACAATTACATTGTGACTGGATTATGGGTGAATATAGTTTGCGTCGCTTTCTGTACATTCATGGCAATATCGCGACTGGAGGAAGCCTTATGTCCTACTTTTATCGAATGACTTCAAGGGTTCTTCATAGAGCACATCACCGGTAACTGGACTATATAACTAAAAATTACCAGGAAATCTAAGAAATTGATCTACATTTATTTTATATATTTTTGACAGACAATTATATGACTGCCATTGAATTCTTCTGTAGAATTAAAGTGTTTATAGTCTATTTTTTGTAATCTTTGCCCTCGAGTATGAGACAGTGTTGAAACATATAATCTATTAAAATAGCTATTTTTTTAATGCCCGCAGTTGTGGTCCGTAAAATGTTTTTTGTTGTATAAAAATCTCTTATAAATGCATATCTAGCTGATATTGACACCTAAATATATTCGGCCGACCTTTTTGTAAACTGGCTGCCATAAAATTCATGAAAATGTTCTTTTGTTTGATTAAAATTTCCAAAAATACTTTTTTATCAGTTTCTCTGTAAATGTATATTCAGATACAAATATTCCGATTTTACTTGGATTATAAGCTGTGATATTGACATGTATACATGTAGATTTGGTCGGGCCAGTTTGTACAATGACCACCAATGGAGTCAGTAAAAAAAAAAAAATTATTGGAATAATGTGTTTATTAGTACGCCTGAAAATGTATATTTAGATAAGAAATATTCCGATTTGAGGTGGATTAGAAGCTGAGATATTGATACGTACTCAGATTTGGTCGGCCAATTTGTAGAATGGCCACCACTAGTGTCAGTATTTTTTTTGTTATTCTGTTGGATTAATGTGTTTACAAATACTTTATTCTTTATCAGTACCCCTGAAAATGTATATTTAGATAAAAATATTTCGATTTTAGGTGGATTAGAAGCTGAGATATTGACACGCGTCGCATGTGGACTTTGTCGGCCATTTTTAAAATGGCCACCACTGAAGTCAAACATTTTTTTTATCTCCTAAAAATATTTTATTTTGTTACAAGTGGTCTTCAAAATATATATTTAAACATAGATATTCAGAATATTTGTGGACTAGAAGCTGGCATAAAAATTATAGACACTTATCATATATTTGGTAAGCCATTTTGTAAAATAGCTGCCATTAAAGTCATAAAAAAGCTCTGTGTTTGATTAAAGTGTTTAAAAATACTTTATTTATTATCAGTACCCCTGAAATTGTATATTTAGACTAAAATATCTCGATTCTAAGTGGATTAGGCGCTTAGACACTTATATACATTTTAGCGGCCATTTTGTAAAATGTTCTCTTACAGCATGTAAAATTTCATGCTTTTATCATTAAATGAACAATTTCTTCATATATAACAACCAGTCAGCCTAACTACATCTATCCATCTATCAACCAATCCAACCATTCATCCAACAAACCACCCACCCATCCATCCACCCATCCATCCACCAATCTACCTATCTATCCACCCACCCATCTACCTATCCAACGAACAACCAATCCACCCATCTATCCACCCACCTAATCACCCATGTATCCATCCATCAACCCGACCACCCATCCATCAACCCAACCACCAATCCATCCAATCAACAACCAAACCACCCATCTACCCATCTATCAAATCAATCACTCATCCACCAACTGGGCCACTCATCCATCAACCCACCCACCCATCCATCCATCCATCCATCCATCCATCCATCCATTCATCCATCCATCCACCATCCATCCCTCCATCCAACAAACAAACCACCCATCCACTCATCTGCACCACTCTTCAGACATCAGATTCTGACGTATAAAGACGGCCCCCGGCTGTAGACCCATAACATGGGTATTGAAATGAGTTAGAAAGATATAGTTTAATATAATTTTATTTCGCGTGGATTTAATTTTCGGGCATTTCGCGCAAGGACCGTGAGCGCGAAATCATTATTCCCGCCAAGTATTGTTCACCACATTAGTATTTCGTGAACTTTGGGACTGGGTTTTAAAGAGTGAGACTGCTGCTGTGCAGTCGACCGTGGTTATGTAATCTAATCGTGTGATTGTCACGCTAACGTGTGAAAGTTTAAGTCACAGGATTAATATTTAAATGACAACGACTGAATGACAACGTGTAAAATATATTTGTATTTATCTTATCCAATGGAACAGCGGCAGTCTTGAACTCTCGTATATCTATTATGATAGCAGAACGGTGATTGAGTTTAGCATGGTGTAAACTTAATTTTATGTGTGCTGGCGTGATACTGGGCCAGCGTCGAAGACAGTGGGCCAGCATCTCATCAACACTGGATCAACGTCTTGTGTTCACTAGGGACAGACTCAATGTTGTTAGGAGAGCTGTGGACACGTTTCTTGGCATGTGATTTTCTAATGATTTGAGCTAAGTGACAATAGTTACCCCCGAATCTATGCAAACATTACACTAATATGTGCACAGATATCAACCAAACAGATACGATCAGCGTTTTTTTTTAATTATATCAAAAAATATATAGACATGTCACTGAAACGACGCATGTAGGCCTAGTAAATCAGCAGCAGGATAATAATTTTTCAAATGATAACCTGTTGGATTGATAGTGTTAATGAGCATAGTGATTAATAGTCGGGAAGGTCGATGACAATCGTTACGGCGAGATAACAATTACATGTCTCCAGACCAAAAAAAAAATACTTCAAATAATATTTTCAGGCGAATTCAAACAAACACGAAGTGGTTTAAAATCGGTTTTGCGCGAAACTTCATACCCGCCAAATTAAAGTATATTACAGTAACTAAGAAATGTATGATGATTAAAATCGAAAAAACCTTTTGATCTCCTTGTTTCTGCGACCTTCAAGTACCACAAAAGGTCGAAACATGATCACCAGCGGTTATAGTGAAATACAATTTTTACTAATAGTCCAATAGTTACATGTATATTCTTGTATACATTTACATATATTCATTTTTATGACAACTAAGTCAGTAATGACTTTTCTTTATGTCAATAAAATATCTGTCTGTCTGTCTGATATGTCGTTTCTGGCGTATTTTCTGGCGCTTAATCCATTTCTTGTATAAAGGATGTTATTCTAGGCATCAGCTATCCGATAAACATTAGCTGTAATGTATCATTTTAGATGAATTTGGTGACTTAATCTATTTGAGGGTATAAAAGTAGGCTACAATTCGAGTCCTCGGAATATTTCAAGTCTAAATGGATCTGGATAAAATTCGAACTTTTATTGTTTAAAACTTGATAATCTGTCGCTCACAATTTGTTTGCTCTATTATATAGAGGCGGACGTGTAGCCTACGTACATGTACCATCATCACTTCCCCCCGTATCGTGTTTTCTAGACCCGTTGAGTTACGACGTTGGGACAGCATTGAACCAACATTGGTTCAACTTTTGGTCAGGCTGGATACGTGTATCCATCAATGTTTTGATCCACAAAAGGCCACAAATATTATGTTTAAGGGGGAATACGTAATGTCAGATTAGATAACACTTACACCTCACTAAATTAGCAAGAGGAAGGTATCCATCCCTCAAGGAAGCTTTTTGTCGCCAAATCTATTTACAATAAAAGTCAACAGCATCGACAAATATATTTACAGTAACAGTTAAGAGCATTGTCAAGTCTATCCTGATGACATCGAAAGGCATCCTCGATGTGAGTAGCCCGCAGTCATCGGAAAATCGTTATATCGTCACTACGCATATGAAAGGGTGTATCTGCCATTTTAAAAGTGGCAGACATCCTTTCAAATCCAGGGAGACGATATGTAACGTTAGACGACGTTGCTTTTATTTTAAATCCAGCAACATAACTATTATTGAACAGGTCTGCAAAGTTGCTTGGACAAGTGGTTACTTGTGAAAATAACGTTAAATGTTCTTACTAAAGAACTTTGTGTGTACATTTCTCTAACAAAAATGGCTTATACCATGAGCCTCATCTCCATCTATAAAAAGAACCATTCCCTGCTGAATAAAATGTCAAACTCCTTAGTATTTTCTTTGAGAGTAAGTTAATTTGTATAAGCAGTGTAAGCTTTAGATTTACAGTCTCCTAAGATACAACAGTCTCCTAAGATGCGGATGGTATCAACCGGTACACCTGCGTTGTACGCCCAAGTAGCCCCACCTCTACGCAAACTGTGTCCGGCGTAAACAGACGGGTTTTCACCACACTGAAGCAATAACAAACAATGTCACAAACAATGTCACAAACAATGCAGGTGCTAAAGGTTTGAAGCAGTTTTTCACTGGTATTACAAACGCCGGACCGTCCGCCGGAGCTAGCGAGGTCAAGTGAAAAGCGTGGTAGATAGCTTGTACCGGGCATAAGCGATAGCCGGACATTCTGGGCAGTGAGATCTTCAACCAGCTTTCACGGTGTCGAATAGTTTTTGTATGACGTATTAAAACGAATATTCCCCACTCATAAATACAACATCTCTCCTGCACAACGAAGTACTGGGATTGAAAGTGGCTGGTGAACACAAAACATTAGGCCTACTCCTGCGCAATAAACTGAAGAAAGCTAACACAATAGCTCCCCACAGCACACTGTCAGGTATACTTTTTAAATCCAATTTATGAAGAATCCTCTGCAGTAAGATAGGCGTAAAAGGCAGTTTGCGCGATTGAGTAAAGCCTAAAACACATAGGACGCGAGCGTCACGCGAGCGACACGTGTCACGCGTCATACGCGTAAGCAATCACTTTAGAGCATTTCACATTGCATAAATACATAGTCACGCGAGCGGCACGCGGCACGCGAGCGTCACCGATCACTTCTGGAGCGACATTTAACGCGTGACGTGAGCTTTACGCGAGGTGAATCCACAGTATGACGTCAACATGTGATGATTTATTAGGGAATCCCCATACATCCACGTGGTGATACAGCAAGAGTGTGTGCGTGACGTGTTTTTAGGCAAGCAAGCTTTCCTTTAATTAAGTCTATAGTTATGATGCCGAAAACAGAAAACAGGCCCCTCGATATGGATTTGTTGATTACACAGGTCCAGGAAAGACCATGCCTTTTAATACGACCCTGAGCATCATTTCTATAGAGATGCTGATAAGATGTGTAACCACGATCCTGAATACTGGTAAGCTGATAAGCTGGTATTTTTACTGACATTATCAAGTAAATGTGATCAAATATATTTCCTATATGTTTCTCATTGATCCAAAACAGTCCCAATTGATCAAAAGGGACAGTTTTGTAATTATAACAAGAATGTACGAATTAAAATATTAAATTTAGAAATGCCCAAGGAACCAATATATCTATGGGAATAGCGGGAGGGTCTACCAGTAGGGTGAACGGCAAGACCCACTTATCATTCACCATTTTATTTCTATCTTCCTTCCTTTCCCGTCGGGTCAACGGTTCCGATTGACTTCACAAAACTCTTCTTCAGTTCATTATATTTATTTGTCTAGACATAAAACATCGGCAATGTACAGTCCCGAGCACGACACGCCCCTAGGCTAACTCTAATCTGCCAACCTGCAACACGTCTGCAGTCGTCAGGGGCTAGACTACGAGTCGCGAAAAAAGCCACGACCGCATGGTGATTGGGTTTATGCGCACGTCACTAATATACTGAAGCGAGGCAGCTGTCCAGCCGTCCCCCCGCATCCGGGGAGACTGGGGTCGACTGTCACGCTGATCTAGCGAGGCAGAGATCCTACATTACCCCCAGGTTAGTGATAACGTAGAAACCCAACTAATGTGTAGGAGACTGCGTCGTGAAAGCATCGGGAACTGTGCAGAACGTAACCTCTTATAACTATTTAAAACAGTCAGGTGTGAAAAAATACAGCGTGGGTGGTTGTGGTGAAAAAAATACAGCGTGGGTGGTGGTGGTGAAAAAAATACAGCGTGGGTGGTTGTGGTCGCAGCATCCGTAGTTAAAATGAGTGTCCCATCCTCATAACACCAATTGTCCGATCCTCGTAACACTAATTGTCCCATGCTCATAACACCACTTGTCCATTGAATTACTTATGCTGCTTTGCTGCGACCAACCGATTCATTTAATTAATACATCCATTAGTAGGTAGCAAATATTTTGCTCAATAATTTAATTGCAGTTGACCTATTCTAATTAATGTTGCCAGGCCTGGCGAATTCATATTTACAAATTAAAATTATCATAATTACGGTACGTGCGGTTGGTCCCGCCATAGATGTCGTTAGGCGCCACTATGGCGTGGACCATCTGCACGAACCGGACAGGAGTCTGGATCGTTCGTCCAACTCTGGTTTTCCTCACGGTTGCGTCCGTCGAAATGTTGCCGCGATTAGCGATATTCGAACTATTTCCTGTATTCGAGTCTTTTACGGCATCAGCTGAACCAGGGGTTTTACCCTGTAAATGTAAAGGTATGCGTGAGTACGTTCGCAAACCGCCGCCGTCCTCGTTAGCTCGGGACACGGCGGGGGCTCGCGAATGTGGCGCTACATAAGATTTGCCTTTGTTAGGCAATTTAACTTTATCAGCTGGTTGCTGTTGGACAGTGGCCAATTTGGTACTGTTTCTGACTGCCGTCGACTGTGTCTGTTTAACACTCGTCCTGTTGGACGTCTGAGTGGTCCTGTGAATTCCCACTAGCGATCCTGGTAGTCTTCTAGCTCTGTTTTTTCGTTGGCGTTGTACGCTGTGTTGTCGGACCTGTCGTAGGCTCGCACTCTAAATGTGCGGGTTTAACTCGGTCTAATGAGACCGTTTCCACCTTGCCTTTAATCAGGATTTTCATGACTCTGCCACTTCTCGCGACGACCTTATATGGGCCGTCGTAAGGGGCGGTCAGAGGCGGCGCAATTGCGATTCGTCGAAAGAATACATGTGTGCATGTTTCTATTTCCTTGTACTGGGAAATGTTTTTCTGGTGTGTGTCACGTGGCGGACATCAACGGAGACGCGACATGGCTACGCGTAGGTTGTCTGAGTAATTCTCCAAATCTGTGTTGGCGTCGACGGTGTACTGTTGCATAAACTCTCCTGGTAGTCTGAGTGTCGTACCGAATATCATCTCGGCAGCCGATTTGCCTAGCCTCTCTTTGACTGTGGAACGAACACCTAAAAGTACTGAGGGTAAGGTAATAGTCTATGGATTCGGTGATTCGTGCGCCATAATGGCGGCTTTCAACTGGCGGTGGAAACGTTCGACCATGCCATTCGACACCATGATAGCTCGTGGTGCGATTCCGTATTATCCCGAATTGGTTACACAAATTATCCCACAATTTTGACTCGAACTGCGCGCACCTATCTGTGGTGATAATGGCGGGAGTACCGTAGCGTGCTATCCACCCGCTGAAGAAGGCATCGGCGACCGTTTCGGCCCGAATATCTACAATGGGTATGGCTTCTGGCCAACGTGTAAAACGATCGACGCAAGTCAGTAGATATCTAAAGCCATTAGCGTAGGGTAAGGATCCGACTATGTCGATGTGGACATGATCAAATCTCTCGGTAGGTTCAGTGAACTTGCCGAAAACTGGTGTGTTGTGACGTGAAACTTTTGCGGTCTGACAACCTTTACAGGAATGACAGCATTTAGCAATGTCAATATTCATGCCATGCCAAACAAATCGTGTGTTTATCAAAGGTTTTGTAGCTCTGTGAGATGGGTGGCCTAAACCGTGTAGGTTTGAAAAAACTTTTCTGCAAAATTTAGCGGTAATGTACGGCCGGTTATGTCCCGTGCACACATCGCACCAAATCAGCTGATTGTCACATGATTTGAGTAATTTGAAATTCATAGTGGATGAAGTCGAGTGTCGCAGTCTCGTGAATTCCGCGTCCTGAGCTTGATCAATACTTAAATCTTTATAATTAATCGCTGGTCCATTGTCTATCACGGACACTGACGGTCGTGACAGCACATGGGCGACGAAATTTGTCTCTCCTTTAACGTACCTAATGTCGGTAGTGAATTCGGCTATGAAAGCTAAGTGTCGTGTTTGGCGTAGGGACGGGCGTTCGGTAACAGCTGACATTACAAATGTCAAAGGTTTGTGATCAGTGTTTACAAAAAAATTGCGTCCTTCTAGATTATGTCTGAAATGTTTTATGGTGGCATATACTGCCAAAAGCTCACGGTCAAACGCACTATAGCGTGTCTCCGCTGGACTCAGCTTCTTGCTGAAAAACAAGAGTGGCTGCCACATACCATTCAAATATTGCTGCAGAACGCCACCTACGGCGACATCACTAGCGTCACACGTGATGTTTAATTGAGCCATAGGATCTGGGTGTACCAGAAGGGTAGCGTTTGCCAATATTCGTTTGGACACGGAAAATGCTGACTCTGCATTCTCGTCCCACTTCAATTCAAAATTCGACTTCGATGACAGTCTTGTATGACCGTCATTGGCTGCTGTCAATACATTGTTTAATGGCGTCAACTTTGCTGCGCATTGCGGTATGAAACGGTGATAATAATTTACCATTCCTAAATATCTTCCCAACGCTCGTTGCTTTTCGGGCTTTACGAAATTGACTATGGCGTCGACGGCGCTGGGTAACGGCGAAATTCCTTCAGCACAAACGTGGTGGCCTAAGAAACTCAGTTGCACCAAACTGACACTTCTCAGGACCGATGATGATGCCGTATTCGGCTAGTCGGGCAAAAAATAATTTTTAAATGTTTTTTGTGAGTTTTATGATCTGGACTGGTTACCAGTAGGTCGTCTAAATACACAAAAACGAAATCAAGTCCGCGTGTAACGTGGTCTATAAAACGCTGAAACGTTTGGCCGGAATTTCGCAGACCAAACAGTGTCCTGGTAAAATTTAAAAGACCAAAAGGTGTAGTGACGGCTGTCTTGTGTATGTCTGACGGTTCCACAGGAATTTGGTAATATGCTCTAACCAAATCAATTTTTGAAAAAAAATTTGAGCCAGCCAATCGCTGCGTGAAATCCTGAATATGTGGGATTGGGTAACGGTCGGGTACGGTCTGAGCAATCAAGCTTCTGTAATCTCCACATGGTCTCCAGTCGCCATTTTTCTTTGGTACCATATGAAGCGCTGAGGACCATTCACTGTCGCTGGGTTCAATAACTCCTAACTTGATTATGTCGTCGAACTCGCGTTTCGCAGTGACAAGTTTATCGGGTGCCAATCGTTGTGGGCGCGCGAACACCGGGTGTCCTTTCGTTACGATTTTATGTGTAATACCGTGTTTAAAGGTCTCACCCTTTGTCGTAGGGCGAGTCAGTTCCGCGAACTGACCTAAAAGTTTAGTGTATTCATTAGTGTGTCCACTCTGTTCAATGACAGTTGTCTGAATGACGACTGTGAAGCAGGAATAGCTAAACTGGTTCTCATGTCTCTATGTCTGCGACGTACAATAACTTAGAGTGAAACAACTTGGGAAGGGTAGCTTCCACGGAGTCATGTCGCGTCTTGGTTATCCCGCCAGATGCAAGAGTCGCTACCTTGCTCTGGCTTAGCAGTTTAAAGAAAATGCGCAAGGGTTTCTATACGTGCGTGCCTTGTCACCGAAAGTTTGGTGAAAGTAGCAAACAGGTGCATTAGCCGTATCAATCCGGTTCGCAGCATTATTTTGCTGTGCGTTCTGCGGCGGTGCGTATGGACGAATATTTTGCTTGTCGATTTTAAAATTACCTTGTTTGTTAGGAACAAACTCTGTGGCCTGAGCGTTTGGAATGAATGGGGGCCTAGGTACATAATTATCATTAGCACGTCCACGTCCTGAGTTCCTCTTCTTTTCCGCTGCTGTAGCGGTCTCTAATTTCTTTAATCTTTTTGATAAGTCCTCGAGCAGTCCCACTAATTTAGTAGTTTCGTCGATTTTAATCTCTGCAACCCCCGGCTTACTCTCTTCCACATCCGTCTCTGAAGCTAGGGCCCTGTCGGCCAACATGGCCAAACTCTCCAAAGTAGCACTATCTGGCTGTGTGGCCAAATGGGCACGAATTGAAGTCGGCATTTGCGTATATCCGCCTTTCCGACCACTGCTTGGGTTCCGAAACCTGCCATCTTCTGGAGGCGTCTTAAAAATCTTGAGGGGATGTCCGAGCCAGGGTTGGGGTCGATTACAATTGATGATTACGATTACGGTTATGATTACATGTCATTTTAAGTTATCGATTACGATTATGATTATTCGTGATTAGAATTCTCGATTACGATTATGATTACATGTCAGCAAAAATTATCGATTACGATTATGATTACACTCTTATTTTTTCGATTACGATTATAATTACGATTACATTAATCGTATTTCGTGATTACAGTCACGATTACGGGTGATTAAAATTATCTTAGAAATTCTTATTAATAATAATGACATACTATAACAAACTATAAATAACAACTGCAATTGAAATTTACTTAGTTTCATTTAATTATATCGTGTTCAATAATGTAAGTTTAATCTGAGCAAAATTAGGTCTGTATACATATATACATATATAGGCCCTACACATTATACATTCACATTGTCTTAGGCATATATTAGCAGCTTAGACAAATAGCAGCTGCTACAATAGTGCAAAACAGTTGATCATCGCGAGGAGCGTTCCTCCTATTATATAATATATATAGGGAGTAACATCTTGAAAACACGAGATGCTGATCCAATATTGTTGTCCCAATATTGGCCCACTGTTGGGCCACCACTTGCGTCGCTAGCCCAACATTAGGCCAATATTGGATCAACAAGCTGTGTTGGCTGGGCACCCTTGTTACCTATGCAACACGGTATGTAGGCCTACTGTTTTGAAGGCGATTTAAACATGCCATTATTGCCCCTTCCCCATGTTAGCGTTTAGATATACATCTTCCAATATAAATTGTGATAATGTATTGATATGTCACTGCTAAACATCACGTGAAAGTTATTGCAAAATATACATATAGGCCTATTTGAAACCGAATTGTAGCTGTAGCCATAACTTTAATCTTTAAAATAAAACAAAAATAACCAGAAATATATATTATTATTGCTCCGGACAGTTTTAAGTGGCTGATAACGACAAAACAATAAAGTATTCGCCCAAATATAAAAACATTGTTGAAGTCTCTCGTAAAGGGGTAATACAAGTGACCACACGATGATGTTAATTGCAATTAACCATTTACGCTCTGGAGATGTCTGCCTACAGGAATGTTACAATGTTACAATATTTTTAATTCATAATATGGTTGACGGGCTTCGCAGAGGTCGTCTCGCTCTGTTTCTGTCAACCAAAGTTAATAACCAGAGATAATAATGACTTGTACCATTTTTTACATTTTATCTGGATGCTGGGATGCAATGGGTGGTAGGTCTATAGTCATACCTCGTTAGTCATCAATTGTCTACCGTCAACTATAGGTGCGAAGGCGGGGGAGGGAGGGTGTAGCATGCTTGTCGACCCCCACTTAAAAAACCGAGTCACGAGGGCAACTTAAAAGTTGTTATGTAATGTTTATGTACAGTCACATCAGCAACCCTGGAAACGCATCAAATGTGGGACTCGATCCAAAACTGGCCCAACACAAGCTGTATGTCTTGCGCTTGCTGATAATCCACATTTATAAATATGTATGCATTTACGCATGGGCCTGAGCGAAAGCACAGACATATATGCCTATATATGTATGCACAAAGCGAAATTTACCAAACTGTTCAAAATAGTTGAATTTTTTTTATTTTAAAAATCGCTTCAAGTGATATATTATTTATTGTGATATATAATAAAAAAAAATCATGATTACGATTTAATAGAATCATGATTACAGTGCTTTTAGAATATCGATTACGATTATGATTACGATTACAGGTCATATTTTTTTCTCGATTACGATTATAATCATGATTACACGATTTCAAAAAATATGATTACGATTCTGATTATGATTACATTTTAATCCATTAAAAATCGTAATCGACGATTATGATTATAATCGACCCCAACCCTGGTCCGAGCCAATCTTTTCTCCGGAAATCACCTTATTTACCCGTTTGGGTGTGGTTAAACCTCGCCGCTCAATAAATATACTTTTCAAGCTTTCGTACTTGTGCGACCTGAAAGGTTGGAGTAGGACATCTCTCACATCAGAGGCGACCTCGCCTGAAAGTGCTGCACATGTCAGACTGTACCGCTCATCAGCGTCGTTAATTTGATGAAGATCGAACTGTGTTTCGATCTGGTTGAACCATAGTTCAACATCTGTAGCGTAAAAGGTTGCTATCTTGAATTTAGGTAAGTTCGTTGAACGTCTCGGGGGCTGTCTTCTGCGTGGTGAAGGGCTTTTTGACAAGTCACTCCTAGAGTGATTTCTTGTTCGTCGATCTCGAGCGATTCGAGCAAAATCCTCTTTAAGCCTTTTGTACTCATTGTCAGCCTCGCGGAAACGAACTTCGTTCTCCTCGCTTTTCAAGTAATAATTGTCTTTTCGGCGAGCTCCCTGACCTTCCAGAGGCGTAGACACGAAACCTTCACTTTAGTGTGTTGTAGACATTTTGAAATGTTTGGTTGAGTAAAATTATTTAATTAATAAAACTTTTGAGAATGCAGGCCTATTGGCTCTATGCACTCAAACGGTGTTGAAATGGTATGTCATTTTAACACATACCAGCTATTTCGGTGACGTGTCGTGCGTGGGTTAGACTGTACATTGCCGTCTAGACTTTATTAAAAATGTCAGTATATGCTGAATCTGTAGCAGTGTAGGTTTTTGAGATTGTCCATGCTATGTCGCATGTTGCAAGATACAGGGGTTGGTGAGATATTTGAATATTCTTCACTGGGATTGCATATAATTTCTTTTCACTTAATCACACATATATATATTTTGTGAAAACTGTAGGTCAAGATTGTATATAGAATGCCAGAAATAATTACTACATGCTATGCTAAGCTATGATAATAGTATATAGTAAATCGACTAGGGTGGACATTTTTTTTTCACGCAAGTCGAAAAACACATGCAAATGTTGAAAGTGTTTCGATATAGCGCAACTGTCAAATCGAATATTTTGCTTTGTTTCGTTTATTGTCGTGTAATTCGGTTGTCGTCGTGGCGGTTGCGTTCATTTGGCTTACGGCAGGTGTGGTGTAGTGTATGATTGTTTGCTGTTACGTGTGGCCGGTCGCAAATATGGCGTACGTGACCACAGCCGCGTAGACCCAGCCAGTAGCTCATTGCTGTATGCTTGGGCCAGCAGGCCTGTGATATGGGTGTACGTGCAAAACTGAGCAGTAGACGCGTCTCGCCTCACATTAGCATATTCATGAACTGCCCTGTGCCAGAAAAGGCGCGAGGAGTAGGCTAGAACGACGCCGAACACCAGGGGGCGTTTCGACGTGAAAAATTAGACTATAAAATTTATCAAAATCTCGCACAATTTGTGCTATAATTTCTTTTCCGAAACGGCGTATTTTATATTTTCTCTCACTTTAATGGTTTTGAGAAAGAAACTTTGTATATATGTAAAAAAAAATATTTTAGGCTAGTCCGTGTATAGTCTTGACACGTGAATAGGCTGCGCCACGAATTCAAAATGGCGGCCTAATTTATGCTAATGTGATGAGGTAACATGGGTGTACTGTCAAGGTGCATGCCGGGTAAGGCGGGACCCGTGGTGCCCACGACGGACGGGTAGCTAAGTTAGGGAAACCAGCGTCAAATATGGCGTTCACTTACCAAATACATTCATTATTAACAGATTCCCTTAAATAAAATATTGTTATAATAATCCTGGAAATATGTTTTACAGACCAGCTAGGACCGTTTATTCACATTTATTTTCAGGCAAACTTTTTTTTTTGGTCCTAATCCTATTAAAAGTTATCTGAGTCGAAGCGATATTTTTCGATAATTTTTTCTTTGTCAACTTTTTCTTGAAAAATCGAAATCTGATGAGACTTCTTCTATTGGACTTTAAAATCGAGTCACCCAATTATGGCGAACAACGATAAAAATGGAGTTTTCAAAAATACCCACTTCCTACTCGCCTACAGTGTCATTAATAGGATGAAAGCATTCTAGGAACTCGTACTTGGAAAGATAAATGAGAAAAAAAAAATTTTGTACTGTTTTTCTTGAAAAAACCTACATGTCGGCCATCTTCAAAAGGCGCCAAACACGTGGAATTCGTTCAAAAAATGCTAAAATTACGCCGTTTTGGGCATAAAAACGCGTACTTCTCTTCTGATAACTTTTCTAGCTAGTTCTAGCTGGCATATTTAGCGTGACCTACAATTTTCACGTACCTTTGAGAAAAAAATGCTTATGATTTTTTTCGAAAAATCCCTTAAAATTAAAAAAAAAAAACTATCCTTGAAAACAAAGGTTTTCATCTTGTTGCTTGGTGAAAATGCTGTTGCAATCACGATCAAACGTCAGGGGTCACCAGTATGGGAATAGCGGGAGGGTCTACCGGTAGGGTGAACGGCAAGACCCGCTTATCATTCACCATTTTATTTCTATCTTCCTTCCTTCCCCATCGGGTCAACGTTTTCGACTTCACAAAACTCTTCTTCAGTTCATTATATTTATTTGTCTAGACATAAAACATCGGCAATGTTCAGTCCCGAGCACGACACGCCCCTAGGCTAACTCTAATCTGCCAACCTGCAACACGTCTGCAGTTAGGGGATAGACTACAAGTCGCGAAAAAGGCCACGACCGCGTGGTGATTGGGTTTATGCCACGTCACTATTATACTGAAGCGAGGCAGTCGTCCAGCCGTCCCCCCGCGTCCGGGGAGACTGGGGTCGACTGTCACGATGATCTAGCGAGGCAGAGATCCTACATATCTTCACTATCATCATTGTCACATTACCACAAAAGCAACAATTATCAGGATTATGAAATTCATAACTAGCGTTATTTTGGAAATCAGTATTTTGTGTGTTTTTAATGTAAAAATGAAGAGGACATATGTGGTATATAGTTGATATCGTGAGAATCACGTCAGCCCAGAAAATCATGGGCATGTGTGTGATTGGACATGGTCATAAAATGCCGCCGACAATGCGCAGCAACTGTATGTGCATGTATGTTTGACGAACAAGTTAAACCTTTAAGCTCTCACGATGCAATAAAGCATCATTTTAAATCCCTGAAAACACACTTAATTTTCCTATAACCAAGGGTTTCAGAATGAAAATTCCCATGAAACTGGTATACCAATACATCACAATTTTCTTTAGTTTTTAAACCACATCAAATAATCTTCATCCACTACAACGCGGCTTGATTACACCGCCTCCCATGTTTGATCCAAATAAAACCATGGGTTGATGCAATGTTTTTACAGTGTTGGGCCAGCGTCGTTGGTGGTGGTGGTGTTGGTGGTCCAACATTACAACAATTACGTCGAATTCCGTATTTACTGGGATACTGATAGCCTTATGTAGTCTATACTGTATAGATGGTGGTAGATTGACTGATTTTTAGAAACTAGATAGCTTTTGTTTTATTGACATATTATAGTAGTAGTAATTAAATTGCTGCTTTACTACACTTTACGGCTTTATTGACATAGACTGCACATAGGCCTAATTTCATGCGACTTCTGAACCATATGATTGTATGATATGAAATAAAGCTACATGTATAGCCTATTTATTTTGTATACGTTGTGTAGTAGTAGCTGATTTGTTTTCAATTTCAGGAGCATGTATGGCTGTCCACAAGACCCACAGAAACGCTGTCGAGGAGGTCCCGAGGGATTTCCTAAAAATGCCCCATACCAGCGGGGAGGACCAAAGCACAAGGTAAGGTATACCTCCAACAATTACTGGCAATGCTGGATCAACGCTGGTTCATTGTCCACGACACTGATCCAACATATGTATCAAACAATCGGCGGGTGTACTGGGTTCAAATCCTGGCTGAGCCAGCTACGTGCATTCGGGGTCTAGTTTAGTTTAGTGCCTATAACATTCGTGAAATTATTCGAACATAGGTCACCATAGTCTCTACTGCTCATGGTAATTCAAGGACTTTTTGTGAAAAATTATTGGTAAGACGCACTAACGTTAGTCATTAAAAAGACCACTTATGTTATTAGATAGAGGTAGTGTATATATATATATATATATATACATATATATATATATATATATATTGTCACTGAATATATGAATTCCAGATACCAGCAAAACCAGTCAAAATGGTATACCGGTTATACATCATAAAGCGAGTATATATATATGATAATGTCATATAAATGTCATTGTTAAATATATTATTTGATTAGGAAGTGTCTATTTACCCTGTCACGGGATGTGCAAGAAGACTAAAACCCTTATTTAACCCGACAATGACAACCAATCAAAATCGTTCTTTCAATGCCCTGCTGTCAATGTTTGTTTTTTGGCGCTCATTCACGGAACTGAATAGCCTACACCAGGACCTTATGAAAATGAACAGGTACGTGTTATGCCGCGTGAAAATAAACTTGTACAATGTAAATATAGGCTTATCCCTGACACATGACAACTATTATCGCTTGCAACATTTACAAAAAAATATGAAAGCAGGAATAATACCAAATATATAGGTCATTTTCAAAATATTTGAGCAAAAACGGTAGAGACATGTCTTCAACATTTCTTCAAAAAGTTTGCATTATTTAATTATTTTTATCATTTAATCAGTTAAAAACATGTATTTAGAACTCCGAATTTTTTTCACAAGCATTTATCTTGGAAAATCAAGTTTTTATTCGATATAATATGCTTGATTTGTCTTCACCGTGAGGTGTCCAAAATAGGTTTAAGATTTTTTGAAAACTTGTTAATGTCATATAATTACGTTATTGCAATTCATGACAGGTTGGCCCTATTTCTAGAATGTCTTTTCTTGATAATAAAATAAAATATGTATAAAAAAGTTGATAAATGCAATATAAGTGTAAAATAGGATGTCACAAATAAAATGTCACAACAATAGGATGTCTTTACTGTGTGTCTAATAACCTTGGTTGAAAAAAATAATAGCCGTTCTAGATTATTCTTGTCATCAGTACATGAAGAAAACAACGTTGTGAAGTCAAAAGTATGCACATGTTTCGTAAAATGTTTATTTAATGCCAAATAGTGTGTCTTTACCGTTATAATGATTTGTCTTTAACCATTAACCCTCACATCATCATCTGTACATCATTCATCACATCAATTGACTACAACGTTCTTATCGTATTATAATGTCACTTAAAAGACCTTTTGTGCCAGAAAGTGACGTAAAGCAATGATTTACTACTACTACTACTACATCAGGTGTGGAAGTCTGCATACAATTATACTGAAAACCAGGCCTGCTATATAAAGCTTATATCACCTATTTATTTAACAATTTTTTTTCTTTACCGTTACAGCAACATCTTTACCGTTACAGAATCGTCTTTACCGTTTCATGTTCTGTCTTTATCGTTATAAAATTGCCTACTATTTAAGCCATACCGGTAAAGACAAAAAAAGATTTCGATTAATGTCTCTAAAAGTGCTAATATATAGCATGCTGCTTGGATATTGCACACTGATGCTTGGCATAGTATCCTATATGCATACATAACATTTAAATTCACAAAATCAGAATTCTTTTTCTCAAAATGTCTTTAACGTTATTGCTCATTTTTTTTTAAAATGGCCCATATGTGAATTGACAACTACACGTATTATCGTTCGTGGCCGCATTTGATTACGACGCCCGATGTGCATTTTACATTGCTTAGTATCTGAGACATTCACCCAAGGTTATTTTATATTTGGTCCACCATCTAAGACACTGGGCCAACATTAAAACAACATTAGGTAATGACGGGAAAAATGCCGGCCGCAGATCCAGGGCGAGGGAGGGGACCGGCCCCGTTTTTTCGCCACATTATTTTAAAAAGCCACCTAAATTGACCTAAATATACCAACAAAAAATTGAAGGCCGCCCCCCGCTTATTTTTTTCAAATCCTGAAAAAAACCTGGGCTAAATAACAATAAAAGCCTTCTTATAATATAACCCACATATCACATTTTCTTCGCCCTTTAACACCTTCCCGTCGCTCCTTAGTGCCTCTCAGTCACCATTTAAAGCCTTTCCGTCGCCCTTCAATGCCTCTCTGTCGCCATTTGACGCCTCTCCGTCTTCATTGCCTTCTCCCCGCTCTTAAACGCCTACACATCACCCTTTAACTCCTGCCATTTACGCTTTACGCTGTCATTTCATTCTTCATGGTCGCCCTGTAACGACACCTAATCGACCTTTACCACCTTGCCATCGCCATTAAAAGCCTCCCCATGACCATTTACCAACTTTTCATCACCATTTAATGCATCTGTGGTGCCTTTTAACGCCTCTCAGTCATCCTTATAAGCATCTCCATTGACTTTTAACTCATTTGTGTTGCCTTTGGCGTTTCTATGGCGACATTTAACGCTTCTCTGTTGCCCTTTAGCAACACTCCCTCCTTGCATCACCCTTTAACGCTTCCCCATCGATCGTTACCACACCTCTATTGTTATTTAATGCTTCCTGGTCGCTGTCTAGCCCCGTTCCCTAGCCCTTTAATGCCTCCCCACCACCTTTCAGGTCGCATTTTAACGCTTTTTAACGCACTTTAACACCGCTTCTTTGCCCCTTACCGCCTCGGCGCCATGGTTTAACGCAACCCTATTGTCCCTTAATGCCTTAGTTTCACCTTTTAACGCCTCTCCATCGACCTGTATAAAGCTTTTCCGTTGCCTGAGAATTTTTCAAGAATTGTTATTTGCACTAATTGTCATTTTCACGGATTTTTAAGGATAAGATGAGGTGGATATGTGTGACTACGTGACCGTTGGCAGTCGTTTGCGGTCACTGCATATTTTTATCTTCCGGTTGTGTTCTCATGTTTCTCGGTGTTGGATGGTTTAACCCCCCCCCCCCCACCCTCAGAAAAAAAATCATCATCTTATTTAGGGGTTTCCTTATGATTTGGTGAGAAACAGTGCCCAATATGCCTTAGATTGCATGAGAAAGTCTTTGGAAATCAAAAATTTCCACGGGGCAGGCCTCTCGACCCCCTTACAGTTAACCTCCCCCCTCAGTGAAAAGCTAGATCCGCTCCTGTTTCCACTTTCTGTTACCAACAACAAAAAATATTTTCTCAGAAAAGAATATTGAAGAATTATTTTTCTTTTCGTTATCAAAACGAAAATTATTTTCTTTAAAGCAAAAACATTTTTTTTTTTAAGAAAAAAGAAGATAAAGCAATTTCGTTTTATTTCGAAAAAAATAAAAAAATGATTTTAATTCTTTACGAATTTTCGAAGAGGACGTTTATTATGCACTGTATTGTCCGTTAAATCATATTTGGCCTTTAGTCGGGGCTGTTAGGGATATTTTGGGGCAAATTCTTCCAAAGCTACAAAATTTGGCACATATATAGAACAAATTATACTCTTTCGATTTGCGATGGATGCCAAGACTGGAATCGCTCAGGGCCGGTGTATTAGCAAAATCTAAGATGGCCGCCATTCAGATTTGAGGTATACCTTACTTACGATACCCAAAGGGCTGTGACCACGTGATATATCGCTATGTGTTATAGTTATGGCCAATTTAGCTACTTCTGATGCTATTTTATTTAAATAATTGGATTTGTTCGCAATTATTAAACAAAAAAGATAATTTTGCAAAAAAAATGCTTGAAAATAATTAGGTTTCATACTAGACCAGACGTGGCTGGGGATGAGGTGTCACCCGGAATGGGAATTTAAAGTACTATTATTTTCACATAGCTGGACTACTCAGGGGCCAGAATCAACCTCTTGACCAGTTAACTGCCGCTGCTATACTGAAATATGGCCAAAAATGTACATGACCTATTATGTGCGATGCTGGTCCGATTTTGGTGAAATTTCGAGCTATAACAATATATTTGATATCAATGGAAAGCTACTTTCACACGTTTTAGAACTATTATTGACCCAAAAAAACAAACAATCTGGAATAAATATATTGAGCTATTCCAAAACTGTACACACTTTTTTGGTTTGACTTACCATGTGCCTGGCACTAAAATTATCTAAGCCACTACAAAGTGAAGTTGGCCACCGAAGAAGTGATCACAGCATATTTAAAATTATCTTAACCACTACAAAAGTGGTCTTGACCATTAATGAAGTGATCACAGCCACTTTAAAAGTTATCTGAACCACTACAAATGTGATCTTGGCCACTAACAAACTGGTGTCAGCTACTTAAAATTATCTAACCCACTACAAAGTGAATTTGGCCACCGAAGAAGTGATCACAGACACTTAAAAAAGTATCTAAACCACTACAAAAGTGATTTTAACCACCAAAGTAGTGAGCACAGCCACTTTTAAAGTTATCTCAGCCACTACAAAGGCGATCTTGGCCACTAACAAAATGGTGTCAGCTACCGAAAAAGTTATCTAAGCCAATACAAAATGATCTTGGCCACCGAAGAAGTGATCACAGCCACTTTAAAAATTAGCTAAGCCACCACAAAAGTGATCTTGACCACTAAATAGGTGATTACAACGACTTTAAAATTTATCTCAGCCACTACAAACGTGATCTTGGCGACTGAAGAAGTGGTCACAGCCACATTAAAAAAATCTAAACCACCACAAAAGTGATCTTGATCAATGAATAAATTATTACAACCACTTTAAAAGTTATGTTTGCCACCGACGAAGTGATCAAAGCCACTTTACAAACTATCTCAGCCACTTCAAAGGTGATCTTGGTCACTGGAGAAGTGATCACAGCTATTTTAAAAGTTATATCAGCCATTACAAAGGTGATTTTGGCCTCAAGCAAATTGGTGTCAACCACTTAAAAAAATATCTAAGCAACTACAAAGTGATTTTGGACACTGAAGAAGTGATCACAGCCATTAATCTCAGTCGTTAAAAAAGTGATCTTGGCCACTAACAATATTATGTTAGCCCCTAAAAAGTGATTTCGGTCACTTCTAATGTGATTTCGGCCACTAAAGAAGCATTCATAACCACTTTAAAAGTCATCTCAGCCACCACGAGGGTGAACTTGGCAACAAAAAACGATCTTTTCCACTGAAGAAGTGAGCAGAGCAACTTCGTAGCAACTGAGAAAACATTTAAAGTGTCTGTGATCACTTCTTCAGTGGTCAAGATCACTTTCAAAATAATCAACAACATTTCCCGAATCTAAAGTCAGTATTTCGAAAGTGAGAACATTTGACATGCAACACAATTCTGAGAATAAAACGGAGCGAAGTTAACATGGTTAATAGGTTTAGGAAGGGGTATCATTATTAAAAAATGTACTACACGTCAAATAGCCTAACTTTTGAACTTTTACAATATTTTGAGGATATATGTCAAATGACTAGAAAATAGTGTTGACAAAATCTCATGAAAATCGCTTGGGAATTGACAGGGTAATCAACGAAAAGCCAACTGTCCATTTTTAGACCATCCTCCACCGTTGGACAGACTGTACTTTAGGCTCCTCTGGCTCACATTACAACAAACTACTTTGGGAAAATTAATCTCATAAACTATCATATAGATGCACACAAATATCATGTAGTGGCAGCATCGAGAGCCTACACATATAGGCTACATTTTTAGAGAAGGATAGACTTGGAATTATTATAGGAGTCAAGTTTGGATGTTAAACATGCTAAGCCAATATATATTTGCAGCAGGTATCTAAATTTATTTTGGAATGCTGATATAATTAATGTATATGTCCAAATTTTGTGAAATCTTGCAGTTATTTGACATAATGTGGACGGATCATTCAATATTTGAGTAAGAAAACAAAATCCCCAGCGCCCAGAGCAAAAACTAAACGATACCAACGTACACTGATACCATACGGCCGGGTCCACTGGCAATGATATAAACTATTTATTTTTAAACTGTTTCTATTGAAAACACGTGATCGGTACACATTTAATAATACGTAAAAAATTGTAGTGCTAAATATTTTTACTTCTTCATGCTCCGTTGTAATGTAATTAAACTTTTAGTTGCCAATAAATGTTATTATTATGTATGGCACATATGCTACAAATAACATTAAATTACATTAAATGTGATATTTCGGGGATGAATCTGCTGAAACGTTGTTTGTTACTAGGGCATAGAACTCAAATTTTGACAATAGTGTGTGGACAATTGCAATAAATTAGAATGATCGCGTGGTTCCAGTGACAAGTACTTCCGTATCGCATCATTCCTAATTTCAGGTATGAATATTATTGACTTCACAGTACAAAATCAATAATGTTCAATAATCAATTTAATATCACTGATACTGTTTATTTATTATTGGTTGGCCTGTGATTATATAATTGTTGTACTTGTGTGGAAATGATTGAAAAACGTGTAGTTATTTGGCATAGTATGAACACATCATGATACTTAGGCGTTGTGCAAAAAATCACATAAAAATGTGACATTTTGGGGAGAAATCAATCAAAACTTATGAAAAACAATAAGGATCAATAATTATGCTTCTCAGTAGCGAGTTTTATTCCGTGTAATTTAAGATTTCAATTATTATATTGCTTAATTCTGATTTTTCTGATATCTAGTGGCGGCCATTTTGGATTTAGCCCCTACGGTGGCGCAAGGAGATGCTTTTTCTGGCATCCACCCGAAATCGATCAAGTAGGGTTCTGTCGACATCTGGGCCAAATTTGGTGGCTTTGGAACAATTTGCCCCAAACAGTCCATTTATTGCTCTAACAGCCCCGACTACTTGGAATAGGCCATTTGACGTAGAGGATCACATCAAGATGTATTACTTTTACCTAGATTTATTTGTTAAAAATTATATTTTCGATTACCCGAAATTGAAATTGACACATCGCCCTCTTTAATCAGCAAAATTATAGCAGAAATAGATTATTCAGTCAAAATGATATCAAAAAGACGTTTTTGACCTCAGAATTGACATTTTGTGACCTTGAGTTGTAATTGCCCTTGGAGATGACCTTGAATCACAAAAATAATACTCTAAATGGATTTTTCCACTCAAAATCCCACGAAAAAGAAGTATGACACATGCTCCCAATTTTATTTGTTCAAAAATTATATTTTCACTCACTGAACCTAAAATTGACCTTGAATAATCCAATTACTTTTAGAAATGGGAGGTCGTTTTCTGTGAGATTTGTACGACATTAGAAATAGTCCTATTAAAGATAAGGTCCCGATTGAACTAGTCAGAAAGATATACTACATAACAATCTGGTTGTACGATTTCAGAACACAGAAATTTATGATATTTCACTGATTCCGGATGCGGTATTTTTTTCAATTTAACCTTGGACAACCTTGGAAATTAAAATTACATTTTAACTACCTTTTGTGAGGTATTAAATCAAGTGATATACTGCAGTGTACGTTGTGATATATAACTCAGTATTATTTACCCTATATTCTAAATATTGGTCAGTATTGTTCAATTTCCACCAGTTTAAGATATAATTTTTAAGCGAAAACACACTGGATATTCCACACATTGTGTGAAATAAGAGTGTAATAAATTATAATCATGCTTAAGAAAATATGTTTTGTAATGCAGAAATGTATTAATGACCATAAGTAGGCTACTACATATACATTGTTTTTATCACGTCAGCATTTATAGCCTTGGAAAATATGTGCGCAAAATTGTGTCAATGCTGCAAAAGAAACTGTGTTGGAATAATGCTGTAACCATGGCAACGCCTCAAATATTTTTTTCACAACCATTTATTTTATACCCCCGACAAATCAATGAATCAAAAAAATATGTTTTTTACTTTGTTCTATCGTGGGGACGGGTTCACTTTTTTCAACCTCCTAGGCGCTCTACTAAACTATGAAGCACCCCAGATAGGCTATACGAGGGTCAAGAGAAGGGTCAAAATGTCACATAAATCCATGGTACTCAATGCCCGCAATGGAGATAGTACATAAATTACTGACAAAAATGCACTTACGTAACATTTAAATTGACCTCACTCGCTTGAAATTTGATGAAGGAAAATCCCGTGAGTAGTGATGTAGTTGGGGAGAACACCACTGGGAATTATTCCAGAGGGGCAATGAACCTTCATATATGTTGCCATGGCAACTAATGTCTCGCCAAATGCCCACAATTCCCCAAAAGACACATAGATATATAAAAACTTTCAAAAGCCAATTAAAACTATTACAAACTGTTCCAAGGAAATTTTACAAGCATTATTAATATTAGTGTGGCACTAATAATGACGCACCCCACAGACTACTAGGGTTCAGGTAAGGGTCAAACGGTCATGTACAACTATGATACTCAATGTTATTCTATATGGGCAATGACGCTTCTCCATGGTTGCCATGGCAACCAGTTCCATCCCAAATACAGACAATTCACTCAAACATACATACATTTCAAATTAAAACGTTCACAATCTTACAAATGAAATTTCAAACTGTTCCAAGTGCATCCTACATGCAGTAGTATTAGTGTGACACTAATAATGAAGCACCCCACCGGGATACAGAGAAGTGTCAAAAGGTCATGTATAGCCATGGTAGTCGATGCCCGGTCGCAATAGAAATGGGACTTTTGACCACACCGTCGATCTTTTTATTCATACTAAAAGGGTCAAAACAGCTATTTGGTAACCACGTTACTGCTGTCATTTACATAGCTTCTGCAAAAGAGTTGGCAATAACGACAAAGGTTATCATACACCCAAGAGCTAGATAGCTCTATATAACCTCCTTGTCTTATCAGAATATATAAGTATCATGAGTGTAGCAGACATGATCAAACACTTGACCAAGGTCCTTGCTCTGTCAATCAGAAACAAAATATCAAAGAATGTGTTTGACAAAGGCAATGACTTGCATGAGATTTGACGTTGACCACCAATACCGGTGATTAAAGTGCGTTGTTCTTCACACATTAAGCTGTATAAACAAAGCTATTATTGTCGCCAACAGACACGTCTCCCAGCAAACATGAGATGTTGTTTTAATTTTGGATCGCCCTTAGCAAGGTTGGCTCAGTGAAAATACATTGTGCGTTTGGTATACTTGTGCATATATACACTGTGGGCGTCAAAAGAACTAGTAGAAACCATAGTATTATATATAATTACGCATTTGACCTGATTAAGTATTGAAAAAATATCAATATTAATTAATAAATACTTTTGGTGGCATAGGTTAAATTTATGTAAACAATCTAGGATAAAATAGAACAAAGTAATATAAAAGTAATAGACTTTTATCCATTACTTGACCATTTATTACTATTACTTTTATTTTTTCGCGATCTATTATTTTTACATTGAAATTGCTGCTATTACCCATTACTATTACCCCATCCCTTTTCCCAACTGCACAACCCGATGTTGGGGAAGGTTTGCGTATAAGGACCACTCACTTTAGGTTAAAAAGAAAACGTTGCAGCGAGGGAAATTATCGACTGAGAAAACCAATAAGTATGATATACACTATATAGACGTCAATAAAGTTAGTTACTTATTCCTTATTCCTTATTCAATAAGGAATAAGTAACAGTTACCTATTCCTTATTCAAAACCGAATAAGTAACAAGACTTGTACTACTCTTTATGCGATCCGATTGGTAGCCAGTTACTTATTCCTTATTCAAGTCTGAACACGTGAATATACCTTTAAAGCTCTTTGTGCATGTCAATATTGCCAGGTTATTGATTTAACTCTTTTTTACACAGAGAACTAGTAGTATATCAGCATATTTTGTGGAGCGTGAGCATACATTTGCTTCTTTTATTTTTGTTTTGTTCTAGTGTTACTTATCCAAATTCGAATAAGCAATACGTTACCAGTTAGTTATTCCTTATTCTTTCCAATAAAGAATACGTTTATGATACTTATTCCTTATTCGGTCCAATAAGGAATAAGTAGCTGTTAGTTATTCCTTATTCGTTCGAATAAGGAATAAGTAACGGTTACTTATTCGTTCGAATAAGGAATAAGTAACTGTTACTTATTCCTTATTGAATAAGGAATAAGGAATAAGGAATAAGTAACTAACTTTATTGACGTCAATAAAGTTAGTTACTTATTCCTTATTCCTTATTCAATAAGGAATAAGTAACAGTTACTTATTCCTTATTCAAAACCGAATAAGTAGCAAGACTTGTACTACTCTTTATGCGATCCGATTGGTAGCCAGTTACTTATTCCTTATTCAAGTCTGAACACGTGAATATACCTTTAAAGCTCTTTGTGCATGTCAATATTGCCAGGTTATTGATTTAACTCTTTTTTACACAGAGAACTAGTAGTATATCAGCATATTTTGTGGAGCGTGAGCATACATTTGCTTCTTTTATTTTTGTTTTGTTCTAGTGTTACTTATCCAAATTCGAATAAGCAATACGTTACCAGTTAGTTATTCCTTATTCTTTCCAATAAAGAATACGTTTATGATACTTATTCCTTATTCGGTCCAATAAGGAATAAGTAGCTGTTAGTTATTCCTTATTCGTTTGAATAAGGAATAAGTACCGGTTACTTATTCGTTCGAATAAGGAATAAGTAACTGTTACTTATTCCTTATTGAATAAGGAATAAGGAATAAGGAATAAGTAACTAACTTTATTGACGTTGAAGTGGTCTATTACCACGCTCATGACGCTAGTGCTGGCGTCATAGTGCTGTAAATTTGTTCATTTTTTGCAAATTGTAGTGTGTTTAAAACATCAATTTTATATAATTAAATTTTATTTTTATACCTTACAATTTTAGGAACCGAAAGTTAACATTTTAATCTCATACTTTATCTCCAAATCTGAAATTGGTCACATTATGACCATTTTGCCTTTTGGAAGCCCTAGCTCAATAGTCAAAACGCGACTTCCGTCTCATTTTGCCAGATCGGGTCACATATTAAAATAAAAGCCTCCATCACAGCATTGAACAGAAGCGAATGAATCTTTTACAAAAAAAGAAAAGAAACATACTTGTTGAGAAATTACTTCTGTAGGATTGGATCAAATCTCGACATTTTGAATTGGATCACTTTATCAAGAAGCTACATAGTCTCTCAGTTTGCTAATATGGCAGGCCTAGTAATTTACTATGTTTTACTGCGTGGGGAAATTGTGGCATGTGACAGCATTTTAATATAGAAGTTTAATATAAATAATATAACTAAACTGAAATTTGTGTTTTGATCTGCCTTCAGCAGATCTTGATCACGCAATGATCATGGGGGTTCAGATCATTCCGTGATCAGAGCCGAATCACCCCATGATCATTGCGTGAGCAAGTACAATGTCTAGTGTTTAGATTCAGTTTTCAAACGTGAAACATCTGCTAGCTTTCCACAGCTTACAACTTTCATCATGTTCAATTCAATAAATTATATTGTCATACTGCGGCCTAGAGGTGGACCCTGCTCTGAGTGAAGTTATGTTGAAATGATGGTTTATTTACTCGAATAAACCAATGTCTCGACACACAGATCATCAGTTAAAACGGAATTGAACATTTATGCAGAAACACCATTTACTCTGCTACAGTATATCATGTTTATGGGACATGATGATAGAAAATGAATCGACGCGTTCTGCAGTTTTTGAAAAGAAGTCAGTGAAAGCCATTAGTGAAATCAAATTATTCATTTCGGGCATATTGTATTACGGAATGTGTTTCAGGTAAAATATTGGAAATTTCAAAGAAATTGTTGATATAATATTATTAAAGGAAGTATGTGTAGTCTGGGATATGTGGGCATCATTTACCTGTGTAACTACTTTAGAATTTGTTTAAAGACAAGGTAATACCTGCTTCGCTGGATGCCACAACAACTCCAAGTTCATTTTCTGCCGTTGTCAGCGTATACGCCTGAGCATCTCCTAAAGACAGCTGGATACAACATTAAGGATGTAACTAAAGTTTCCAAATGAAATAAATCGGGGGATGGGGAAGAAACATTTTTCTTTCTTTCAAACCGCAGAGACCGGGAAACGAACCCCAAACTCTAGCGTGAAAGACAGCGGTGCTAACCACTACCCTAGGGCCCCTGCCACTAAAGTACTATTTATATCATTATAACTAGTACTTTACTGGGAACTAACGTTTCCAGTAAAGTACTAGTTATAATGATATAAATGGGAGTGTGACATGACGCTAATCGGAATATGCGATGCATTTTCCATATTAGCACAGATGGACACCTCAACAGTCAACTTAACAATGACTATGCAATTTACCCTCTCAGTGCTAGAATAGTCTCATTAAAATATGTATGAAACCACATTTAATTTTCCAGAAATAGTATGCACAAAAGAAACAGCCATATTCAGTATTCACATAAGAACAATAAAAAATTTGTTTTCTACATGTAATAACATACCCACTATTACAACTAAATAACCCAACTCTATATGAATGCACATCTATACCTCTAAATACTGAGCTGTATATAATTATATGTATTTGTAAGAATCCGTATAGGATATTTGGCTTTATCACCTCAACAACCTCTTTCCTTATCATATAGAGTCTAATATAAATTATGTAGCGCGATCCTCATATTTCGGTTTCTGCAGACGTATTTACTGTTGACAGCCACGTGTGGACTTTAGCCTCGCTCACTGACTTAATAGTAGAGGAGGAAATCTGAAAATTGACGTTATTTAAGGAGTTAGTTGACACTTAAATTCCTAGAGACAAATAATATATCGCTGGAAATGTATGAACGTCTAGTTTCACGTAGCGTGAACGGTTTTTGCGGCGAGTGGTCGAGTTTTTCATAAAACGTGCATTTGTGACGTGATGTCGTGATGGTTGTGACGTCACTTTTTCACCAATTTCTACTGGATATTTATAAAGGTGGAGCATTTATCAGCCGCGATATACACATGTAGATGACGTTCAATATCCTGCATTTGTACAAAAATGACATACATGTTTTGTCCACATGCCACCACTTGGTTTCCTGTTCTACTATGTATATAAAGTATATCCTTTGTATTTCAATTTGTATATTTTGATGTAGAAATAATTAATTATAAATGATTCTGAGACAACAGATTATTCCTACATTTATAAATAATATTTTATCCGTCGCGTGATTTAAACGTACTCGGAGAATTAACGTTTGCAGATAACATTTACACAAGCTAAGTCTACATGTAATGAACACGATGGATATATCAACATATTTGAACCGCTCATATATGCTTAATTATCAGTTTAAATATATATTGAGGATAATGTATAGGCCTAGGCAAATAGATCGACTATAAATGTTCTAAAAACAATCCTGGTAGTGGGCGTCCTTCATGTATGCGTATGTAACGTCTTACCCTCATAATTATGCCATATTTTCTTCAGCTGATGCTTTTGAAAGCTAATTTTACACTAAAAAAAGTATACTATACACTATAGAAATGTACGATCAATTTCATGATGTCCCACAACAGGTGACTATAGAGCCACTTTGGAGGATTGAGTTGGGAACGGCGTACTCCAAGCTGATTTTTTTTCTCAAAAATATAGGCTCTTGACAACCCCCAAAACGAAAATACCAGAAATCAGCTCGGTGGAACATCGTCAAGATGGCCGCCATTTTACACATTAGGATCTCTTTGTCACACGCAGTTTAAAAGTTAAATGTTAAATGTAATCGTATTAGGAACGTTTGTATATTTATAAGCATAATTCAGATATAGGATTTTAGAAAACAAATTGCTCACTTTGCACTCTAGTTTAGCTCCATACAATGCTCGTCCAACTACTCATGTTATACAGTAGATTGTTGTTAATCATGTTAAATAGAACGATTCTGGCATATGACTGTATGTATATGGTTGTGTTTAATCCTTCTTTGTCCAAGTTCGCAATAATGCGAATCCTCGGTAGACGGCAAGTTATAAACAATGCGATTTTCATACATTAAAAAAAAAGTTTATTTGACCTTGAAATGACATTGCATATCCTTGGCGTCATCTTACATCTATTACACATTATAGCCCTGAGGGTTATGCAACTATGTGCCAAGTTTTATGAAGCCGCGTCTGATGGTTGCTTGTGAGGGTTTACTTGGAATATTACATCATTATTTTTGTTAAATAAACTCATATTCCAGGGGTACGTCTTTGTGGGGAGTTTTAACTATTTTCTTACAAATATTTTGCGGGACATTTATGCCCATACACATCGGGTGTCTTATGGTGGTAATAAAAAACAACAACTGCGTGTTCCGAGTCACCCCCAAAAGGGGGTAAATAGAAACATCAACATTGTCTATCGCAGTCCCTTGTGGGTATAACCTAACCATGGGGTGAACAGGAACAAACAAGTACATTTAAAACAAACAACTGAACAATAGAATGGGATGAATATGAACGGTGGGGTGACTAGAAAAGAAAAGTTAGAAAAATGTACAGAAAAATCTACGCAGAAAGAATGGAAGCTGGTAACTAGGCTTTAAAATGTAACTGCGCCGATTTGTTATACATTTTTCCCAGGGACCGGTTTGTAATAGCGCAGTGTCTTGGTGGTGCGCGACAGCAATGCATTCATATTCACCCCGTTTTTCATCGAAAAAAATTACCTGAAACACAAACATGTCAGAGAGCCACACATTTTCACAATAAATACCCGGCAAGATACTAGTAGGCCTATACAATTTTTTTCTTTTGTAGCTACTCATTGTAGGCCTAGTTATATAAATATAGATAAATCTATAGATATAGAAAAGTGATATTTGCCAAAATGTAAGACTTGCAGACGATGCCAAAACGTGATCTTTAATCAGTGACCAAAAATAGTTTCAGGATGTATTATACTATTCACAAGGCGTCTTGTTACAAGCAGGATTAGTTAGTGCAGTGGGCAAGTCTCTCGGATGTTCCTCAGATGGATACAAGTCCCAAATTTGGCACAGAGAAAGTTTTTAATATATTAAATACAATTCTGGTCTCAAGCCCAAAAAATTCAGACCAAGACCTCGTCGGTTGAGCAAATTCAAAATGGCCGCCAAAATGGCCACCATTCACAGTTTTGCCACCATTCACAATTTTGCGAATAAAGTCACAAATTTGCGAATAAAATCACAATTTTGCGGGTTAAGAAATTCAAAATTGCTGCCATCAAGAAATGAGAATTTCAAAACTGTACACTTTAAAAACAGTTCTTGTGTTTTAAATGGCTCGGAAACGTGTTTTCAACAAAACATGATTATTATTATATTTAAATTATAAGCACCACGATGTATAAACATGTTGAAATCACACATGATTAGAAATTAAATACCAAGATCTCCGCTGTCGTTTAAATTGCAAACGTGTTGTAATTAGACATGTCTCCAAAATGAGCGCCATCTGGTGAATGACAGAAACACTGACACACGCCGCTTGGTGTGGCAAAAGAAACCTAGCAGAAGATAGAGGGAATCAAACCGGTAAGGCCTAATTTTAGTATATGAATCTGCATTCATCTAGCTTTTAGTTATTTAAATTATGTTGCTGTGTACAGTGGTTTATTTGTTGTGCATCTATATGATAGTTTATGAGATTAATTTTCTCAAAGTAGTTGGTTGTAAGACCTTTCTGGATATTTTAGTGTAGACTACAAACAACAGTGGGCGATAAGGCCTCAACTTCAAGCACATGTCATGGAACATGTTTCCAATGAACGTGTTTAGCTGCCGTCCCAGGGTTTGGTGCTTAGGCTTTCATTTTAATTAGACTAGTGGTAGTTTAGTTGACACGCACTTGGCAGTCAGCAGTGACTCTATCAAGTCATAATTAATCTGGATTGCATCATAATTTAATCTAATCTGGCTTTTAAAAACTAGTATAATAATAATTAGTCTAATAAAATAATTAGACTACAATTTTTTTTTCATCAGTATAACCCATTTTCCAGTAGTAATCAGGTTGACTAATTTGCATGTGTATCCTATACTTTCATATCTGTTAATTATATCACATGAATTTGATGTATTTATCAGGGAGACAACTTTATAGCCATTAGACTACAAAGAAACGTTCACCTCCAAGACTTATTGTGATCTCGCAAAGTTTGTATAAAGGTTTATACTAAGACGGCCTGAAATTTGGCGAAAATGCAGGTGGAGAAAAAATGGGAAAATGATTGACATCGCAATATCTAAATCAGTCTCCTGTTGATGAATGGATTTCCATCTCTATCTATTTGGCATATTGTTTCTGTTGAAACAATGCATGTTTTTGTTTGTTTTTGGTTTGCTTTAATAAACAGATCCAAGAATATTTGTGTTTTACAGTGTTTTTTTCTCCAACAACCTGCAATATATTATGCCGTTTTTTTTTGAATTTCAGACTTTTCTGCTCAACACATTTTTTATACATTATCATTCAAAGCATGTGTAAATACAGGTAAAAACATGTAAATGTCAATATTTAAACATGTAAAATATAACCTGAAAATGTTTGGATGGGACGCGTCTAGGCTAAGCATGTTCAACCAGAAAACATATGCAAATTTAGTACATGTCAATATCTAAACATGCCCAATATAGCCTAAGCAACACGAAACACACTCGAACATGTTTGAATTGTTGTTACGCGTTTTGTCTAAACATGTTCAGTCTAAGAACATGTTTTAATACCACACATGTTTCAAACTAAACATGTATACACGTTCTGGGGCTTTGTTGTTCGAATGCTATACAAGTTTAGCATAGCCACGTACTTTACATGGGGGCAAATAAAGTGTTTAGAAAAGTGCTTACATTCTAAACACTGTTTTTACAGTGTACAAATAAAAGTCACAAAGAATCATGTAATACCTCGTTTTGTAGTGTTTTCGCATCACGAAACCGTTTGGGGAGGATTTGTTTTGTACAAGGTCGAGGTCACCCAAAAAAGTCCTTTTCATGGTCAAATATGACATAAAAATGAAAGAAAGGAAAAATCATAGTCATTTTAAACGTATTTATGAAATTTAGTTGTTTTTCCATTCTCGTAGTATGCATAGTTCATTTCTTAGTCACCCAGAGTGAGGCAAGAGCATGTACCATAGCACACACAGTAAGCCGAACATACAAATCCCCAAATACAACAAGTACAGTTGTCTGCACAACGCTTCTGGCACTTCAATACTTGAAACATATATCAACACTAAAATGAAATAAAATCTAAAGGTAATATTTCTGATAAACGTCACAGTATTTTACTGTATTAAAACTTTTATCTTATAAATTACCTGCTACATCATTATATAATGTGATATTGTCCCATCATTTACTGTATTACACATACATACAATCATTTCTATATAGCTGGAATTGGTGACATTATTTGATCATTGTCAAAACGTACCAGTGCGACGACGTAGGCGAGCGCGATAGGCAACGAGACCATTTTCAAAACTGTGACATTTTCGTCACGCAGGTTGTCGCAAATGAAATGAAAGGAATCCGGTTTTAGGCCACCTTTGTGCACATATAGGCTAAACTGGGCCAGGAGAACCTCTTGAGGATGGTGAGATGAATAAGATGACACTGTCCTCCAGACACAGGATTCGAAATTCGAACGGCCAAGGCCAGGGAACCGCACCCTGAACTCTAGCGCCTCACATGTCGCGTTGCTCGTCGCGTTGGTGTGTGGACAGTCATGTAATTTTCGCGTCACTCGTCACGTGCCTAATCGTGCTGACGTTCGCGTTAGTGTGTTTTGCACTTAAAGTGGAGAAATGTAAATAACCCTATATATTATTTCAACCATCAGTCTGTTCTCTTTCAATATAAAACATAGAAAAGGCATGTGGTACTGACGTATTTTTTATTTAAACCCATAATAACCTCTAGCCCACTCTCCCCTGAGCGACCTAGCGAAAAAAATGAGCGCGGTTTTGAGAAAAGCCTTGTCATTGCTAGGGCAAGGACGGCAAGGACTTCCTGTTACCTTATCTGTGCTTATGTCGATGCTTTTGCTACAGCAAATCATTACAGAATCGATTCAAATTGGTAGTAAAATGATATATCTGTAATATTTACCAACGAGGCTGCTGCAAAAAGCCACAAATTTAAAAAAAGGACTAACTTTATTATTCTTAAACTTTATAATGATATGCGCGAATGAATTTGTGTGGTGAGACCTTAACGCTCGATAATCTCACATTGAAACACATTTGCGATGCTGCCCCAACAATAATCCACTGCGACTTATCGCAAACTGTGTAAATGGGCTAAATATAGACATGTGTAACGTTCTGGTCTTTAAGAGCTACCTGCACATTTGATTAATATCAGTTGACGTGTTTTGGAAAACATTTCAACTTCGCCTTGAATGGATAGAATAGTTTATGACAGAAATATAAACAGCTCTTCACACAGAATTGGGACCAATGTTTTAGTTAGCTCTTTTCGCTTCATTTTAATACCTATGTTATGGGTCTACGGTCATTATACATATTTTACTCTTTCAGTGCGGGGATCGACTTTAGACAATGAGCTCTGTATGAGCTCAACAAATATGACAAATAGATGACTATTTAATTTCAATATTAAATATATTTGCAACGGGATGGAACATATTCAAAATTCCATAAAAATGAAAAAAAAACATAAAATCTGTCTGTATATTTTATCACATGAAAAGTATTTCTGAACCTGGTGTTACGGCAGTTCAGTTGAAGCCGGCCAGACCCGGATTTCAACCTCTCAAGCATGACGCCTGGTCATTTAATTTTGCGTTATCTTCAGGTATAATGACATAATTATTAGTTTTAACTGTAGAGGTAGCCAACAATATTTGTAGGGCTGCTAACCTCTAGAAAAATAAACTCATTAATTTATCTGCTTCTGTCTCTGCCATGTTAGGTGTGTGACGTGTAGAAAGGTATGAGTTAAGTGGAAATGAACGACTTCCAGCAAACATAACTATACTGGTTTAAAGTTGGTTTAATGTTGGACCAGATATCCGTAGAATGGTTCAACCAGGAGGTGAATATAGGCCTATAGAATTATACCTACGTACAAATTCTGACATAAAGAATGATAAAATACACTCAATCATCATCGTGAAGCGAGTGGTAGGAAAATCTTACTCAATATTATTATTTTTAATGATATGATAAAATATAATTTTCGTATGAGCTGAATAAACAAATGAATATTTAATATCAATATTAAATGCATTTTTCACAGAAGAGAAACACATCGGTTATTATTTCTTACAGATTCAAATACATGATCTATTTCTAATGTGATTTACTTTTACTAATAAATATTACCGCCGCCTGCAAATTGTAGAGATGACAGCAGGTGAAACCTCGTGCCCGCGGACTGTTCATGGGGGCATGCCGTCGACCGTACCCCCTAGACATTTTGGAGGCCATATAAACATAGAAGCCACTTCTGTTTACGCCACTGATATTTAGGTCTAAATATATATTTTTTCTTTAAACTGGACTGAAATATATAAAACAAGCCTTACTGCGCAGACGACGATTTTTTCAAAGTTTTTTTAAGCAAATTTATGACTTGAAATGTATTCAAGGGTTAGAGGAGCTTTTATGTCATGCTGTGGCATTACAATATCATCATATAACATTATATGGCATTCTAACATAACGACATTCTAATATAAATAAATGAAATTTTGATGTCAGGATATCACATTTGACTGGCAGGCTATGATATTCTAAAGTCAATATGTGGAATTATATTATCAGGTTATGGCCGTTTAACGTCTCGATATGGCAATAATATTGCAGGAGATTGCACTATATAGTCATGATATGGTAAAATCAAATGACAAAATGATCCATTTTGTTTTTTATTCAACTTCGTTACGTCGATAATTAGAAGTATATGGGAAGTTATGCATTGGTGTTTACTTTTCATTTCCATTGGCAGGTATATAGTTGTCGATGTCGTAAAACCCATTTCTGGCAATTATTATTTCAGTTTATTTTAGAAATAAGCTTTTGAAATTTAACAATATCAATTTATTTGTAAAAGTCACCAACTAGCTCCAGTAAAAAATTGGTAATGATTGACATAGCACAAACTGATCCATATAAGGGGTGTTTTATAACATTTCAGCTGCCTTTTTCCTTATATCTCAGAGGTAAAGTGATCCAAGTCAAAATGTCTCTATATAAAATGATGGACTTGGATCACTTTACCACTGAGGAAAAGTATCAATTTTGAAAGTGAAAAAATATATGCTGATTAATAAATCTTGAAGTTTTCAACAAATCACTTAGATATTTTAGTATACTACCCCGTAAAATTTCTAATTGTAGCCGCGGCTTTAATTAGAATGAAACAAGACTACAAGTCCAGAAGCTCCCGCTCAGAATTAGAATTTGATTTGAGCAGTTTTGTGTAGGGTTATTAATGTAGTCCTAGGCTAGGTCAAAAATCAAGATGCAAGACAACTAGGTCTACGAAGCCCAGTCTAAGAGCAAGATAAGAACTAGACAGTCTGTCAGAGATTGCAAACCTCCATTGAAATTAATGATCCTAATCAGTATCCCAGCAATGGTCTACCTATCTGGCACGGTTCACCCGATATCAGGCCAATCGAGGTAACTAATAGCTGATTTACGATCATTTTCAATTCGATATAAATTAGTTAAAAACTTAGGGCGCATCCACCCCCGAAACCTCAAATTTTGTTTTATAGTAATGGACTAACATCTAACACAGTTTGCAAAATATCGGCCATGTGAAAGTGAATAATGGCCTAAAGGCGGCCATTTTGAATTTGATCAAGTCGAAATTTTCCAAGATGCATCCTCAGCTGAAATCTCACATTTCATTCTATAGTAATGGTCTAGCCATCTAGCACGGTTTACCAAATATCGCCCATGTGAAAGTGAATAATGGCCGATAGGAAGCCATTTTGAATTTGATCGAGTCAAAATTTTTCAAGATGCATCCTCTCCTGAAATCTCACATTTTGTTTTATAGTAATGGTCCAGCTATCTAACACGGTTTACCAAATATCAGCAATGTGAAAGTAAATAGTGGCCGATAGGCGGCCATTTTGAATTAGATTGAGTCAAAAGTTTTTAAAAGGCATCCTCTCTCGAAACGTCACATTTTGTTTTATAGTAATGGACCAGCCATCTAACACGGTTTACCAAATATCAGCAATGTGAAAGTAAATAGTGGCCGATAGGCGGCCATTTTGAATTCGATTGAGTCGAAAGTTTTTAAAAGGCATCCTCTCTCGAAACGTCACATTTTGTTTTATAGTATTGGTCTAGCTATCTAGCACGGTTTACCTGATATCAGGCCTATCGAGGTAAATAATGCTGATTGTCGGCCATTTTGAATTCGTAAGTTAAAAATTTTCAGGGTGCATCCTCCCCCGAAAACTAACACTTTGTTTTATAGTAATCAGGTAATGGTCTAGCCATCTAGCACGGTTTACCATATATCAGCCATGTGAAAATGAATAATGGCCGAAAAGGCGGCCATTTTAAATTTGATCAAGTCAATTTTTTTCAAGATGCATCCTCATCTGTAATCTCACATCTCGTTTTATAGTAATGGTCTAGCCATCTAGCACGGTTGACCAAATAACGGCCATGTGAAAGTGAATAATGGCCGATAAGCGGCCATTTTGAATTTTATCGAGTCGAATTTTTTCAAGATGCATCCTCTCCTGAAATCACACATTTTGTTTTATAGTAATGGTCTAGCCATCTAGCACGGTTTACCAAATAACGGCCATGTGAAAGTGAATAATGGCCGATTAGCGGCCATTTTGAATTTGGACGAGTTGAATTTTTTCAAAATGCATCCTCTCCTGAAACCTTACAATTTGTTTTATAGTAATGGTGTAGATATCTTGAGCAATTTTCATGATATTCCACAATATCAGGCCTGTCGAGGTGAATAATGGCCGATAGGCGGCCATTTTGAATTTTATCAACTTCAATTTTTTCAAGATGCATCCTCTCCTGAAACCTTACAATTTATTTGATATTAATGGTGTAGCTATCTTCAGCGGTTTTCATGATATTCCGCAATATCAGGCCTGGCGAGGTGAATAATGGCCGATAGGCGGCCATTTTTAATTTTATTGACTTGAAATTTTTCAAGATGCATCCTCTCCTGAAACCTCACAATTTGTTTTATAGTAATGGTGTAGCTTTCTTGAGCGGTTTTCATGATATTCCGCAAAATCTTTCAGTCGGATTTACCGATGTTATAAATTAGGTCAAAGTGCTGGGTCAACTTCAAGGTCAGGGTCTAAAAACCTGAAAAGGCACAACTAGGGACCTTAAAGAAAATGTATGTGCAATATGACTGTCATCGGCCCAGTACTTTTCGAGATCTGCTCCGAAAACGAAGTGCGCGTCAAAACGTCTAAATAGGTCATAGTTCTGAACCAGAAGTAGGTCAAAGTTCAAATACCCCAAAAGGCACAACTAGACCCCCTAGGGGTGTTGTGTGTAAAATTTGAAGACATCGGACAAATACTTTCAGAGATATACTCCGGAAACGAATTGTTTACGGACGGCCCAACGGCCCAACGCCGTAACATCATCATTTTCTCCTCTGCGACCTTGCATATAGAATTCAGATTTAAAATATTTTAACCTGTCCCACATACCAAAAATTGTTATCCTAGTTTATTTTCTTACAAAGTTATAGGCAAAAGAAGAGGCCAAAAAAAACGGAGGTAGAATCCATACCGTCTCACCTACGGTGACGGCGGGAGCTAAAAAATAATTTTCTAGAGCCCAATGTCAAAAGTCTACTTGCGGCCTCTATTGGAGGTTTTGCTTGAAAAATTGAATCACCGCGCGCGGCTATCAATCTCAACTGCCGGTAGCGATCACCCAACCCTTCATGTCCAATGCTCATATAAAGATATATATGCCATATGAATCAATTTGGTGCTCACATTACGGGAAGTTTATTTTACATAGCGCTAATAAATTAAACATGTTTTACATTGCAAATCGTTCAGAGAATCTATTAAAAAGATACGCCATGCATAATTATATAAATAATAATGTCTATCATGTCTATAGCACACTGAATGTCAGCGTGTGGTATTCGGTATGTCGCGTTCGTACAGACAGCGTGGCGCCGTGTAGACAGCGGTAGACACCGTCATTTGATAATTGTGTTACAACACAGCCCTGTCAGTGTGTGGGAAAATATCAACTATATAGTCCAGGACAGCTATGTCAAAAATAGTGTCAACCCACCACAAATTGCAACAGAAATTATTTTTTTACCAAAAGTCTCATAAATTATAATAGAGCAACATATTAAAAGTCACATAGAATCGGAGTAGTGGAAGAGTGCCTAATTTGCATAAATCCAAAATGGCCGCCATGAAAATTGAGTCTTATTTTGGCGATATCTCGGCTAATAATCAATGAAGAATCATGATTTTTGTGTCTAAACTTATGTTTTTAGGGTCAATGAATCTAATGAGCACTTAATTGAACGTCCTGGACATCCCGTTAACACCACAAATCAAAATATTTTGTATGACGGATGTGAAATCACCTCAAATCTCACGAATTTTGATTTTGTAACATTATGCATTTGTATTATTATGCCTGACTTGATTATTAATGACCTGAACATTATGGCTCTTTTATAATAAACATGTTATTGTATCAGTGGTTAAAAATTCAAAAGTCATTAGGGGTCCACCATCCAATCACCAGGGGGGAAGGGGGTTAAGTTTTTTAGTCGCGGACAAGTTATTTATTTCAACTAAGCTAGGTGGCGCGCTGAAAATTTCAAATTTTCTTATATATTTATATAGAACACTGAGTTCTTGACATAAAATATTTATTACCCGAAATTATAAATAAAAATATTTATTACCCGAAATTATATATTTAAAAAAAACTACAACCCCCACCCCCTGTAGATTGAATGGTGGCCCTGCTGACACATTCAGTAGGCCTAAAATATATAAGATAAGTTGTATTTGTTAATCACATTATATGCAACCATTTTCCACACCCTCCCTCCCTCTACAAAATATAGTATGTCGAGGGCTATGTGTGAACAGGGGGTACCTATGATCATGTCAGGCGAATAATGCCACATTAAAACAGTGCGATTATAGTCGGATTCACATTAAATGTGGTGAATGATTTTCGTCGATTTCTCAGTTAATTCCTAACCACTTGTCATGGTACATGTACAGGCAATATTTTCTAGTCATGGTGTGACTACCCTGAAAATGTCATTGAAAAGTATTACATAGTTTAAAAGTTGGTCTATTTAACGTGTAGTAAATAAATCAAAATGTTTATAAACCCATTAGCTTCGTCTCAGAATTTCACCACATGTAAAATGGTCTAACTTCTGAAATACTTATCAAAACTTTGCGAAATTTTCAGCGTAGTCGCGACATGAATGCGTAAAATTTCATAACAATTGCTTTAGAATTCACTGAGGTATTTGCGAAAATTATTCTCCCTGGTTGATGAATTTTCAGCGCCTGTTTTTTATGAAACATATTGAGAAATTTTATAAAAGATGTAACCGTAGCGTGATAAACTGTTTAATGGTTGCACAATAAAGTAATAATACTATCAGACTTAGATATTGATATGTCTCGCAAATATTGAATTATATATGTTTGGGTTACTGAGACTAGAAGAACTGCGTTGACGCATAGTTATAAGCAAAGATCAGCCGTATAATTATCAATTAAACCAAAGCTTAATAATATGTGTCCCCTTTTTATAACGTAGCATGTAATTATTTACACATAATGATACTATGAAAAATATCAACCTCGCCTATAAATATAACCGTTTAATGGCTGCGCTAAAACATTAACAGTAATATAGCAAATGCCAGCCATAGCTAAATATTGATATCCTATAAGCACACATACTTTCATACATGTATGGAAGTAGCGAATCTAGACGTGCATTTGTATCTGATCTCGAAAAGATCCGTTGGAGCTGGATCTTTATCTGTTTCGATTGGCAAGTTCGTCTTGCTTGCTGCACCAACCCCAGTCCAATGAAATCAGTGCATTCAAATTAGTCTAAAATGATGTATTACTTAAGATTCTAGGGCTTGACTATGACTTTATGATGAAACTTTTGCAGGCTCAGATGGTCAAGGTTTACCTTTGTATACAGCGACTAGAGCGTCTTCACCTGCAGATATCACGTCATCCTTTGAGCTATTTAGATCAATAAAAACTAGCCCACTGTTCCCGAAATACTGCACTGGTGGATAGGAGTGTCAATGCTGCTTCTTTGCCAATCCCGACGCCAGATGTGGTATACCATCCAATAATGTGATGAATAAAAGACACATTTCTGTACACTTCTGGACTGTTATTTACAATAAAGTAATACTCCAGCATTTTGGTGGATGGTTTTCTCACTGCTTTGGCTCTGGTCAAAGATATAATTTGTGGATCTGGCATGGAAGCATACCAATAAGTGGGTTTGTGTTATCGCCAACCACGACTGTTGGGCTTGGTGTTTTCTTGAAGCCGCTATGGCAGTTTGCACTATTACCAGATCTCTTTGTTAGACATGTTAGAAATGATCTTCGCGTTTCTCCTTAAAGACCACAGAGTCCGAAACTTGTACAGTTGCACCTACATAGATACTAGAGAGTTTCTGATGAACTACATCAACACAATAATTGGTGTTCCATAGTGGTTGTTGACATACTTCACATAATGCTTGCATGTTCCTTCAAATGCGATTCCTTTACATAGAGAGACTCTATGAAAAAAGGTACCTCTATGATCTAATATATATTGAATGTTAATTTTGGGTAGTGGTGTGTTATCAGGCATTTGAAGTCACAGTGCATCAGCTAGACTAGTTTTATTTGCCCTTCTTGGAGTAAACTCACTATTATAGGGTTGAGGGATAGCTACATAGGGGCCTACATGTAGCTCGTACTGAAATACATTTGCTGGGTTATCAGCACCCTGTCCTGCAGCTACAAGTCTCTGGAAGAGGAGTTAGGTATCACTGTAAATGATCTCGTCTCTTATCTTGGTGAGTTTACAAGTTTATTGAAGAGCGGTTAGGTGAATGACCTCGTATCTTATCTTGGCGAGTCATCATGCAGTGTCATGTCCTCCAGCTACATGTCTCTTACAAGTACATAATCTTAAGGGTGTCTGTCATGTCCTTTTATTGTCGTGCATGTGAAACTTCTTGTGTTGCACACTGGTTGTGTATGAAATATTAGTCAGGGCTTGCATGGCAGAATTAACATGAGATGGGGAGACCCAGGAGGATTTGGACACAAGGTGCATTTGGACAGTAGGTCTAGACCATAAATAGATGACGTCACTACAAGATCACCGCTCTCAGGGAATGCCGTTAGGGAACCCTTTAACCAAGACCAAGTCAGTGGACGCCATTTTTTAATTTCAAATGTTTGGTCACATTTGTGAGATTTTTAACTGTCGAAGTAACTTGTCAGAAGTAAGTTCAATGTTTTTTTATTCAATAATGACTAGTCTTGGATTTCACCTTAAATATTTAAATGGCTGTATGGCTCATTTTGTGTAATTCTTTCAAATGTATCTTGTTCGATAATTGAGCTGTTTATAGATTTTCAATCACTTATCTGTTGGGTGCATTTTGACAAAAAATTCAAGAAGGAATTGGATACTTTTTAGAGAGGAATCGGACACTTGGAGGATGTTTTGACAATGTCCATATCACTTGTCCAAATCCTTCCAACAACATGAAATTCAATATCTCTAGCAATGTTATTCTTCTGCATAGAATGTTAAACAGACATATGGCTATCCATAGGCATAGTGAGTCTCTTACTTTGGGCAAAAGAATTAGCTTTATCACATGAACATAGTATGAAAAAAGACAAAAAGCTGACAATGTCCAAATCCGCCTGGGTCTCCCCTACAAGCCGGAGTTCAGAGCAACCATACGAGACGCGCCGATTCATTCATGCCACTTCCTCTCGTCAAACCATCTGTAGTTCTGAAGTTTCCCATCACCACTTCGATGATTAAGTCAGTCGACAAGTCAGCTCAGAACCTATCATTTCTTCTGATAACATGGTGGCCATCATAGTGATAGGTGATCAAAATATGTGAAATTTTACGCAATTCGGCATTCGTCATATACGACAATCCCATTTGTTGTAAGACACGGTCAGAAACGGTCCGAGATGCTTAACGATGTGCTCATCCGATTCCTTGACCCCAAAAACATATGGTTAGACACCAAAATCATGATTCTACATTGATTATTAGCCAAGATATCGCCAAAATAAGACTTGTCAGACACGGTCAGAAACGGTCCGAGATGCTTAACGATGTGCTCATCCGATTCCTTGACCCCAAAAACATATGGTTAGACACCAAAATCATGATTCTACATTGATTATTAGCCGAGATATCGCCAAAATAAGACTTAGTCAATTATTTTGGCGGCCATTTTAGATTTATGCAAATTAGGCAGTCGACCAAAAAATATTTCAATCTGTTAGACTGAGTAAGTAGGCCTAACATGGCAACTGTGACCAGGCCTATAACACTTGTAGGGTACATTACCTGCCCTATCGTCACACATTGTACATGTTGTATGTGAATATAACACCTCATGTCTGTAGAGGGTTAGAAGCTATCTGGGCTTATATAGCGTGTGCTCTATTAGCGCGGTTAGCGTAGCTGGTCATTGTCCTTTTTATAAGATATGAAAATAGTTTTGGCTCTTGACAAATCTCAAAAGTCGCCATGCGGCTTCAATTTTTTTGTTAAAAAGTTGTAAATTTTTGGAAAGTTTGGGGAGCGGCTTTTATTGGAGATGCGGCTACAATTAGAAATTTCCTATATATTGACTTTCCCGAAATGACATGAGCAGAAAAAATCGAATTTTGGACTTGAATCACTTTACCTCTGAGCAGTTCATAATAAGGACATGGCAGTATGGCGTCATCATGTGGCATTTTTTGTCAAGAAATTACATTTTTATGTCAGGATGTGAGGCAGTGTATGGTCAGGGGACGACATTTTTTATCAGGGTAAGTAATTGTTATTCATGATATGAAAATATTATGTCATGATGTTTGCATTATAATATACATGGACATGCTAGGATATGCATGTTTGACATCATTAAATGTCATCTTAATATCTGGATATGGCACAATAATGTCCGAATATGCACTATAAAATCCAGATATAACTAACAGTTTCTCGTCGTTATTATATCAAGATGCATGGCACTATGACTATGTTAATATCAGGATGTGTATGAGAATGTCGGGATACGGCAGTATAAAGCCAGAATATGGCATTTTATTTTCTCAGAATATGGTGTATATCGTTAGGACATGGTAATATGTGACTCATCACTTTAAATCTGACGGGGCAGGCTGTGCTAACAACAGGTTAAATTCGCCAAACCCTGCAAGTAGAAATGAGAATCGAAATGAATCGGGCTTTATGCCACCTTTGTGCACATGTACAGGGCCAGACACTAAATGATTGGACCTTCTAGGGCAAGAAAATTTAGGGGGTACCTAATGCCCCCCAAATTTATCACTTGCCCGACTTGCCACTGCCATGCGTTGTCTGTTGTGACAGTCGCTGAAATTTAAGGTGCTGTAAATTGAAGCTATTGCCCAAGGGGCGGGCCACTGTCTGTATTTTTTTACTTGCCCCCCACCTAAAATCGGTTGCCTCGGGCAATCGGGCAACCATTGGTGTCGAGCCCTGATATAGGCTAAACTGGGCCAAGAGAACCTCCTGAGGATGGTGAGATGATCGAGATGACACTGTCCTCCAGACACAGGATTCGAAATTCGAGCCCTGGCGGTCTCAGGCCGAGCACGCTACCCCTCGGTCACGGAGGCTCCCCACAATACTGACTTTCACACGTGGATGAGAAAGAAACATTTTTTGTTTGTTTTAAACCGCCGAGACCGGGAGCCGAACCCCGAACTCAGGGCAGTGGTGCTAACCACTTCCCTAGGGCCCCGCCCACCCTGCAATTGGAATGTTGATGCCCATGATAACTCATTTTTACTAATAAATAACAATATTCTGATCAGGGACTTCTACTGCGTCACAATAAATCGGTAGGATTAATACAATATGAGTGATGTAATGTTGTAAAGGAATAATTTGACATTAACCCTTTAACCGCCGGTGCTGCATATATTCGGGTTTTCATTTTTTATCATCACAATGAGTACCACCTTTTGAACATGTTAAAGATAAAATGTCACATCAATCAGCAATATTTGAGAACAGTACTGTTGACCTCCATTTTGTCAAACCTGAATAATTTTCACTCACTTGAAATTGTGGATCGCGTCAGCGAGACACAAATTCAAGTGGGTGAAAATTCAGATTGAATAATTTGGCGGTTAAAGGGTTAATACTATTAGAAATACCGTATGTTTTCTGAATTTATTAGTACTCGTGGTACTTCTTAACGAATCCACTCAAACTGATAATTTAAAAAACAATGACCTAGAATGGTGACCACGTAACAAGCAACACATGGTTTCCACCCCTACCACCCATGTGTAGTATTACTTTTTTTTGGAGAGACATCACACGTGACAGAATAACTTTGTTAGAGCGTGTGGTTGATCTTGGATATGTATTAAGGCAAGAACTGAAATTATTCTTTCTCGTACCTCAAATCCTGGGTAAACACACAATAAATTATTTTCAAATTGTAAAAGTGCATGGAGTGTACCCTTTGTTTTTCGAAAAATGGTGCTACCGTGATGACGGCCATCTTGAATTAAAAACAGACACAAGGTAGATTTTAAGGATGTTCGTATGGATAGAAGCCCTGATATAATTCCTGAAAAAAACAGCTCTTAGTATATTCGGTTATGTAAATTAACCATTTATTTGCTCAAGTTTGATTTTTGTTTGGTTTAATCTATCACAGAATCCAATGGCTCCATTTTGTCAACAAGATCCTTGTCAGCAAATTTCAAATAACAAGATTTAGGGACTACCTAAAACGTGGCACATTTCTGACGGCACATCCTAAAAGACGGCCTATTAGTGGACAGGTTAACGACATGCCCACTGCATTTTGTAGTAGAATTATGCCACTTGGCACGAATGCTACTTGCTCCAAGTGGGAAATTTTGAGCAGCGGACGTTTTTGGTATCTGCTTTTATTTTGCCATAATTTTGCCCCCCCCCCCCCCCAGAACAGCGAACAAGAATGAGTATAACAGCCGTTCTATCTATTACTTATAGATACACAAGTAATGAGGTAATTTATTGTATGAAAGCCAATTAAAAATAAATTTATGATTTTGTTGCCTTCAAATCGTATTAGACATAGCCTAACACTAATGCTATTGCACTAATTGACGGATCCAAGATTTGACTGACAAGAGGCGCCTATCATATATCTGACTGAGCAGTCAGCCTGCTTGTATTACTGTCTAGAGGGGTCGGAGGCATGCTCTTCGAGAAATTGTTAAATTTAATTAAGACTTACATAATGCATTCTAGAGCATATTTCGCCCTAATAAGACATTTTTTGACATTGAACAGAGGGCATGGGTGACAGACCCAGCAAACAGGAGACGTTGAGCCAATGTTACATCAACGTTGACCCACCGTCTTTGTCGCTGGTCCAACACAAGGGCAACATTGGGTCAACGTGTTGTGTATGCTGGGGTATTCTCAGCGAGTCGTGAAGATCCACCTAGTGATAAATGGTGGATAAATCAAAGGTAAGCTTGATAACCCTGCGGTTCTGAACATTATTGAGTGTTTTTTTTAATTAGACTGAAGTTGATATTTATATTAAGCAATGGGCCATGTAAAATTGTAATCAAAACAAATATATTTTCCGCCAATAAGTGTTTTAAATTAAAAAAAAACTTGCTAAAATAATTAGATGCACAAGAGCGGGATGTTTTCTTTGTTACTTCACATGATAACAGTAAATTAAAATACTGTGCAAGTACTCCCAACACCCCAAGGACGATGGTAGTCACACAAAATGGCCACAAATTTAACATAAATAATCAGATAATGGCAATACTCACAGACCACCAAAACGCCAAATTACATTGGACGATATAATGGTGATTCAAGTTATATGACGATGTGTCATACGAAATGGCCTGATTTAATTCAGTACTACCAGACAGACAGACAGACAGATATTTTATTGACAGAAAAAGTCATAACAGACTTATTTGCCATACAAATAAAAGAGATATATGTGGGGCCTAGTACATGTATATACAAAATTGTTAATTTGGTAAAATCATGACAATATACATGGTATGACATACACAGCTAAAATCATGTTAAGTGGCATTGCCATAATAAATAAATAATATAAAATAATAATAAAAAGGAGATGTACACGGGATACGGTAATAGCTTGAAGGGATACGGTAATAGTTTATAGCATAACGGTATTTACCGGACAAATGGCACAAAGTTACATCGATAATTTGCAAATAATAAAAATGTTACTGGTTAAATTTGGCTGATATAAACAAACGGTACATGCAGCATAGTAGCTAAATTAGTGAAATCGCGGAATTCAAGACTCACAATCAAAGTGAGGATGTGTAAACGAAGCCATGTTATGCGCAGCGATTAATTGTAAGAGGGTACAGATGTCCTTGTCTACCTCTCGTGAAATAACACTGTCAGCATGAGATCCTATAAAGCTACGGCCCCACCTTGAGACGAATGAGATGGGAGGGAGATGTTGACCAATCAGAGTTTGAGCACGCCTGTCGATCAGACCTGTCGATATGACAAGGATTTGTGTCAGGAATACAAATATGATTTTTTTGTGAGCTCTAAAAATCGCGTAATAAATATTAGACCACAAATATGATGTTTTTTTTAATAAATGTGTGATCAGATTTTATTATTATCACTGATACATGTATTATATTATCTGTAGGACAACTACCAAGCATGTAGGCCTGAAATGGTTGAACACACTCCAATAAACTATTCCGACCTTCATTCATGGCTATATTTTTACTGGGGAGGGAGGGGGGGGTAATGGACGTCAAAATAAGCTGAACATTACAAACAACAAACATTCTGTAAGAGAGCTTTTCACTATGCTCGTAAACTCAACCCAATTCACACGATCAATACTTAATATATAGGCATACGTAGCTTATAATCTATCATTACCACTAGGCCTAATTATGAAAATTTTCGTCCCCATGTCTGAGATATGCGATCGGTCCCTCAGTGGTCTGATTCACTGTCACGGCTCTATTTCTTCACTGCTTATCGCGGACCGTCATAGTGACAATCGCCGAAATAATATGAGTTTCATTTGCTCCACTGTTATTCAATACTTACAATAAAGTGATTTTGTGAGTGTTGTGTGTGAATTGCAATGTGGGATTAATTGGCGAGACCGGCAATCGGCGATAAATTAAATCAGGCGATACATTTAATCAGATCAATCAAGTTAAATCAAAGAACTCAGAACTCAGAACTCAGAATCATTTATTCGCCTCTTTAACAAATATATATATAGTCTCATCGTTTTATACAGATAATTTTTGATGTGATGGGCATGGAGACTTGCATTAAGATCAAGAATTTGATCGCTATCATGCAAGCCACCATATTTAATAAGCAAAATTCAACAAAACATGAACATACCAGAGTTGCATGGATCAAGCGCGCCACGTCGACGCCAGACATGCACCGGATAAATCACAACAGCCCGTACGCCGTCCCCCGGCCAACCTACAGAGAAAAAATATTTGTGGGTTAGCCGGCGAAAACACGCACGAAGCCGGCAACACTGATGCACGACCCAGCGCCGAGGTGGCGCACTTGACCTCTAGACTGCTGATATGATATCGGAACATTTATATTTATATATATCATATGTGCAAAAAATTATGTGAGACTCCACGACATCTCATATGTGGACATTTAAGTCCGCAAATGAGAGGTCGAGACAGAGCACATTCAATGATTCTGAAACTAGTTCACCCGACTCGTGACCGGGTAACCATACATGACAAAGTATAATTATTTTATTCTAGAATGTTATCGATTGCATACATAACAATTTTCAATTAAACATTGTGGCTGGTACATTTTAATAAAATAATTACGGGTATACAATACAAAACCTGAAAAACTATGAGTAAGAAATTTGTCGCGAATTTCGTTTGGTAACCGATTTATTAAATTGGGAATATTATGAGAAATCCTTTTGGTAGCAAATACATGATTCACTTTCATTGGAGTCAAATCATCACAGCGTCTAGTGTTATATCTGGATTGAATGATAAAATTCAAGTTTCGAAAATTATCCGGTAAACTCTTTATCAAATATTTGTAATAAAATTTTAACTGAATAAGTTTAAATATATCCTGTATTTTTAAAAGATTAAGTTTGATAAAAATTGGATCCGTATGTGCTAAATATTTACTTTGTGTTATAAATCTTACTGCTCTCTTTTGTAATTTCACAATTCTTTCATTGTTATGTCCCCAGATTAAAATGCCATAATTTACATGTGGCAAGAATAGCGAGTTATACAACTGGAGTAAAACATTCCTGGGAAGTACAAATTTCATTTTATTGATAATTCCGAGGGTTCTTGAAAGTTTACAGGATAGTTTCTCTATATGATCGTTCCAATTTAAATTCTCATCTAATCTGAATCCTAAAAAATCTACCACTTTTGTGTTACCAATAACAGTATTTTCGATTTGTATTTCCGGAATTGATACTTTACGTTGTACTTTATGGAATATACACAATTTTGTCTTAGAAATATTTAAAGACAATTTATTGAGTTTTAACCATGCAATAATTTTTTCTAGCTCCATATTAATTATGTTAGCAGTTTCCTTGTTATTTGTGTTAATGGGTGCAAAAAGTGTTGTATCATCGGCAAATAGTATAAATTTTAAAAAGTTACTTGATTTAACAATATCATTTATATAAATTAAAAACAACAGCGGTCCTAAAATGGATCCCTGGGGAACACCTGTTTTTATATCCAAAACCTGTGAATTGATGTCATCAAAAACTACAAATTGTTTTCTATTTGACAGGTAACTCTCAAGCAATTTTCCTGGACCATCAGAAACGCCATAAAATTCCAACTTTTTTATCAAGATGTTGTGATCTTGATAAAAAAGTTGGAATTTGAACAACTCAGCTGACAATTGGACACTTTTTCAAAACCATTGATCTCTTGATTATTAGGCCTATATATAACCATGAACGTTAAAATAATAACGTAATCTGTTAATCACTGTAAATAGCATGATGTTGTGGTTGAGGCCATGTGTTTGTTTAATGTTATATATATGGCCCACAGGCATCTGGGACGTCAGTGCAGCCTTCAACCAACACATCATATGCCTACACAAGATCTGCATTGACTGTTTACTGGGAATATTATTATATGTGAATATATAATATATTATATAGAAAATGAGTTAGTAAGTGGCGTTTAAAGAGCCAGCGCTCAGGTTTCAAATGCACCAAAAATTATAAATATATCTCAATTATTTAGGAAATCATCGATAAAACAAGATTTGGAAACATAAGCCCTAAATATCGCAACATGTTGAGAAAAAAAAATAGTTCAAACTAAATTATTTTTTATATAAGAAATAAAACTAGGGTATCTTTAATATTTTGTACTTAAATTGCATTGAAGTTGTATTTCCGATCAGCGTTAAAAACAAAATTAGCAAAAAAAAATATTTTAACAAAACATGGCCATAACTCAAAATCTAAAGCTCTGACATATGTCGGGTGCCGATGTGGCACGTCACATATGGGCAAAGCCCGCGACTTCAAGAATCATGTGACCCCAGCAGTGTTCTCGTTTGTAGTGACCTCCATTTATGTTTAACCAGTTTTATCATTGAAGTCATGCATAGACCTTTCAGAAAATGTATAGTTATTCATAGCCTAGACAAGAAAAAATGTGCTTTTGAACACTGTAATGCCATAAAAATGACTTTTTTGGCATGTCGCCAGCTTGAATTTGTGTCTTAGAAAGGTCACTGCTCATGAGTGGGTGCAGTTTTTGGAAGATAATTTTTTTGAATTTGACGAACATATAGTAGTAATTGTATTTATAAAAAATAATTCTCAAAAGTAGTATATTGTTCCTTGCAAAATTGAATTAATGTTCCTGGCGCCACAAAATAACAGAATACGTTACATTTGAGTTAGTTAGTTGTTTTTCTCTGCCAAAAATTCTAAGATCAACTAAAGTTCCTTGCTGTGTGATGAATATGTAATCTGAGGTATGTATATAAAAAGACATAAAAAATGATGTGATACTAACAGTACTACTCTTGCAATAATCAATAGAAACAAGCAGACGCTATTTATTTTTTAAGAAAACAGAATACGTTACATGGACTCTGAAGATATGCACACTTAACAACAAATGGCCCTTTAGTTACTCACTAGGTATGTCTCCACGCAGCAAGTAAAAATTTACCCTGACCACTGAACCCAGCTTTACAATCGTGCAAAAAGTAAAAAAAATCCAGAATACGTTACACAAAATACGTCACATTTTGTAACGTATTTTGGTAACTTATTTTGGTAACGTATTTAGCTCTTCATTAAACAATGTTCTAATAGTGCATTCCGTTTCGTAACAAAAGTACAGCTACATACAGCTATTTACTGGATATAGTGACATTTAGTATCATTACTTTATCATGACATGAATTATGTTAGTTATGTAACGTTTTTTGGTAACGTATTTTGCATTTTTATTGGCAGGCACGAAATGACAGAAATTCAGTATATATCGTTATAGAAATAATCAAAAATGTGCATAGACAAAAAAACACCTCGATTATTCAATGTGGTAGTGTGTAATAACGTCCATTATACACACAAATACAGAATACGTTACTTTTAATTCTGATAATGATTTTGTGCCTGGTGAAGTATAGTGAAATAGTAGATACAATAATTCTGGTGACAATGACACGCAAAATTTATTGTATTGCCTAGGTTCATTTAAAACAATATTGAAAGGGTATTGGACATGTACACACTACTGTTCTTATCAGGAAAAAACTAAAATAAAAATACACTACTACTTTTAAAAACCTTTATATCTCGTATACTGAAATGTATCAAGACCATTGACACTTAGAAACAGTGAAATTACATTATTATATTTAATTGTGCATGCTTTTATTTTGCATAGTATTTGTACAAAAATGCCTAATACATATGAGATATTTTGGTAAATGTTTAAACTATAAAAAAATGTAACGTATTCTGTGGGTGTTTTTTAATGATTTTAATTGTTCAGTAAAAAAATGATTAAAATTGATGTTTTATACTTGGTATCTCAATTTTTTATGACAAGAACAAATATTTTTTATATTTTAAAATAAAGTTGCAAAAGGAGGTCTAGTGAGAAGTGGATTTGTTGATATTAGTTTGTGGAAAAGTCTTGAAGTGGCGGGCTTTGCCCATATAGACTATGTTACACCCTACATATCCCAATAAGCACGCATCACAGGCATTCCTCATGTTCATTGCCTAACCAGTGGGCATCGTCGAAGATTCTGACACACTGGGCCTATATCACATATGCCTACTTATCCCGGCAAACACGGGACGTTGAGCCCTTCTTCAATGTTGGGACAGTGTTACAGACAATGGGCCAACATTTAATCAATATTACGTCAACGTCCTTGTTTGCGGGGTTAGACAGCTACACGCTGACAAACCATCGTCCCGCTAGATACTGACCACGTGCGGTTGCTGACGACGCATGCCCAAGACATGAAGACATGCCACACACAGCTACGGCGACAATGCAGTAACTTAGCTGCGACTTTTTGAAACGCCACACAACAGTGATTTTACGGAAGCATCACGGTTCGTGATCACTGCATTTAGAAAAGTGTCCGTTGGCTGTTGCGTCTGTTACGCTGATCCAGCTTTAAAACAACATTGGCTAAACTACTCCAGTCGCTGTAAAAGCAGTTAGATCTAATCGTTTCATTACAATCGAGACTCCCGAGCAGAAACTCAGGTCAAACTGCCATCAAATTTCGGCAAACCGCAGCGAACATAGCCTACCTTCAGTAAGCAGTTACCACTGTTTTGCTTTGGATGGCACCCAGTGGCGAATCCAGAGGGGGTCGCAGCCGGCGCGCCCCCCCCCCCCCCGCGTTCAGGGTCCCCGAAACAAAAAAAACGCTATATTTCGGCCAAAATATGGTCTAGAATGCGTCATTTGAGGCCGTAGATTAAAAAAATTTCAGGGGGAGCATGCCCCCGGACCCCTCTAGAGCATATGAGTGCCAGCTGTGGTGTGTATAAATTATTTCAAAAATCGGCGCCCCCCCCCGTCTGTCAATTGATGGATCCGCCACTGGCACCGTAGGTAGCACTTAGGCGTCGGTTGACTGATCAGTCAGCCCTGGTAGTTTGTAACAGCGTGTATCGCTATCGTCAAGACGACGGGATTATAGATTAGCAAAAACATTCGCTAAACACTTATTTGTGTAGCAAATAGCATAAATACTCGCAATTTGCGAATTTTGCGAGCACCAGCGGGAGCCCCGTAAATTATGTAGCCATGAACGTTAAAATAATGACAATTAGGCCTAGGCTATATTGAATATTTCACCATAATTTGTCCTTGTTTTTCCATGTCAAATCGTCGCAATGAAAAAGTTATATTATATATATAAAAGGGCATTGCTATGTTTCTGTATTTATTATCGCTTGCATTGATTCACAATAATCACTGGGCCAACAGTAGCCCAGCACTGGAGCCGGGTGTGTATCATGTGTATACACTGACATACACAGCACAGTTAACAGACACAGTAGCTGCTCACATTACAAGTAAGCAGATACTGCTTTTCGAGTTCATAGCAGTATTAGCTCACTCCCGGAAAGCGTGATCCCAGCAAACACGATACGTTAACCCACGATACGTTAACCCAGATATCGTGCATGAGATTGGTCCAGATGACTTTCTCGACCAATGATGTGCTTGAGATCTAGTTCAGCCTCATTGACATTGCACTGTATCAATGTCACGTGTCTGTCTGTCTGGTAAAATATTCAGAGATGTGAATGACCTAGTTGTTGTGTGTCTGATTGGTCAGGGATGGCCATCTCGTCCAATGGTTTGCCTAAGATGTAGATTAACAGCATTAATAATTTTTTTAACACAATAATGACTATGGCGCTAGATGTTATTAAGACCAAGGGTTAGATTTTCAAAGGCAAAATATATCATTGCAAAATATTGCATCTATATCATAATATATTGGAAAGTAGAACATCTGCTAGCTTCCCGCAGTTTCAAACTCTCATTGTCGCAATTTTTTAAGATTATATTGGATTAGTTTGATCCCAAGGTAGGCAATGTTCTCAGTAAAATATATGGGCTATCTACAGGGTATAAACTGATGGCTCAACCCACAGCTCAAAATTTCGTTACCCCTAACTGTCGTAAAATTGACGACGGAAATCCTAATAACTCAGCAAATACAGATATTTATGCTTATTCAGAAACACCGTTTCGTAGGCCAACTATAGGCTGTGTGATGACAGAATACTGGATCAATGGGTGTTGTCGTTTTTGAGAAGATGCGAGTGATAGTCATTTGGGACACACATTATATGGACACAAAAAAACAGTGCCCAGAATCCGTTTTGTGAACCATATTAAAACATTATTGGAATGAGTTCCAATAATGTAAAAACTATGACGTCATAAAAGAGCGCTGTATTCACCATTCTGGCATTGTAAAAAATCTCAGATGTCGGTGTGAATAGGGGGCAGAATCCAAGTTCAACGGCCAAGTTAGAGGTAAAATAGGATTTTTCGACAAATAAAGGTAGGAACAAGTGTAATACTTTTTTTCGGGTAATTTTAAATAGAAAATACACTCCTTATATTATTTTCATTATTCAAGGTCATCTTCAATGTCAAAAGGTCACCCTCAAGGTCAAGTAATCGAAAAGTTAATTTTTAGCAAATTAAGCAGAGAACCTGTGTAATACCTCATTATTATGTGATTTTGACTGGTAGATCACGGTAGATTTACGGTATTATGTTTGTGATTCAATGTGACCTTCGGGATCAAAGGTCAATTTAAAGGTAAAATGCCTAAATATATATTTGTACAAATGTCAACAAACATCATGTGTAATACCTCTTTTTGATCTGATTTTGACTGGAGAATCCATTTATATGATATTATTTTGGTGATTCAATGACATCTTCAACATGTTCAAGATGAAAAGGAAATTCCAAGGTCACACTGCATAAAATATCATTTCAATGGCAAAACGTCAATTTTAAGGTCAAGTGACCAAAATATGATTTTTGATAAGTAATAACAAGTGTAACACTTATTTTTCGTGCATAAAGACCTAGTGTAACCGACCTAGCCTAGCCTACTGTAAGAGATGTCATTTTTGGCGGGTGGATTTATGCAATTATCCACTAGAACCCCCTGACTACCGGAAAGGTGTTAAATCCAAGATGGCCACCAATGTCTAGAAGAAGGAAATTGATATGAACGATGTAGTGACTAACTGCTGTTTTATGTCTACTCTAAGTATTAAGTGTCGTAATATTCACTTGCATAATGTTCTGATATCCGAATTAGGGCCCATGACCATACTACAAGCTGCATGTTTTGTATAATGATGTAGGTATAACTTGTACAAAGCTCTTGGATATAGGCCTACATCAGTTATTGCGACCTTTTTAACGTAATTTGCTGGAATATTTGTGACATATCACAAAAAAAACAGCAGCATTGGTCCATAATGTGGATATTAACTTGATGGTTTTTTCTAAACACATATGTTTGCCTTTCTCAAATATATATATTTTGACCATACATGCCACAGTTGCTATGGGAACAAGGTCCAATATCCATTGAGTGGGGGTTATATCATGAAAAAGCAGTGAAATTCAAGGAATACATTTACATTGTGTTCACATAATATATTTTAATTTAGTTCTTTTATTAAGCTAAAACATTTGTTTACATTTTTCCACCACCCCTCTCCAGACATAAAAAATATCCTTAAATGCTAAGCTCTTGGTGTGCCACCTCACCCCTCTAAATTTCCCTGGAGGTGAAAGACATATATGCCACCAATTAGACAACGCATAGTACCTCGTTCAGGTGTAATTTTGATTGAATAATCTAATTCTGGTAGGTCGTTAATGATTAAGTATGCTCAAGGTGAAAAAATCAATTTAACTTTGTGAAAACGTCTTTTTTAACGAGGAAGTATAAAAAAACAAGGCATTACAAGTGGAAGGGCAGATACGTTAAATGCCAGGGAAGACATTGAAGAGGTTTTAAAGGACAATGGAGAGGCGTTTGACAGCGATGTGAAGGCATGGCGACGGATAGGCGTTGAAAAGGGCAAAGGAAAAGCGTTAAAGGCCAATGAAAAGGTGTTAAAAGGCATCGGAGAGGCACTAAAAGGCAACGAAGAGGAGGAAAATGGCAATGTAGAAGAGTGAAGGACGACGAAGAGGCGCTATAATGCGACTGGTGTGTTAAAAGGCATTAAAAAAGCGTTCAAGACGATGCAGATTCGTTAAATGGGGATTGGAAAGTGGTAAAGAATGATGAAAAAACGTTAAAAGGCAATGAAGAGGCGTTGAAGAGCGACTAAGATTCGTTTAAGTATGCCGGGGTGCAATACTGGTGGCAGAGAGGCATTAAAGGGCAACGAGGAAGCGTTAAATGACGATGGAAAAGCAAACAAGGTCATTGGGGCGATGAAGAGGCATTAAAGGGTAACGGGTAGGCGCTAAAGGGTGACGGGAAGGCCTTCAATTGCAAAGTAGAGGCGTCAAAGGCCGACGCAGATGCATAAAGGGCGACAAACGATGTTAAAGTGAGCTGTGTTTGCGGAAATAAGGCGCACTGTAGAGGTGTTAAAGGGCTACAAGGAAGCGTCTAAGCGCATCACAGAGGCATTAAAGGGCAACCAAGAGGCATTTGAGGGCAACAGGGAGGTGTTAAAAGGCAACGGGGAGGCCTAAAGAACGACGAAGCGGTGCTAAAGCGCGACAACAAGGCATTAAAAGGTGTTAAATGGTAGGGCCTAAATGTGTTATAATGCGATGGCGAGGCATAAAAATGCAATGAGTGAGTGCTCAAGGATAACGAAGAGGCGCTAAATGGCAATGGGAAAGTGTGGAAGGGCGATTGGGAGACGTTAGAGAGAATCTGGGGACGTTCAAGAGCGACGGTGAAGCGTTGATGGACGATGGGAAGTTGTTGAAGAAGACTTTATCAAGTTATAAATATATATTTGTATTTGTTATACGTAATATTGTCAGCAATATGACCTTAATTTGACTTCAAAACTGACCTTGTAGGTCACCTTGCATCACAAGCATAATACCATAAAATGACTTACCAGTCAAAATCACATGAAAATGAGGTATTACATATGCTCTTAGCTTTATCTGGTTAAAATCATATTTTTGCTTACTTCACCTTGAAGTTGACCTCTTAACATTGAAGATGACCTTAAATCATGAAAATAATATAAGGGATGAATTTTCTAGTCAAAATTACACGAAAAAAATGTATCACACTTGTTCCTACTGTTATTTGTTGAAAAATCCTATTTTACCTTTAAATTGACCTTGGATTCTGCCCCCTAGCCCCACCGCCATCTTATATTTTTAACACTGCCAGAATGTTATTGTAACTAATGAGTTCCCCAACTCTTAAAAACGTGGATTAATAACAAGAATCACTTTTATGGGTCAGATTTTGATAGACTTTTTTTGGTAATTCACTATATCCAGTAGCATAGCAAACCGTTGAAAAACTTTTTGTTATAATTTTTTGGGGGTTTGAGTGGTTATTTACAAATATCTACCCGTCTATAGAGACTTAAACCTTTCCCGCGATATATTTTTTATCTCTAGGAATTCAAGTGTCAACTCAACTCCAAAAATGGGTCCATTCCTCCTGTACTATAAGGCCGTGTGTGATGGGCGTGGTTTTATTCCTATCAAATTCAGTGGGCCCTAAAAAATTCTCTGAAGGAGAAAGACTTGTTCCTGGGATTGCTGATATCATTGTCTACCAGTACCAGAATAAACCTATGTGCCCATACCATCTCCAGTTTGCTTCTTCAATGTCCGAATCTGTCTTCATGAGCCGATGTCTCCACTCGCCTGTCCGGCTCCGTTTCCTGGGTGCGCCCAACACATACGGTAATCATAGAAACCAGTCTATTCACACAGGACTTTAAATTTATATATTCACCCTAAAATCGTATGACAGTGTGGTAAATTAATGTCGTGACCCAGGAGTCTCGAACCGGCGACCTCCCGCACGACAAGTCAACTTTTTACCATTAAACTAAAGGTCTATAGTCTATGACACAATTATCTGGAGCGCATGCTTTTCGTCGATTTATCCGTCAATTATGAACAGATTTTCTTGAAATTTTGTACAGGACATTTTCTAGTCATGTCCTAACATCGGTAAAAAATTCGTGAAGTTTAAAGCAGAATTGTAAAGTTAGACCATTTGACATGCAGTAAATTGAAAATATGACGTCCCTCTATAAACCCATTACACTAATTCTGGTATTTTATTACATGTCAAATGGTCTAACTTTTGAAATATTGAATATAATTTCGCGAAATTTTTACCGATGTTAGGACATCCCATTAACAAACATAATGTTATTGTGTTGGTGAAAAGCCACACAAAAGAGCTAGACTTCCACCCCATGCTAACAGGAGAGATTGGACAGCACCTGTTCTAAAAATACCCACAATAAATATCCCCCATATCAGTTAATTAACAACTTTTCAATGTAAAAATATCCACATTCACTATATGATATGAACCATTACACAATCCCTGCCTGCATTGCTTGTTAATCACATACCTTGGGTATGAATATGTCCCTTTAAATCCTGAAGAGAACATTTCATGCCAACACAAAATTTCTTCACATTTTTATTATATCAATTCAAACGATAAAATTTGAACTAGCTTTCATAAAGGATACCACTTTAGCAATGACGATGTCATTTGGTCGAAAGCATTTGTACATCTCAACCTGCAAACAATGAACAAATCATATGTAGCCTACATGTAAACCTGCAAACAACATGACAATGAGCAAAACTACTATCAAAACTACTGAATAAAAAATATATCTATTGATGAAAATAACTGATACATGTTTATTCAAGAGCACCTGAAGAGCAATATTATTGATTTGTGTATTGTTCTCAATTAGTTGGAACAAGTGGGTTGGATATTATTTGTAGGTCACAACAGATGAAACATCTACACATCATGAGATGCATTGTTATATAAACATACAAAATGCATCACATAATTCAGTAGCATTTATTTGAAAATTTCTAAAGGCAGATAGACGGGGAGACGTCATAACCCCTCCCTCAGCTTTGTTGGTCGAGAGGAAAAAAATTCGTTAAATCATTTTTTTCATCTAATTGAAAAAATAGGTTGCCCTAACCCACCTCATCTTTGAACTTGACCCGGTTAGCGGAGGTGGGCCAATGGAAAAAGTACCATATATTGCAGGTTAATATTAACGCATCCTGGTTAATAACCACATCCCAACCTGGTTATAAACCACATCATAAGGTTTGAATGGTTTTATATATTTTACCAGACATATTTCTGGTTATAAATTGCAGTTCCTAACCTTTTGTTTAAAAAAAGTACATACATGTAGTTGTCAACAAGTCACCTGTTCATCGAAACGCCAGAACAAGTTTCAATAGTTTCTGGAAAGATGTCATGGTTTTAGCAGTCTTACAAAAGGAAAAGAGTTCCCAAAAAGTTGCTATGTGCCATTGAAACGAAGCCGCCTACAACTGATCGCCGTAAGAGATTACTAAAGTACGAGGGTTTGTGAATTGTAAGTGCAGGAAAGGCTGTGGTACATAACTTGATGTAGGACATTGGAAGCCAGTGTAATGATTTAAAGAGAAGCTTATCTACTAAAATGACTACTACATTACTTACACCCTGGCCAGACAATTCTGTACATCGCTGTAATTTTTAATAATGCTCCTGTCAGAAATAGATCATAGACGAGCGAGATACAGTAATCAAGTCTACTACCAATTAATGTAACAGCAATCGTCTTAGTAGTATGATCTAGTATCTAGTATGATCTAGTATCCGTGACCTCCGCTGCATTCTAGCGAATGCAGCGGAGGTCACAGATATGGTAGAAGCAGGATCTGTTATAAAATGAAATGAATCTCTTATATATATCATTATCTAGCCGGAAGGATCTGCTTTCTTTAAAAAAAAATTCAAGAGTGTTTCTGAAGTGTTCCCATATGGATGGCCAAACCTACATGTAAACTGAAATTAAACCCTGATAAAACAGAATTTATTATCATTAGATCTAAGAAGCAATAGGGTATATTTTCTACATTGTGGCCTATTTTATTGCTGGATCAGGAAATGTCACCAAGTAACTCTGCCAGAAATTTAGGTGTCATATTTGATTGTTATTTAAACTTTTGTCAGCATATCTCTCAGATTAGCAGATCCTGCTGGGCGGGGGCCCTAGGTTAGTGGTTAGCACCGCTGCTTTTCACGCCAGATCTCGGGGTTCGGTTCTCAGTCTCGGCAGTTTGAACAAAAAGTGTTTCTTCCCTATCCACACGTGAAAGTCAGTATTGTGGGGAGCCTCCGTGACCGAGGGATAGCGTGCTCGACCTCTGACCGCCAGGGCTCGAATTTCGAATCCTGTGTCTGGAGGACAGTGTCATCTCAATCATCTCACCATCCTCAGGAGGTTCTCCTGGCCCAGTTTAGCCTATATGTGCACAAAGGTGGCCTAAAGCCCGATTCATTTCATTTTTTCATTTCTCAAAATCTTTAATTGGTCAGATTATGACCATTTTGCCTTTTGGAGGCCCTAGCTCAATAGTCAAAACGCGACTTCCGTCTCATTTTGCCAGATCGGGTCACATTTATAGTCCATTCATTTAATTTATAAACTGTTGCCATATCTATTTATTCATAGACTATTATTGTTGTGTGTTTTTAAATACTTTAATAAAGTATTAAACTGTTTTACCTCCTTATTTATTTGTCTAGCAATCGTCTGATCTATCTCTCTGTATTTTCCCTTGATCTTATTGAAGTCTCCGAGTTACTTTGGTTTTGTGTGATCCGTCACACATCCTCGGCACGAGTGCGTTACAGTATTATGTAACACAAGTTATGAAACAATAGACAGTTTATTTAACCCTTTAAGACCTCACGATGCATTATTAACCCTTAAAGCGCTGATTTAATTTGTAAAAAAACATTGCAATCAAAGGGTTATATTCAATTTGAAATCATCATAAATGTCTTACTCAGCTCTTTCCGATCATTTTAATACCTATGTTATGGGTCTACGACCATTAGAAATAGTTTTACACTTACAGTGCGGGGATCGACATTTTAGACGTCAGATTCTGACGACTAAAGTCTATCCCCGCACTGTAAGGGTTAACATCCCTGAAAACAGACCTAATTTTCTAACAACTAGGCGTTTTAGAATGGAAATTTCCATGGAACTGGTTTACAATATATATTTATTTTCTTTAAATTTCACCCACTTCAAATCATCTTCATCCATTACAAGTCGAGGATTGCGACAGCAATTCGCGGCTTGTAGTGGATAGAAATAATTATGGTGAATTCAGGCTCGAAAGGTTTAACCCTTACAAGGCTGAAATATTTTTGTATAAATCATTGTTCTTTTCAATTTCAAATTTTTATAAATGTATTTCCACTTCATTTTTGATTGGCTATGCTATAGGTCTACTGCCATTATCCTTGTTTTTAATTCTTTCAGACTAGGTTTCCAAGATAATAAAGAAAACCGCATAAAATTGGCCAGCAGTCAGATATTTTGAATTTTTTTCTGTGAAATTGACATGGGCTGTTTAAAATTATCCATACCAATATTTCTTGAAACGTGAATAATTAATAACATTAAGACATTTGTTTGGTGAATTGATTTATCCAACGAGTCTAGCTCTATCGTTGAAATAAATGTTTGATGATGTTTTCGAGTGTTGGTAATTTCCCCATTTTATACCTGTATACCAGAAAAATAATGGTACATGTACAACCTTTTCCTGGGTTATAGCCTGGTGAAGCACACTCAAATCATTAATCAATCAAATAAATTATAATTTCAATCATACAGCTAGACTCTGCCTCAACTGAACGGTGAGAGTGACCTCACAACCAAGTTATTTATGCTATTACCATGATTACTAGTGCTGCACAAAATATAAGTTTAGAATATAATTTACTTTTTTTATTGGGCAACACATTTTACTTTTCAGACGTAAAATAAAATTTCAAATGAAGTAAAAAAATTGATTTGAATATATAGCTTAAAATAAAAAGAAATAAATTGTATATTTCAACCAGAAAGATTGTGAAATGTAATTCTATAAATTCATTATACAGGTACGAGTCCAGCCGTTTTTAAATGGGCACTCGCAGTGCACTTTCGCAAAATGTTTGTAAACACCCGGGCATTTTTAAACGATCGGTCAATACGACTGGTTAACTGTACATTTTATTCCATAATATCAGGTATTTTTTTTAAATATACCACATTTTGTATAATGTATAAATTGACACAACACATACCTACTTAGTAATGAACTTGGGAAGCAGAATCTGTGAAATACGATGCTTTAATTGGTAAAAATCGCCAAAAATAGATTTTCTGACCACGGTCCCCACCTTCTTAAAATGTCATTGTTAAAAAATGTATACTTTGCCAGTACAATCTGCTGTAAGCTCTGTGGAAACTTACCTTACAAAAATGACTAAAATGTAGATTATTATATAGTTAACTAAAGTGCTGCCTCATATTGCAAATTCATATGAAGTTATGCACTGTAATTTGTAGTTTTGTGGGGCTGGTCCCTTTGCTATTCTGCCGTGAAAAGCCAAAAGGCAGTATCTGCTTATTTAACAAGTAAGCTGATACTGCCTTTTGGCTTTGCACGGCAGTATACAAGTGAACAAGGCCGATTTTATAAACGCCGGAAGTGCGCTGCGAGTGCTTATAAACGCAAGGTTGTTTTTAAATTGGCGGCTATTTATAAACGGCTGGACCCTTGACTTATATATATTTTTAAATATTGCTATTACATAATATGATGCAAAATGCGGCACCACGGGGTACCGTTGTACCTCGTGGTACCACATGATTTGAGGCGCCATCTGGGGAATGCGGCGACAGGTACATGTAGCAGAATGCTATATAATTTATATTGACCTTTCTAATAGAACAGCAAATTATAGGTATGAGTTTAAATAAAATTCCAGGTTTGGTATATGTCACATCACCTGATAATTCCTCTGAATGCTTCTGACAGCCTTGTGTTGTCAACGCTGAGAATAGCAACTTTACAAAAGCGTGGATTCACATTTGTTACCTGAACAAAAAAAAAGATTTATCTTGGTAAATTTGCTGTGTTAGAGGTGTGGCGAAGCATTATTTCATATCACAGAAAACTGAATCAATTTTCTACAATTCTAGAATTAGAATTTTCATGGAACAGTTTCAACAATATCTGCAAAATGTATTTAATTATTTATTTAAGTCATACATTTTCAATGATTTCAAGTTATCTTCATCTACTCGATGATGATAATTGCATGCACATACATGTCGCAATTCACAGCTTGTCATGGATAAAGATTTCAAGGGTAAATTCAGGTTTGAAAAGATTAAGGATTAGAAACTTTACCTCTGAAGAGTAAATCGACCTGCCAGAACTATAACGTCATAACTGTCAGATGTGACCTTTTGGCTTTATTTGACGAGAACACGCCCCTTAGTCTTGCCCTTCTTGTGTGAAAAAATAAATTGCCTATCTCTAGGCAAGGTCATAACTTGTTTTCGATAAAAAAATCGGAACCAAAACGTCAGAACTCATAAATGTGTAGAGGCAGATAGTCCTATCTGTCACTTGATATTTTTTATTGTTTAACGAAATGAGTGCCAAATAGTCAGAACTGACAGATGAGACATTTCAGGGTAACTTTTTCATATGAGTGGCTTGTGAATATGTAACGTCACAAATGGCAGTTATGACAAATTTAAATATTTTGGCATGAGGGCCAGAACGTCACATATGTCAGTTAAGACGTTAAAAGTTTCATTTTCATCATGTAACTCATATTTGCCAGTTGTGACTGTAGAAATACTTACTTGAATGTTTATTACAAATCACAAAAAGTACTGTGAGATTATAGTCTGGATAAAATGACGTAACCTTGCACCGATACATATACAACGGTTTTTTTTGTGTGCTTTTGTTATTGTCCATTGGGGTATACTGGTCACAAAGCAACCGCATGCCAAGTTGGCATGCCTGATGATTTTTTTTAATTTGCGAAAATTCAAGATGGTCGCCAAATACTCATATTTGCCTTAGATTCTTACTCATTTAGGGGTCTTGTCTAGTTGAAAAAAATCAAAAAATCCGAGAAAAACTCGGATTGGCCAGAACCCACCCACTCACCCCTCTGTCAATTGTTTAATTTTTTTTTGAAACATGTACAGCAAAAAAATAACACAAAAAAAACAAATAATTTCCAAAAACAAAAACAAATCCGAGTTGGCCAGTGGCGTATCCAGAAATAAATTAAGGGGGGTGCTCCGATTTCCAAGAAACCATTCAACAGCAAGGGCCTATGAGGGGAGGGGGGGCATGCCCGTCGCAGAAGTTTGAAAAAATAAACATCAAATTAGAAATAGTGCGATTTTGTGGTATCTTTGCTGTAAAACGATGATATGGTATACTGGCTGAAATTAGTTAACATAATCACAGATTTATTACAACATAGCCTAGACAACTACTAGTCCAACTACTTAATCACACATAACCACACAATGGAAAAACCATAAACATGATCAACATTAGCTTATTTAATATCGAGAGCGAGCTACGACGCATATTGAAGGCCGTGTCCAGGGTTACTTTGGGTGTCTGTAACCCCCCTCTCCCTCTCCTGAATATCTCCAAAATGTCTTGTTTTTTTTCAAAATTCCCAGGTGGCATGCCCCCAGCCCCCCTTTTACCGGATGGTCGACCTGTAACCCCCCCCCCCCCTTTGTCTTAGTCTGGATACGGCCCTGATATTAAATAAGCTAGATAAACAGCTGTCGACCCAATGTGGACCAACATTAATTTTTAAACAAGTGTTGGGTCACCCTTATTGTGATAATAATTATGCAGCATTGCTTGTGGAATGCCGATTATACATTTATGTAATTATGCAACAATCATCTATTAAACGTGATAACATGTCATAGAAAAAAGTTGTGGGCCATTAAAATGCCTACAACGTTTACTAATGATCACTTAAAATTCCTGAGATATTTATTTTATTTCATCTCATTAATTTGCCACCCTCCCCTATAACACAATAATTTTAAATGCAAATATTATCAGTTGTGGGCCATTAAAATGCCTACAACGTTTACTAATGATCACTTAAAATTCCTGAGATATTTATTTTTATTTCATCTTATTAATTTGCCACCTTCCCATATAACAGAATAATTTTTAATGCAAATATTATCTTTCAGTTCATCATCAGTTAGGCCTATATCAGATATTCTTGTTAGTATTGGTTGTTCTTCCACATTGTTAAAACAACTTTACTGCCCATTTCCAATTATTATCCTTGATTTCGTCTCTAGTAAAAAAGAAACTATCCAAGCTGTAGGGGGCCCTCCGAATTATTTCGTGTGAGTGGCTATGCTAGAGTAGATCTACTATAGCACTGAGAAAATACGACGATTTCAAATAAGCCCTTAAAACAAATGCAAAGTCTATGAAATAACATAATACAACAATGAAATTTTGGAAATAAAAAAGCGATCCTGTTTCTATCTATTTGTTCTCAAGACCGAGTCTCAGAGATGATATATCTTGAGAAATAAATTCGCCAGCAAGCATGGTAATATGGTAATTGGGGAATATTCTTTATATCGTGGTCCTTATTCTTTTTATTTTATGCAGCGTCAAGTGCTTGGGAGAGCAACACGCCCAGCTCTAAGTCATTGTCCGTTTTAAGCGATCCCCATAGCCTACTGTGGATTGTGCCTGTGGTGTGTTATAATTATCATAGGGTAGAGTAGTCTATTATAGCTACTATCAATCTAAGCATATTTATTTTTACATAACTCAACGTTTCAATTATTAGCCAAAACAAACACAAAGTTTGACATATTTTTTTTTCTTTTCCGAAGAAATAAATGAATTTTTGAAAAATGTGAGTCACACTGAGGGTGGGCAATTTCTACTTTGAGGTGCTCTGAATGGTCAATTTTAAAGATTTGCATTGCAAAGATTTTGCTTCTGTCGCCACATGAGGCTATGTCATTGTGGGGAGTACTTGCCTACCCCGTAACAGTTCATTGTCTACTCTGAGTCTCTAATGGCACTAATGATGCATCCCAGACACCATCCTTTAAATGGGATGGGGCATACATTTAGGTGTGAAGGGGTCTGGCACCAACATGCCGGACACTGGTGAATTTATTTTATAGAAAACTAGCTCCGAGGCCCGGCGTTTGTCTACTTGAGTGCATTAGACAAAAAATTTGCCTAATATATTGTAAACATGACAGTGTATTGGTCTTCCTCATGGGCCAGAATCCTAAGTGTCCAGGATATAATTAGTGAGATAAACAAGGAGACAAGTATATCTTCAACGTGTAAGCCTATTCCTTCCATCGCCGGTGCTGGCCAACCAAGTAAACACAAAACATTTGTATAACATTTGTACAACGTTGTACAAAGGTAATACAATGTTTTGTGTTTGTTGGTCAACATCCATGCAACACAATGTACCCACTCAATACCGGTTCATTGCTGGGCCAGCGTCGCAACCCATTGCTGGTTCAATGCCTGTCAATCGTATTCCACGCTGGCCCAACATTGAAACAGAATTGGGTGATTGCCCCGTGTTTGCTCTGACTGCCATACGGGTGACACTTTCTCCCCCGAAAGGCCACTATCCGGATAACACGATACATTGGGTCAATTATGAAATAATGTTGGGCCATCGTCTGCAACGCTGGGCCAACAATATTCCAACCAAAACCCTTTAAGCTCTTAGCCACGAATATAATCGTAAACATCTTTTTTCTGAAAACTTTTTAAACACGAAAGTACAAAACACACAGCACCCCTCTTTCCCCTAAATAGGACACAAACTCGGCAAAATAAACTTAATAGGATATCGGACTACGGCCGGTCCTAATTATTGAGATGGAAAATTATCACTCTGGAAATTAAGGGGGGTGCTCGAGCACCCTGAGCACCCCCCTGGATACGCCACTGTTGGGGCTTGACTCTGACGTCTAAAGTCGATCCCCGCACTGTAAGACTAAAAGTATTATGATGTCCGTAGACCCATAACGTAAATATTCAAATGAAACGGAAAACGCCGACTGAGACATATATACGATGATTTCAAATTGAGACAAACCTCTTTGGTCTCCATGGTGTATACCAAAATATTTCAGCGTTGTTGGGGTTAAATGCCCTCTTCACACCATAACTTACGTTGAAACTAGAAGCGGCAGTTTTCAGTTACCCTCTTCCCTAATTTCAAATTGTAAATTGAGTCGCCACTCTGTGTGCCAGAGTTTCAACCACACACCCAGACTAGCCGGCGTCCCCTCTGGTACTCCTGGTTGAGTGTCCTGGGGCGGTCATAGATTTGTTTTGTCTAAAACTTTTAGCGTTCTTTCTCGAACAGTTTTCAACTGATCAAGCTGACATTTTCAGGACGTTCGGGATTGGCTATCGGGATTAGGATCCATAACCGTTTAACCCTTTCAAGCCTGAATTTACTATTGTCATCTTCACCCACTACAAGCCGCGAATTGCTGTCGCAATTCTCGACTTGTAGTGAATGTAGGTGAAAAATTAAAGAAAATTGCCATGTATTAGTGAACCAGTTTCATTAAAATTTTCGTTCTAAAACCCTTTGTTGTACGAAAATTAAATATGTTTTCAGGGATGTAAAATGATGCTTTAATGCATCGTGAGAACTTAAAGGGTCAAAGGGATTACACGTTATCGTGTTTTCTGTATCAATTTTCAAACGTTTGACATTCTATTTTTATATTGGAGCTTTTTTCAAGTAAAGGCTGATATTATGGTAAACATCCGAAGGTGACTATCAGTCACCGTTTAAGCGCTAGGAAATAAAAACAATTGCATCGCCTACAAATAAACTTTTTGTTCTGCTAAGTTTCTTGTAATTATTGCGCACCTTGCATGCAGGCCTAGGATGGCCTATGGGCACTTTTTCCGGCGATTCGCGCATAATCGATAACACATCCTTTTTCTAGTTTGACATTAGTCTCACATCACCCCCACACCTGAAGTAATATGAACAGGTGCTGAGTGCTTCATTCAGGGGTAATCTGAATCTATTACACTCGGCCTCTGAGGCTATTGTATGTTTTACACCGTCTTACAAGTAGATCACACCTGTTCACACCTTACACTGTGTTTTTCCGTTGCTGTCAGGGGTGCTCCAGGAGTGCTCCAGTACAAAGATATATAAACAGCAGTAGCTGCTGGGTTGAAAAGGCAGCAGTTACTGCTGTTTGCCTTTGTGTGGCAGTGGGGACATTGACAATGACAGGCGAGGGCATAGTACATGGCTTCACCTGTCCTATGACGTTATATAATTATGAAGATTTTGCCAATACCCAGCAAACACATTACCCGAGCTACTTCGGTAATGATGACTTATATTTCTACCGCCCCTTCTCGTGATAATTAAGTGAATCTGAGAGTGTATGTGATTAACTATAACGTGTAAGTATGAAAAAGAGATGTTTACTACGTGCTTCTAATATGAAAACTGCAGTCTCGAGATTACAAACGGTGAGAAAAACTATAGATGGATAGGCAAGTTAGTCACACATGTAGAAGAGAGGGGCGCCTTCCAGTGCTGCAACTAAGTGTAAGGATTACACTTCTTTTAGGATCTGCCGAAAAGCACCTAGTCTCTGTTTGGTAGCCAACTGGAACACACAGATTTGCTCACGTTGATTCCAATCTTCACAGAGCAATTTTTATCTCAACCAGAATATTCAATGAAACTTGAAACATAATCTGCTGCTGAGAATGTCATAAACATTTTATACTTCACCATTCAATTGTTGATTATAAACAGTCATCAGTACGCAACTGCAAATATTGATACACGAGTTCTCGAACCACTGATGTCTTAATGTTGGCACACCGTCTACGACGCCAGCTTTACATTAAACGAAGAGTGTGTCACCATATTGTGTTTGCCGAAGATACTGGTGGTAGACGGAATGGCTACAGAATGGACAGTGCAGGCCATAATCACTCCAGAAGTTTACAAATTGACATCAAATGGAGAAGACACGGACTTACAAGATGTGACTGTGAGAGCCGGAGTGCCTCCGCACCGAGCTACATTTTATCTTCAGGATGATCCTTTAGCGGTAACACAATGTATAATCTGTGTGGTGCTGTTTGTGTTGAATCTGTTGATAGTGCTGGCATCACGTCAAGGGCACATGTTACAGCGAGTCACACGTAATCTGGTGATCCAACTGGGACTCAGTGATATGTTGGTGGGCATAGGCATGGCTTCCATGCTAGCCGTGGAGTAGATGGGCAGGTATGACAAGAGAGCCTGTTAAATTAGCACTGGTATGCTGATAACTGCCTGCTTTACCTCCATCTGCCTGCTCACTGTACTCTGTCTAGAGCGTGTACTCATGCTCAAGTCTGTGGACTTTTACAACAAGGTGTTCAAGCCACACAAACTTAGGAATGCCTGCATAACTCTGTGGATCATTGCTATCTTATTGGGCCTATTTCCCGCGGTAGTCACCAGGAACGTTCGTCTTCAGCGGAAAGGGTGCAGAATGCTGGAGGTGTTCCCACATTGTTATCTGCTCATTCTATGCCTCCTCTACGCCTTCCTACTGATCACACAGTTGACAGCAATCACTTACGTGATCTTCACCAGTAACAAACGGATGCAGGAGATGTTCACAGTCCCAAATCTTGGAGAGGCGTGTCTGAAAACATTGGAGCTCAACTTTCGAACCACGCGCACGCTTCTGTTGGTGACAGTGTTATTCTTGTGCAGCTGGTGCCCTATGTTTCTCTTCGTACTCTGGTGTGTGGGCAGAGAGGTGGTGCACTATGGTAACACACAGATGACCTGCTCGGCTCACAACTATGAACGTTACGTTAACTACGGCGCGCTGTGCGGAATCATCAATTCCTTCATGAACTTCTTCGTCTACTTGTTAAGAGGTCGTGAATTCCGTGAAGCTTTGAAAGGATTGTGTGGATGTAAGCGTCGCCAAATTGAGCCTGCTATTGACATCAGCCTACGAGCTTCAGTGGCTTCCCCAACTCATCACGCATAATAAAACTGTTCCGCATGATTCCGTGTGATACGAATATTCCGTATGATAAGACGTAGACGGTTGACTAGCGATAACAAACATTGGTTCTGTTTGCTTCTCACCAAGATAAATTGTTTTCTTATTGGTTCGTTATTTGTCTGTATAATAATGAAATTACATGTCTCAGTGTCGTCCCATATATATTTTTTGTCACGGTTTGCGTCATTATGATTTGCGTCATTATAATTCGACATGTAAAGTGGGTAAAAAAACATTGAAATTATTATCTACTAGCAACCAAAGTGTTACGTGCCCGACTCAAAATAGTGGTAAATGCAACACTTTGGCTGCCAGGGCACGGTATTGTATGTAAACTGCTTTATCATCTTTATAGATAACAGACTGAATTTATTCTATAAAAAACGACAACGTCGTGTTCAGCAGGATAAGGGTTAGGAAAGTTAAATGCCGTTGTATTGTGATGTATATGGTTTGTTTTCGATGTAATAAATAATTAGGCATAGTGTATTGTATTGTTTTCAAGGTAGATAGGAACTTTGATCGTTTAGTTATTGAGAAACCTAACCCTTCTAGGCAATTACAACTTTAAATGTAAAAGACTGAAAATGAATGCGCATATCAGGAATGAAAATTGGGTCCTAACGCCCCCCCCCCCTTACCTGATATTTTTAAATTAAACTGAACCATTTCTGTGCGGGGGCCTTATTCATACGTACGAATCAGATCCTGAATGACGTATAAAGACGGTCCCCGCACTAAAATAATTAAAATATTTATAATGACCTTATACCAAAAACGTATTAAAATGAAGCAGAAAGAGCTAACTAAGCCATTTATGATGATCTCTACTTGAAAAGAAAACTGTTGGTTTTCATGGTTTATGCAGAAATATTTCAGTGTTGTAAGGGCTAACCTTCGAAATTAAAAAAATACCCTTCTAAACTGCTCAGAATTCACCTTACGCCCCCCCCCCCCCCCCCCTGTCGTTTGGCCTACCCGTTTGTAGCCTGAACACCGGCCGTGTGACTATGTATTGGGTCAGATACTAGGCACCATTTTACCGGTAGGAATTCCAACTGGTTCAACTGGCTTCTTTTCTGCAGTGGTTAAGAAACAAAATGTTTATCCCCGCTCACTCGTAAAGATTCAATACCGTGGATTCATGGGGAGCCTCCGAGACCGAGAGATAGCATTCTCAGCATCAGACAACCAGGGCTCAAATTTCGAATCATGTGTCTGGAGGGCAGTGTCATCGCATTCATCTCACCATCCTCAGGAGGTTTTCCTGACCCGGTTCGGCCTATATGTGCACAAAGGTGGCCTAAAACCCCATTCATTTCATTTTCATTACCATTACGTCACGGACCCGTCTGGGTCACATAGATATCTAGAGCGATTAATGCAAGTACGATTGGTGATGCTCTAGGAAAGGTCACTGTTATAATTCGATTATATATTAAATTTTATCAACTACATAGTTTATGCCGATTTTTGCCCGTATATAAATTAGCCGTAGCTGCCATTTTGTTTTAAATTAATGTGTTGTTTGTATAAGAAAATAATTTGATGTAAATATATAAGTAGTGGCTTGCGAAGTTGTAATGTTTTGAGTGGCACTTGACACTGACAGTCATGTAGGGGCTGTTAGGGTCGGTCGTAAAATGTTCGCCATAAAATATGTCCGGAACAAAATGTCCGCCACAAGAAATACCCATCAGTCCCAGAGCTAAGAGGGTTTTATTTGTGCTGAAAGGTTCATACGATCCAAGAGTTTCACCTACAGTGAAATTTTCTGAAGAATCCGAATCTGCGCGTCTTACAAAAATCATCCTGTCCAAAAGTACCGTAAAAATCCTTTAACACTAGTACTGTCAAAATTGCAAACCGCAATTTGACATATTGCGTATGAAGTGATTGTTTGCTAAAACTGTGGTAATTTTTAATGTATATGAATATAACTTGGGATTCATCAGAGAATAAAGTAGCGGTAACAAAGAGGGCCCGGGTGCATACTGCATAGTAGAAGACAGGGATGATATTCGGTAGAAAGAGTAATGAATGCAACCACAATATGGGAAATCAAAGGGAAACAGTACCTGAAAATAAATTGTAACAACAATAAGAAAAATAAATTGAACAGTAAAGCACATTGCCTGACAGACAAAGAGAGATAGGAGTGTCCCATCATAAAGTAAAACAAACTCATGATTCATCAGCGGACAAACTAGCGAGGAAAAGCGAAGATGCAGACTAATAGTGGAAATATGACCGGAAATGAAAACAATTTAAGAAATATACACAGACAAACAGCCGAGAACAGGAAGCCGCGTGACAGATACACGTATCATTTGAAGTTGAATAACAAACGTAATGCGGCAGTAGAAGACGAAGAAAACTGGCAACTAAAAGTTGAAAAATACAGCGGGTCAAGCAAAAAATATATATAGAAAGACATCGTGAAGTTATACTGTTAGTGCTTAAAGTCGCATTTGCCAGGAACAATCACTATCTTAGCACCTAGTTATTTTTCCGATTTTGATACCGCTCGATTTTTAAATTGCTCCCGCAAATCCCACCTCATAGCGAAAGAAAAATATATTTAAAAAATATATCAATGCTGAAGATCAGTATGCATAATATCAAACGATTCAGCTATCATAGGCTTTTATTTAGTCATTACACTAAATGAAAGCCTATAATAATAGTGTGAATTTTGTAAGTGTTGTAACTATATACATCTATATGCCTATTTATCAATATCTATCATGTTTTTCGACTTGAGCAAAATTGTTATACTTAGAGTTTTTTGTTTGCAACTTTTTTAATAAAATCTGGAACTGCAAACATTTTGTTATATTTAGTGTAATTATTCGTATGAAAGGCCTATAATACACACTGTCTCTGACAACTTTCTCTAAAAGTATAATGTATGCCTGGACATGTATATTAGGGAGTAGACGATGTATACTTTGACTTCAATCTTCCGTGATAAGTGGGGATTGAAGGTTCTTGATGTTATTTGAATACACAATTTCTATCGCAATTGTCCTGTACTTGGGTTTGAAATTGTCAGGTCAATGCAGAATTCTAGTCCCAGACAATCACATTTCGCCAAAACGTCAACTTTTGCGTCAAATCTGAATTTGTGACGTCATATAATTTTACCTTATAGGTTCTTATTACATTTATCAGCTTGGTCTAAATACTGGGAGCTATGTGGTCTCACCACTCCAAATGCCAGTCCCATTGAAACACATGTATAATGCAAACATTCTAAGGCAGAATTCACCATTTTTGTTCTGGCTTACACCCGTATATGATACACCATACAAATATAGCCTATGCTGTCTTTTTCAAAAGCAGGTTCGAAAATGGTAAGCTAACTTGAACCGTTTTTTAGCTACAGTATGTCCCTTGTATATGAAAATTTAATCTTGCCCCGATCTCCCCAAATATTCTTACGCCCATTCCCAGAAAAGACACACATCCTTCTCACCCCCTGTATCCATCCGAAAATCTCATAACACAGTTATAACTTACATCACACATAAATTAAACAATTTGTACTTTTTTTCTTAATTTACCAGAAGCAGACATAACCATATATATATAAACATGAAAAAGCAGTAACTTGTGTATCCACTATTTTGTAGCCACCCCTTTGGATTTAGACTCAGTTAGGGTGGTGAGACCATAATTATATACAAATTTAATTTATTTTTCGTTTATTTTTTTTCAAAGAAGAATGGTGCATCAATTTGCTATGAGCAATCTATTTTTAATAGTGTTTTGATACATCAAGTGATCTTGTTATGTGAGCTTTTTTATAAAGCACTGACAGATATCATGAAAATGTGCACTACAGGAAACGCGGTCAAATGAAGTAGCAGTTCTTACTCTCATTTCACTGCAATAGGTAGTCATGTTGACCATTCATTATTTATTCTATGAAGAAAAATTATATATAAAGCAGGAAAAATGGTTTATTAACATTGCAAAGTGTTAAATTTTTCGTACTTTTATGCTTATTTCGCCCATACAACAAGCTAAAGTACCATAGAAATCAGGCATGATATATACGAATTACCATCCAAAACAGGTCTCCGATCTCACAGTTATCACATCTGGCATCAATTATATTTTACATCTCAATTGATCGCATCGACTATAAGAATATAATTAAGCACAAAGTAAATACGTTTCCTTTGCATTTAACAAAAAGATAATAATATATAATCACAACCGTGAACCACTACTCTGTCAAACACACATGGTCGAAAATATTCCGAACAAGGCCAAAGGAATTGAAGATTTTATTTGACTTGACATTTTGTGCTGAATCTGAAAGTCAACGCCTTAGTACAGGCAAAAACTCGACATTTTAATCATCAAAGCATTAGTTGCAACTCCGAAGAATCACTTATTTTTCTAAAACTACAAATTTGCTAATAACTTTATTTTTTTATTATTTTCCACCCACTCAGGTCGTCTTCATCCCTACGAGTCGAGAATTGTGACGGCAATTCGCGGCGTGTAGTGGATGAAGATGATCATGGCACATTCAGGTTTGAAATGGGTAACATCAGGCCTGATAACGTATTAGGAAATGGTTAGTCGTTTGTTTTGTTTTTTTATTTTACTAAGTAGAGCTTTGTGCGCATACAGGCTGAACTGGAACAGGAAAATCTCATGTAGATGATGATGGAATTAAGCAGAAGTCAATGCCCTCCAGATAAAGGATTCGAAATAGGAGCACCGAAAGTCTGGGGCCGAGTCAGTTATGGAGGCTCTCCTAAATATTTAATATTTACAACTGCATGTATGGTGATTTTTTTCTTGCAATCTGAACAACAGAACGGGCGGGGGCGAACCCTCGGGAGCTCCGGCATGACAGGCATTTGACGTAACCACTGCAACAGGGCCCAAACATGCACCGGTCCAGCCCTTAATTTTTTTGTTGAAATGCAATTTTACACTTCACATTTCAACTCAGAAAAAAAATATATAAAATGAAAAAGAAAAACCTCCCGAACTGTTTTTTCACCCGAGTATCCACCACTAGAAGAACTATTTTGCGTGTTTCACATGCATTATATTTGGACATTTTAAATTGCTTAAAAACGTGTATATACGAGTCTAGCAGGACAAGGTTTAATTTCAATATTTTTTTGGTACGGTTTTGTAAACTTCGCATAACACAAGTCTAGACTTAGTATAAAGTGCAGTCATTTAATTTATGATACATAATTCAGAAAAATTCTTTGTATTTTTAATTTCATACCTTTATATTATATATTATATATGTGTTTATGAGCACCATAAAGGCTGAATTGATGCAATAAGTTTTGTTATCAAACCGTTGTCAAACGCATGCAGACATGCCTCTGAATCATGCCAATATTACATTGCAGTGAATTTTAACAAGTAAAGTATTTTATCTCTAGCGTTCAGAGATAGAACTCTACTCACTATAGTGTGAAGTCGTTCATTTATATTATGTTCAGTTCTTTCTGTCGCTGTGACAAAATATTTCAATTTTGATTCATACATTGTTGATTTATTGATGGATTGATTACTAAATTGATTGCAAATGATTGATTGATTGATTGATTGATTGATTGATTGATTGATTGATTGATTGATTGATTGATTGATTGATTGATTGATTGATTGATTGATTGATTGATTGATTGATTGATTGATTGATTGATTGATTGATTGATTGATTGATTGATTGATTGATTGATTGATTGATTGATTGATTGATTGATTGATTGATTGATTGATTGATCGATTGATTAATTGAATGAATGGTTGGTTGATTGATTTACTGTAATTGATTGATTGATTGATTGATTGATTGATTGATTGATTGATTGATTGATTGATTGATTGATTGATTGATTGATTGATTGATTGATTGATTGATTGATTGATTGATTGATTGATTGATTGATTGATTGATTGATTGATTGATTTATGATTGATTGATTGATTGATTGATTGATTGATTGATTGATTGATTGATTGATTGATTGATTGATTGATTGATTGATTGATTGATTGATTGATTGATTGATTGATTGATTGATTGATTGATTGATTGATTGATTGATTGATTGATTAACCCAACTATCATAATTAAGTTGCATTTCTCATCAAACAATCATGGGGTTGCTAACCCTATAAATTTGTTGATTTATCTAGGACAACTCTACTCTGGAGAGCGGAGAGATGTGTTACCCCCTCCCATTTCTACTGTCCTCTTTTTCCGATTGGTTACATGTTGCCGCTATATGGCGACGCTAGTTGGGGTGGCAGATTTCCTGTTCCACAAACAGAACTCGCCTAATTTGGGGCCAATATCGTAGATGTTGGTCTAACATTGGTTCACCACTGGCCTGGTGTATCACATGACATCAAGGGTGACGTGGCAATAAGCTTTAAAAAGAGCCTTACCGCACCACTTCCCCGCAACACTCACAGAACCAAGCTGACGCTGCGCCGAGAAAGAACAAGACACACACTGGTCAGAGACAGAGACGAACAACAAGACTGAAAAGAGAAAGAATCTGTGATCAGAATATGAGAATGGCTTTCAACATCATCTGTGAATCAACAGCTCTACTAATCCACATGGTATGTGTCACGAATTATTTTAAAACTATAATTTCATTATAATAATCCACAATGAGCCGCGAATCTTGAAATGCGTGGCAAATTAAAAAAAATATGTCATAGTTATTTAAACGGTTTTATACAAATTTGCATTATAAAAAACACTATGTTTTAGGAAATTAATTCATTCTTCAGAGACACAAAATCATGCTTCCATGCACCGTGAGGGTTCAAAGGGTTAACTGATTAAGTCACAGCGTATAATATATCGTTCACAGACAGGAGGTTAACCCTTTTACCACTAGTCACGACCATAGTCGTCTTTAATTGGTTTTATTAACCCTTTGACCGCCAAATTATTCAATCAGAATTTTCACCCACTTGAAATTGTGTCTCGCTGACGCGATCCACAACTTCAAGTGAGTGAAAATTATTCAGATTTGACAAAATGTAGGTCAAGTGTTTTCATGTATTGCTGATTGATGTCATATTTTATCTATAACATGTATAAAAAGTGGTAATTAATGTGCTAATAAAAAATGAAAACCCCAATATATGCGAAACCGGCGGTTAAAGGGTTAACCGACCATTGTCCTTGGGAGTAAAATGAGCGTTTAGACATAATATTTGCAAATGTTTAGTCTCCAGTTAAATACATATGGGTAATTTTCACCCGTTTGAAGTCGTGGGTCGCGGTAACGAAACACAACTTTACGTGGCTGAAAATTAAACATAGATTATCAGTTCGATTATAAAATACGTCAACAATTGATTTACATTATCGCGTACACCTTTAATAGTTTTATCAGAATTAAAATTAATTAGCTTTAAATGTTAAATATATAAATAAAATGTATGCCCATTTTTATCGATACAGTTTTCAATCTTAATAACAACTGGCAAACAACAGTACTTTAAGTTTTAGATGCTGTAGCGATACAAAATGTAGGGAGAAATCTGTTCTATTCAAGTCAATTAATTGATTATGCTACCCATGTATGCCGCTAAGGGGTCTTGTCAATTTTTTAAAAATAGAAAAAATCCGAGAAAAACTCGGATTGGCCAGAGCCCACCCACCCATTTGATCAATATAAGTAAAGTATATATCACAATGAACTATCTTCTAATTTAGCAAGATATTTTAGTCCACTAATTATCAGTTATTTTCAAAAATAAAAAGGAAAATGTGCGCATTTTCTGGGCTGGGCGAATCTCACAACTCATGACTTCACACACGAAAACCGCCCATTATTGAATCTGAATTAACATTGAAACTGCCCCGGGTATATTATGTTGCATGATTCTTGTATTTGTACATATACTGAACTAGATTTTTAATCATTTCAATATGCCGGCATCGACAGGGTGAACAAGGGGTGAGTCAATGCCAGACGCTGGCCAGCAGCGGACGCGGTGATGTCCAGTAATTCTAGTGCTGCATCTGCATTCAGACAGCGTTGGACCGGCGGTCCGTGTTGACTGTGGTCAGTTTTACAAAAGCATGCAGTACAACATCAGCTACAGGTACATGTACATGTATAAAACCATCAAGGCATGTCTCCATCTTGGGACGTCACTAATTAGCTACGCCCCGTACTTTTGTCTTTGGGAAAATCGTTCCCGGTGGTTTAAAAATGGGGGCTGAGCACTCTAGTCTTTCAAAAGTCATCTAAAATCGTATGAAATATGACATTGTGCAAGGGGGTCTGGGGACTACATGGGGTGTTTAAAATGCGTAACCAGCAGGAGTAATGCCCAGCATCGTTGAACCAATGCCAGTTTAATGTTGCCAAAGTAAGACATGAAACAGCTTATGCAGAATTATTTTAATGATAGCTTTTCAAATGATACGTTAAGCTTCCATGACGAAATAATTGCATCATACCTAACAGAAAATAATGACTGATGGGTGCGTTGTCTGTTTCGGTAAGCTGACAGTAATAGTCTATGACCGCCAATCTAAAAATCCGAGTAAAACTCGGAAGTGGGTGGGTGGGTAAAGTCCCAAATCGGATTTTTCTTGTGTGGGTTTCAAAAATAAAAAGTGATAGGGAGATGAGTGGGGTCTGGCCAATCCATTTATTTCTCGGATTTTTGGATTTTGGTAACTTGACTTTAGACCCCTGATTCGTCAAGCCTGAATTTACCATTGTCATCTTAATCCACTACAAGCCGCGAATTGCTGTCGCAATTCTCGAATTGTAGTGGATAAAGATGACTTGAAGTGGGTGAAAAAAATTAAAGGAAATTACCATGTATTAGTAAACCAGTTTCATGGAAATTTTCATTCAAAAACACCTAGTTGTAGGAAAATTAAATCTGTTTTTAAGGATGTAAATTGATGCTTTAATGCCTCGTGAGTGCTTAAAGGGTTAAGTCGCTCTCAGGTGTGACGTAATATTTATTGCTATACCGGAATGTGATGTTCAAGTGATCAAACATAACAACCGTTATAGTGATGGATTGTAATCCTATATCATGAATATGCAAACTTATTTCCTTTACATATGTTATATATGTATGTACATAAGGTGAAATCAATTATAACATGATATTGTACAGGTTAACCATATTAATCGTACTAATTGCCCCCTCTTTAATTATGCTATTTTGTTGCAGATTGACTTACTTCTTCGGGATCGAGATACTGGCTGATAAGCTAATAAAGGTAGTAAATCACTGTAGTACTTTGTTGTTTGATCTGTTTATTCTCTTCGCCTTTTTCGAATTTACATTTCGCACGAAACGAGTCATATTAAGAAATAAATACATTGGGTGTAATACCTGATTTCGTTTTAAACAATAGTTTTTAAGTAAACAGTACACCTTCACAATAAATATTTTTGCTTTTCATATTTCTACATATGTTTCGTTATTTTGATGCTGTGATGTTTCTATTTTTCTAATACAGTATATGATATACATCATTTAATCATATATTTTTATTCTCCTCACTTTCAGTGAGCTCGGATGCTATGTTTCAGTGTGTGACACCATCATAAGTTACAGATCATTCAGGCACACAAAGTCAACCTACACAATTATATGGATGAAAAACAATTTACTGATGCATTTTTATAAATCGTCTTGAATAATTTTAGTGAATGAAATTAGTTTCTTAGCCAAAAAATAATGAGATTTTTAAAGAACAGCTCAATATCTTTTATATCATTTACAATAAATAAATAATTTTATAAATAGTACTATATAGACATACATATAACAACGCATTTTGTCCCTGTAGAGCAAACACATATCAAATGTTGGCCTACTATTTATTTACACGAGACCAGTTGACGGTTAGTAAGTAGCCAGATAAAACATAACCCAGACCGACAGTATCTGGTATGTCACGACTAAGGGGGGGGGGGGTGATAACAGATTTAACATATATCATGATTTTAAATATAATTATATTATCAAAATTTAAAATGGATGGTTAAGCGATTTAGTTTCAATTTAATACAAGTTTTTATTATTAAAATAAACCGCCAAATTATTCAATTTGCATTTTCACCCACTTGAAGTTCTGTCTCGCTGACGCGATCCACAACTTTCACACATTCAAGCGGGTGAAAATTTTATAACTTTTCGCTTACAGAGTTAGGAAAAAAGCAGATGCAATAATCTGTACGGCTATTTTTAAACTTAAATACTAAACTCATAGATTCTAACTCCCTGGGGCATTTAGACGTTTTACTGATAAGACAGTCGTGAGCCACTCAAAAGCGATGCTTGGCCGATTTCCTATACAGCGCTGAAAAGTTGTGAAAGTAGACAAACTCTAATTGTGTAACTATTTGTCGTATGTTTCCGTGATATATATACCAGCTTTATTGATGTTTTTTTCTATCTTTATTTTAGTCGCTGCAGTGACTTTTGCGAGAGCTAGTGCTACTGGGTGCGCCTGTAGCGGTGGAGATGCCGGAGGTGGCATACAGATGAAAGACCTTCCCCAGTAAACACAAAACATGTATATAACATTGGTACGATTTTGGATCAACGTCGAAGATGTTGAGTCGACGTAGTACAAATGTTATACAAATGTTTTGTGTTTGATAGACGATCAATTACTACAGACATTTACTACCTAAACTAAATTCCTTTAAAATGGTAATTTCATTGCAAACTATTTTACTTCATTATTTGATGTGTACACTAGTTCCAAAGGTTTATTTTAGTTGGTGTACGTATTTTCCCCCACATTAGTTATCTCATTCTACTGATATAATGGTCAACAAGTTTCACTTTTGAAGATGGATTGCTGAAACTAAACAGCTATGTTTTACTAGTAGCCATTATATAGTCAACACTAACATTTATATTTCAATTTGTTTTTGCTCCTCAGCAATGTAAATGTATATTTCAAATTGAATAAAATCACAGATTCCGCATGTGTTTTTTGTTAATTGTTTTTTTACGAGAGGAGACCGGAGCTAGTTCGCACAGGGTTGATCAGAACAGTACCCATAATTTTGACAGTGAATATATGTCCGTTCTGTGCTGCCTCCTAGCATCTCTTATCTATTTCTGCTCCTTGTGAATGACTGTATCAGTACCCTTTAAACTTGAAGGCTTTTTAAAAATAAATTATGAAAAAGTAAGACATTTTTTCTATTTTGAAGGATCAAATGTAGTTTTTTGTGTTATTTGTTTAATGCTCGCCATTGAACCTGACAGTTTAAACTCCTATAGCTGAAGTGCCCTAACTGAAGTTAATAATTGTTTATGCATGTTAGGTTGCCTTCTATGATGTTAGTTCTAAATATATGATTTTTCAAAATACGTCCATGTGGGGTTTGTTAGAAGAAAAAACAAAGAAAATAGGGCTAGTTCGATTGCTCAGATTAACACCACAAAATATTCAGTTCATCCAATACTGTTCAGACACACCCCACCAATGTTCGAACAGTGAAAAATCTAACTTTAACATGTTTTTTGTCTCCACCTTGTTTTAAATTTAAGGATAATGTATGCTAAAAAAACATCGATAGTTGAATCCTTCTGGACAATAATATCAGTTTCCTAACTTCATCATATAAAAGAAATAAATGATTGTTTGCGCGAACTAGCGCCCTACTATTTTGATATTTGTTACAGAAATACAAAATACAACTGGAAATATATCTATATTAATATATCTATATGAAGTTTTGTTTTGCTAATAGGGATAGATAATGGATAAATCTATGTTGAAAAAAAGCATCAGGGAACGTGTTCGATTATCAAGGCTATATAATTTGTTAAATCAATAAAAAAAATAGAAATAGACAACAAAACCACCGTGACTGGTTACAGGGATTGGAGAGTTATGCTGGCCAGTCACGCTCATGACCTCATGCTAATAAATAGTTTGAGAATCTGGAATACAATTGAGCTGGAAGTACTATTATTGTATTAATTATCCTGGTATTCCGAAAATAAGCTTAAAAACATATGAAGCCGGTATCGGGTGAAAATGATAATGTGGACGGGCAATAGCTAGGTGCATAGCCAAAGCCACCAAGCAAGAGTTTAAAAAACTTAAACCCTCATTACCACATACAACACCAGAATATGCCTTGCTTGTTCCTCATTGCAGTCCCATTCGTTTGCGCATGCTTTCTCAGTTAACACACATGTTAGATTATACTCTACTTCGCTATAATAGCGTGGTTGTACATGAGAAGTCCATTAATGAAGTACACCGTCGTTATGGGGTTACATTTAGCTGTGACGAAGTTGTATGCAAGAGTCCTGAGAATTATGCAGCTGCCAGAATCATAGATACATTGGGTATATCTCAAATAAAAGTAATTCTGCCTCTTTACAAGTCATTGCTGATGTCAGTATAGCTTCTCCTAATTCATTTTAAACCTGTTCAAGCCTGAATTTACCATTGTCATCTTTTTCCACTACAAGCTTTGAATTGCTGTCGCAATTCTCGACTTAGGCCAATAGTAGTTAAAGAAGACGCGAAGTGGGTTGAAAAGTTTATAGGTTTATTATTATTAGTAGTAGGTAGTTATACTTGCTACCTGGTTACCGTAACACACATCATAATTATTATCAGTGTCAGTTCATTGAGTAATTAGATCACCCCACATCTAGCGTGGGATTATGAATTATTTGTTTCTATTTTAATTTTGGGTTGGGTTGGATCTGATCATGAGCTCCTTAGCTGTAAAAATATGCAACTCTATTTTGTAGATATTATCTGGTTAAAGCTTTTTTAGCATACATTAGCTCTATGTTAGTATGCATCTTCCGGGATGCAGGCATGTGCTCAGTATACAGTCGCTGCGCCGTCCCTGTAGCTCGCAATGACAAATGTGTAAGCCGCTGAACCAAATCACACGTAAAGGCACTGCACTGTATGGTTGCAAAACAAAGGGGTGTTACCAGAGGTTTTGGTCGCGTTTCAGCAATTTTAATAAAATAGCGGTCATTTGAATGCTGTAATATCGTTATGTCAAAAACCGTTTCTCAGCATTACTTGTGATTGATAAGTAGACACTTAAATACATGCAAATGAAAACGTAAGGTCGCAGCTCAGTGATTTTCAAGAAAATGGTAGGTATTTGTCATTTTTGTGATAACTTTTTGTTATAATCTAGTCATTTTGTCTGACAACAATAGTTAAGTATAATTACAGTAGCATCCGAACCCAGTACCTCTGACTTTCGAGCCATAGCCAAACTGAGTGGGCTATCGTTTGTCGATCAACCAGAAAAAGACATGGACAGAATGTGATGTTTTATCACTGATCGAACAAATTGAGCGTTTTTGTCTTTTTGGTCAAACAAGTAAGTAAGTATATATATAGCTGAAGCTGTGGCCACACAACCTGATAAAAACATTTCTATACCAGTATACAAAAATCATCGAAAGAACTGCAAAGTAAAAACAGTTAGCGAGATGATCACTTCTTCTGAAGCACAATAGCGAATCTGGATGGAGATCGAAGGAGCAGGCATTCGAAAGCTGTTGTAAAGTTACTTTTGCAATGTTCCACTAACATACTCCTGTAAATATCAATGATGAGCCCAGGTTGGTGAATATAGAAACAACATTATTGATACTAGAAAGAAACACATTATTACGACTATACATGATAATATCAGAGGTATAGAGACATGCACAATCATATATATGGTGTTATTCATCTGTAATTATGAGTTTGATACAGATAAATTACAGCGGGCTCTAAGTTCTTTGATTGACATATTATTCAGTGGTTGATACCATACATATGACGTAATTAAGTTATTGTATTTATCAAGACAATCGTCATCTACCAATATTGTGTCGACTGATATCCTGGTGATGTTTCTTTGTTAGATATATAGCCCCAGATATAGACAACCATGAAATAATGCTCTTCATTTATTCAGTCGGGGGGTAAAGATTCCATAGTGTGAATATTTGCTTTATACAAACGTGTAAATACATTTTAGCCTTATCTATGTGGCTCATTTCAAGAAAGTATTTATTTTGGATACAGTATATTTTTTTAGTGGAAAGGCATTAGTTAATCGCATATGCGGTCAATCTCTTATAAAAATCAAATCTACACAAATGTGTACAATCAACAACGTAAGAAAACCATCAAATTATTTAAGCCATATAGCCAAACAGGAAAATGTTTTATCTGGTATACCATATTTCTACAGCTATAAATAGGGTAATTCGGATCTAGCATGATGATTTTCCTGTCCGAAATTATTTCTGTATTTATCGCAATCCTGACAATTGGGACTTTTCTTGTTTATTTACACGTTACGTTTCGGTAAAGTCAAATAAACATGCGTGTAAATCCCGTTTATTTACATACTTCAGTAAATATTTTTTTACATATATATACATTGTATGTTTAAGCACAAAAATCTATTTACACTTTTGTGTAAGTTTAATATATAAACATATTATATTTACATTATACAGCATCTTTTCCCAAATGATTATAGTGATCCCAAGGGATTTCATCAAAATTCAAATTATCCAAGCTGAAACAGTCTAGATATTGCTTTATTTGAATAGTTTCTTCTGATGCATAAATCAATGTGTCACAAATATCGATGTTCAGGAATTGAAAGAACTAACATAACGAATTTGCTACCCACACAATGTTCTGTAATAATATTACAATCATGTTAATCTAGCAAACTATGGGACTTAAGTGATGATTCACATAGCGTCCTATTCGCATTATTAATCAATGATGTTGAGCTATGTCTGCCACATTTTTAATCTTAGAAAGCCTGATATGCAGTCTGGTGGTATTTCTGGGCTCCTTTATTGGCTGAAGCAGTAGGCAACCTCATATCATGCAAATTATCATAATCATGGTCAATGCTGAGTAACTGCAAGAATCCGCGTGATAGGCAGTGGGCGGCCTTACACTAGTCTGGTAATGAAGAATTCGGTCCAGTTTGACACTAGTGAAAGAAGCTACGTACCCTTCGACTATGCACCTCTAGACTAGATGATCGATTTGAGCGAAGGCTACAGCTTTTCAGCATTTAAATTGCACAACAAGAATGAAATCTGTGGCCGTCAGTGGTAGTAGTAGTAGTAAATTGCTGCTTTACGTCACTTTTCGACACTAATGGTAATTTAAGTGACAATGTAATATGATAAAAACGGTGCAGTCCATTGATGAGATGAATGATGTACAGATGATGACGTGAGGGTTATGGGCATGTTTAGGGGATTTACCCTCAGGCATGCCCAGATGTCCAGAGACTCCGTTTTTTTTGTTCAAAAGCGGCTCCGCTTTCGTCGAGTCGGATAGTTCCCAGAGTAACAATAGCTAAGCTCCATTAATCCCATGTGTGAGATATAATGTCAAACACTCTATTGTCGGTTGTTTCAAGGCTACCACGACCAACTTCAGTGCCTGCAGTGTAGTGACACTACATTGGCAGTGTCTGCACTGATACGGAAGCTGCATATGCACCGCTGTTGAACGGAGGAGCCAGCGTACGCTGCTGGCAATCAACCAATGGAGCACCAGTGGAAGGAAAACACCAGTAGACGGTTCACCCCCATACCCATGTCATCTTTTGCACAACATCATATTTTATCGCCATATTGTATTGTTTTTTTGACGTAGGCCTTTATTTTTATTTTACATGACATAATATATAAACATATTATATTTACATTATACAGCATCTTTTCCCAAATGATTATAGTGATCCCAAGGGATTTCATCAAAATTCAAATTATCTAAGCTGAAACAGTCTAGATATTGCTTTATTTGAATAGTTTCTTCTGATGCATAAATCAATGTGTCACAAATATCGATGTTCAGGAATTGAAAGAACTAACATAACGAATTTGCTACCCACACAATGTTCTGTAATAATATTACAATCATGTTAATCTAGCAAACTATGGGACTTAAGTGATGATTCACATAGCGTCCTATTCGCATTATTAATCAATGATGTTGAGCTATGTCTGCCACATTTTTAATCTTTGAAAGCCTGATATGCAGTCTGGTGGTATTTCTGGGCTCCTTTATTGGCTGAAGCAGTAGGCAACCTGATATCATGCAAATTATCATAATCATGGTCAATGCTGAGTAACTGCAAGAATCCGCGTGATAGGCAGTGGGCGGCCTTACACTAGTCTGGTAATGAAGAATTCGGTCCAGTTTGACACTAGTGAAAGAAGCTACGTACCCTTCGACTATGCACCTCTAGAATAGATGATCGATTTGAGCGAAGGCTACAGCTTTTCAGCATTTAAATTGCACAACAAGAATAAAATCTGTGGCCGTCAGTGGTAGTAGTAGTAGTAAATTGCTGCTTTACGTCACTTTTCGACACTAATGGTAATTTAAGTGACAATGTAATATGATAAAAACGGTGCAGTCCATTGATGAGATGAATGATGTACAGATGATGACGTGAGGGTTATGGGCATGTCTAGGGGATTTACCCTCAGGCATGCCCAGATGTCCAGAGACTCCGTTTTTTTTGTTCAAAAGCGGCTCCGCTTTCGTCGAGTCGGATAGTTCCCAGAGTAACAATAGCTAAGCTCCATTAATCCCATGTGTGAGATATAATGTCAAACACTCTATTGTCGGTTGTTTCAAGGCTACCACGACCAACTTCAGTGCCTGCAGTGTAGTGACACTACATTGGCAGTGTCTGCACTGATACTGCATATGCACCGCTGTTGAACGGAGGAGCCAGCGTACGCTGCTGGCAATCAACCAATGGAGCACCAGTGGAAGGAAAACACCAGTAGACGGTTCACCCCCATACCCATGTCATCTTTTGCACAACATCATATTTTATCGCCATATTGTATTGTTTTTTGACGTAGGCCTATTTATTTATTTTACATGACTATCTCGTCAGACAAGTGTCGTCAAGCCGTTTTAATTTCATATACTTTATGTTATTTTAAGTTTTTCGTGCTGTATATGGATTGTGTGATCAATTCCAACTCCGGGATGCTTGACATGTGAGGCATTGACAGTGTGTCATTTGGATTTTCCTTCTTGTTGAACCACAATAATAGATCATGTATGTATGGCATGGTTATGTATCTTTCAATTTCCATGTATCTTTCATATTTTGAAGAACCATAGACCAATGGTTGCCTACAACAAGGTGAAATTACACTCTCCTCAATTTTCACATGTTTCACTAACGTGATAACTGCGCTGATCACGTTGGTTTGAGACAAGTCGCCCATGTCAGAGGTTTAGTTGTGGTCAATCGGACTTGTCAGATTGTTTTTGCAATAACTCAATAAGGATTTGGTTGTGGTTAAATGCACTTGTCTCTTTGTTGTTTGTAACGTTTATACCAGTGTATTATTATTTGTAATGGTGTTTCAATTACCACTGCCATTTTACACAGCAGTACGACAACTTCACTTGTCTTATTATTTCGATTATAGGCCACAGGAGGTCTATTTCACCTTATTACAGGAGGTGGCCACTGGATATTTAAAAAGTAATTAACCTTATTAATTATCCCTACTTAATTTAGAGTAGGCTTCCCTGAGTAGGGATACCAAATCTTTGCTACTGTAAAAGCACGATGTAGGCAAACGTGATAATTGTCAAGTAGGAACACGCCGTAAAGTCTTTAGAGGAAACATATTGTGAGCGACAGGTTATCTAGTATAAACCAATGGAATCACACATGTATGCCATCCTGTGACATATCTTGAATTTGATGTGAAAATTTCAAATGAATCTGTGTATATATTCCAAAGTTTTGAAACATTGTATTGGGCTGGAGTTTGTTTAACCTGAGATAAGCCGACTAATTTTTGTAAAAATGGGGGATAATTTTAAAGGTTGAAAAAATACCTTAAAAATCAAGTTTCAGCTTGGAAACACCTGGTTTGGATTTTTAGAAATGCTAGAGAATGTCTTGACATTGGTCTGCATCTTGTACTAAAAATGTTTAGCGAAAGTGTTATCTAGGCACATATCACAGTTTGACGCCCTGACTATATCCTGCTAAATTAATTTATTTAAATTTTCAACCACTTTAAGTTGTGTCTCGCAACGGCGATCCACAACCTCAAATGGGTAAAAAATACTTGTTCAATTTAAGAACAAAGAGTTTAAAATGTTGATGTTCAAACAGTCATTTCATACCCAATTACAGTGAGTTTATCGGCAAATAAAATGGATTAAAACGACATCTGTCGTGATTAGCAGACAAAGGGTTAATATAATAAAAACTGCTAATAAAAAATCAAAAAAGGGTTAAGGACACGCGGCCCAAGGATCGTCAAAACGAAATTACGTCTGTTGCAATTAACCACCACCTCACGTGAAAAAAACTGTCCTATCCAGCAAATACGATACGTTGAACTGTTGGTTAAATGTTGGGCCTGCGTCAAAAGCCAGTGTCTGCAAAACTTAAATGCAGCATCTGCTTACTTGTAAGGTAAGCAGAAACTGTCTTTTGAATTTGCACGGCAGCACACATCCCCGTGATGGATTTGTTATAAAATGTATTAATGGAATAATCAGAAGCTTTAGCATTTTAGTGATGACATACGCATGCTCATCTGTAAATCTGCTGGCTCAAATATCCAGAAGCCTAATTGATCTTGCTGTTTGCATTAGATAAATTTACTCTACGACCAATACAGGCGGGTAACAAACCGATCATTATGTAACTAAAATCGCCACATTATATAATCAATATGCATGCATATGTCATTTTATATGACTATATCAAAACAGAACAACATGTCATAGATTTGTTTAGTCCGTAGACCTATATATATACTTGACATTGCCAGTATCTCTAAATCTCTTCTGAATCTATTTGCACTGACTGACTGACTGACTGACTGACTGACTGACTGACTGACTGACTGACTGACTGACTGACTGACTGACTGACTGACTGACTGACTGACTGACTGACTGACTGACTGACTGACTGACTGACTGACTGACTGACTGACTGACTGACTGACTGACTGACTGACTGACTGACTGACTGACTGACTGACTGACTGACTGACTGACTGACTGACTGACTGACTGACTGACTGACTGACTGACTGACTGACTGACTGACTCACTGACTCACTGACTCACTGACTCACTGACTCACTGACTCACTGACTGACTGACTGACTGACTGACTGACTGACTGACTGACTGACTGACTGACTGACTGACTGACTGACTGACTGAAACTGACTGTATTATGTGGTTTGTTAATTTGCAGAATGACACAGAATAGAGAATGTCACCCGACAGATTCGAATTCAGCATACACTAATTATGTAGAATATATAAATGTATGCTCAGTATTTTTCTTGTCAGTACTTTATGAAACTATCGTATAGAGCGAAATGCAGTGCATGTTTTTTTTAAGTAAAACCATACAGTACGTTTGTTTTTTTCACTCAATTATTAGCACATTGAGTACCGCATTTTATGCATGTTAAAGCCATACTGACATTAATCAGCACGATTTGAAAAGAGTTGACCTCCATTTTGTCAAATCTGAATAATTTTCACGCACTTGAAGTTGTGGATCGCGTCAGCGAGACACAACCTCAAGTGGGTAAAAATTCAGATTGAATAATTTGGCGGTTAAAGGGTTAACCCTTATAACGCTGAAATATGTTTGTATAAACCATGGAGATCAGAGTGTGTTTTTAATTTTAAATCATCATGAGCGGCTTAGGTAGCTCTTTCCGCTTAATTAGAATACATGTCTTATTGGTCTACGGCTATTATAAGTGTTTAATTCTTTCTGTGCGGGGATCGACTTTAGAAGTCAGAATCTGACGCCTATTATTCTGACGTCTATAACTAGTCTAGGAACCAACTGTGAAAAAGTAGCTTATTTTTCGGTCCCGTTTTCACCAGAATGCATATACCTTAAACCTATTTAATGTTTAAATCTGGGGATGAGAAACAGCCGGTTGTAAAGTTTTTAAGGTGAGGTGTGCACTACCAAGTTATGACCGATCTAGTAAAGGTCATAGCGCGGCCGAGGGGTGCAATCTGAAAAAATATTTAGAAAATTAATACAATGGTCAATAATCAACTTGAACATATAATTTTACTACTAAAATGAAGAAAGCCGATAGGTATTTTTTTCTAAAAATATATTACCATTATTTAGACTATAGTGAATTAACCCCTTGATCCCAAAGTCGTTATTTCTGGTGATAAAATCAAAATAATTAGGCGTGTAATATACAATATAACGATAATTTTATTACGAATAGAGGTCTATATTTCCAAGTAATTTAATGTTGTAGAGGGGCTATCTGGGGATGAGAAACAGCCGGTTGTAAAGTTGTTAAGGTGTGCACTACCAAGTTATGACCGATTTAGTAAAGGTCATAGCGCGGCCGAGGAGTGCAATCTGAACAATATATAGGAAATTAATACAATGGTCAGTAATCAACTTAAACATATGATTTTACAACTAACATGAAGGTAGCCAATAGATCTAATTTTCAGAAAATTATTACCATTGTTTTTATTATAGTGAATTAACCCTTTGATCCCAATGTCGTTTTTTATCGTTTTTTCTGGTGATAAAATCAAAATAATTGGACGTATGATATACAATATAACGATAATTTCATTACGAATATACCTTAAAACTATGTAATGCTGTAGAAGGGCTATCTGGGAATGAGAAACAGCCGGTTGCAAAAATTTTAAGGTGTGCACTACCAAGTCATGACCGATTTAGTAAAAGTCGTTGATTTGCGCAAAGTGTTTTTTTCAATATGAATAAATATTTAGTACACCCCGAATAACATACCTACATTCATAATTTGTGTTCTGATAAAAGTAGAATGTCTTGAGGTGTATTACATAAACAATTAAACGTTATTATCTTTGTTATTATTTTGTTTTTCACAAAAAATGGTAAAATTGCTCAAGATTTTGTCCCCTCCCAGTAGTAGAATTAAGCAAATTTCAGAACCCATTACTTTATAAATAAGTGGTGTACTGCAATAAAATCATCAAAACAACAGGTATTATCAGTGCTGAATGGGTCTACATGTCCAGAATATAGCATTAAATTTTTGAAGATTTATAACGCTAGAATACATATATATATTATCTACTTCATATGTAATACTTTCATGTGGAAATGAATTAAACGTAAACAATAAAAACCATTAAGCCTTGATTTCAGGTATAAAATTTATATTCACAAAACACACACATGTACATAATGTAATAATATGTGTAAATATAATTATATATATATTCCTTAAAGCTGCATGTCATGAGATATGTATGATAATTACAATTAGTGGCTGGACTCCTCATCACTAACATCGTCATCATGGACTCCTGCTGGCTGTTAAAACAATTTTGTCCACATTGACAACCTGCACTGCAAAATAAGTTTTCTGTATGTGCACGGCAGAGAAGCACACCTAGTTTTACAGGCGCATGTGAGAAGCTCAGTACACATAGATGGGATGGGGTCCAATGTCATCAAACGTGGCTGTAACATGTCGCCTTCTAATTTCCACCCAGATTAGGCAATAGAAGAGTAGGACATGTCACTGATGCAATGATCCACAGTATGGCTTGATAGTTGCTTCTCATGACATACAGCGTTAGGGAATCATGTGTGGGTGGCAATTTTTCCGGGTCATTAGTGCGGTGGAACAACTTGACACGTAGATTGTCGATGGAGGTGGTTTCAGATTTTTGGCTGTACATTCTAATTATAAATAATTCAATGTCATATTTATCAGCAGGATGTATACGACCAAGACTATCTAATAATTCAGGATATTTTAAAAAAGTGCATCAAGATGGGGTTTTTGCCATGACCATAAAAGTGGCTGGTGGAGTCTGACCCGATTACTGCGTGAAAACCCAGAATATTAAGAGCTACAGTCGGCTCAAGGCTCTCACGTACTTGGTAAACATGTATGTATCGTTTCTCTTTACTTTTGTTGCTATTCATGCACACTTCAATTGGGATATCATGGTGAATAAGAAGAATGAGAAAATCAGTATATCTTGTGTTTACAACTCCTCTCTCTCTCAAAGCTCTGTGCATGAGCATCAAGTGCATGCATAACACTTTTTTGTGTCAGCTTCCTTGTGTGATGTACTTCAATTAGCAATCATGCGGTTATGAGATGAATAAGCATGGCAATCATCATAGCCAGACATAATTACTTCAAACTGATCAGCGATAAGTTGGGATTTAATGTTGACCTGATCACGCAAGAAATGTATAAGATTTTTCTTGCTTTCATTAAGAGATATAAATGATTGCCAAACAGGTGGTTATCGGATTTTACAGCTATCCATAATACGTCTTATTTTACGGTTTTTTTTGTATTTCGTTGTTCTCGTGTCCCTGATTTTATAGACTGTATTCTATAAATATCATAGACAAGGTCATTTCTAGTTTGATAACCTTTCAGGTGGCTGTATATATTACAGAAAAATGATCAGTGTCTGGGAGAACATTCCTAGCTAGCTTGTCAGATAGCTAGTGGTTTAATACGTTACTGATATGTCTGTTGGTCGGAGTGTTTGATTCAAAGATGCAAGAGCATGGTGATAGTTCATGGTGTAATACATTTCCTAAATCAATCTCGCTGCCACTAAATTCTGAATAGATTCCTGTCAGCTTTAATAATTTTTATTTTTCCTGATGGTGTAGCAACATGTACGTTTGTCAAATTAGCAAATGTTTTGGGTTTGTTTTGGGGATCGGATCGTGAAGTTTACCTGTCGAATCAGGTAGCAGTCGCTTTTTAACAAAGTTTGTGAGAAGCTCTCAACCATGTATTGTAACTGATAAAATGTCACATCATTTGTTGAAATAAAAATGAGCTCTACACAAGTTCTTCCAAATAAATTAAATAGGTTTTTTTCACATCATCTTCATCACGGGGGTGCGATCCATTTGTCACCTAAGTCAGCATGCGTACCTGGTTTACTGGCTCACTGAATGCAATCATCCACCGACTCATAGCACATTGAACTTTTGTTATTCCAACTAGACCTGCGATTTTCCCCCTTTTTAATAATATGCTCTAGCGCCTGATCTGCTGATATTTGGTTAAATGATCCAGCAGTTCGCTTCACCACAAAGTTTCCGGCAATAAATTCGGCATGTACTTCTTGAGCTGTGTTTTCTAATAGAAGCAAATCCAGTAAATAAACAGCGCCCCACCTTGCATAATTTATGTGATCATACAACATCATTAAGGGTAACATTTCCTTAAAAGTTAACAGATGCAAATTCCAATCACCGGCTCTGTCAGCTCGAATAAATAGAAGTATTGTTGATACCATATCAATGTACTGTTTCCAGAAAGCGAATGTGGGGTTGCTCATCAAAATATTGCTGTAAATCATTCATTAGCTCATCTAAATGCGCAAAGAATGATTTCGTTGTCGCTTCACTTCCATTTACTTCATTGTTATTGAAACACGTCTCCAAGGCTGCGACGAATGCATCAACTTTTGCAATACATGTCTTTGTCTCTGTGTTGTGCCAGATTCGGAATTATTGTAATAGTAGGGGGCCTACTCTCCACATAGCTTCAACGGTCAGCTTATGAGCACGAACACCACGGTTCCAGCTTTTACCACGCATGATCTGCTCATTCCACTTTTATGAAGACAACAAATATAAATATAGGTAACGGTTATGTTATTCGTGGTTTACTAAATATTTATTGATATTGAAAAACCCCTTTTCGCAAATCAATGACCTTTATTAAATCGGTCGACTTGGTAGTGCACACTTTAAAAATTTGACAACCGGCTGTTTCTCACTCCCAGATAGCCCCTCTACAACATTAAATAGGCTTAACATGTTTGAGGTATATTCGTAATGAAATTATCGTTATATTGTATATCACACGCCTAATTATTTTGATTCTATCACCAGAAATAACGCTAAAAAACGACTTTGGGATCAAATTCACTATAATCAAAATAATGGTAATATTTTTCTGAAAATAATACCTATTGGCTACCTTCATGTTAGTAGTAAAATTATATGTTTAGGTTGATTATTGACCATTGTATTAATTTTCTAAATATTTTTCAGATTGCATCCCTCGGCCGCGCTATGACCTTTACTAAATCGGTCATAACTTGGTAGTGTGCACAATAAAAACTTTACAAACGGCTGTTTCTCATCCCAGATAGCACCTCTACAACATTAAATGGGTTTAAGGTGAATGGCCCTATTCGTAATGAAATTATCGTTATATTGTATATCACACGCCTAATTATTTTTTATTTTAACATAAGAAATAACGCTAAAAAACGACTTTGGGATCAAAGGGTTAATTCACTATAATCAAAATAATGGGAATGTTTTTCTAGAAAAAAACACCTATCGGCTACCTTCATTTTAGTAGTAAAGTTATATGTTTAAGTTGATTATTGACCATTGTATTAATTTTCTAAATATCTTTCATATTGCACCCCTCGGCCGCGCTATGACCTTTACTAAATCGGTCATAACTTGGTAGTGTACACAATAAAAACTTTACAACCGGCTGTTTCTCATCCCAGATAGCACCTCTACAACATTAAATGGGTTTAAGGTGAATGGCCCTATTCGTAATGAAATTATCGTTATATTGTATATCACACGCCTAATTATTTTTTATTTTAACATAAGAAATAACGCTAAAAAACGACTTTGGGATCAAAGGGTTAATTCACTATAATCAAAATAATGGGAATGTTTTTCTAGAAAAAAACACCTATCGGCTACCTTCATTTTAGTAGTAAAGTTATATGTTTAAGTTGATTATTGACCATTGTATTAATTTTCTAAATATCTTTCATATTGCACCCCTCGGCCGCGCTATGACCTTTACTAAATCGGTCATAACTTGGTAGTGCATACCTTAACATTTTTACATCCGGCTGTTTCTCACTCCCAGATAGCCCCTCTACAACATTAAATAGGTTTAAGGTATATTCGTAATGAAATTATCGTTATATTGTATATCACACGCCTAATTAGTTTGATTTTATCACCAGAAATAGCTTTCAAAAACGATTTTGGGATCAAAAGGTTAATTCACTATAATCAAAATAATGGTTATATTATTTTAGAAAAAACACCTATCGGCCACCTTCATTTTAGTAGTAAAGTTATATGTTTAAGTTGATTATTGACCATTGTATTAATTTTCTAAATATTTTTCAGATTGCACTCCTCGGCCGCCCTATGACCTTTACTAAATCGGTGATAACTTGGTAGTGCACACCTTAAAAACTTTACAACCGGCTGTTTCTGACTCCCAGATAGACCCCCCCTATAACATTAAATAGGGTTAAGGTATATACATTAAAGTGAAAACGGAATCTCAAAAATGGGCCCCTAGTTCCTAGACTAAACGTCCGTCTCCGCGCTGAAAATGTTTTTGTTGTCTATGCATAAGCTTATAGTCAGGGAAAGTTAAGCGATTTTTCCAACAAAACTTAAAACAAATTCCTTACCAAAAAAAAATATTTTACCACTGTTTAGTATAGGGTCTTAGCTAACTTCTGACAATTTGTTTACGCTCAACTGTCATAGGAGGTTTTTTACAGAGCAACATGTAAGATGTCCGAAATCGGTAATGAAAAAAATCGAAACCAGATATTTTTTGTCATGGCATGCTAATTTACCCTACATTTGATCAGCGGTGGGTAGGCAGTTACGTTAAATGTATTATTATTTTTTAATGGAAAATTATATCAACAGGAGAAAAACCAACATGGCGGCCAAAAACAGCAAAGCACGATAGTGATCAGTAAATGTTCACGCTTGACAAATTTTTTTGAGAAGTGCAACTTGCAAATATTATGTTAACGAGATTACTATTGTTAAATGTCAACATGTCTGCTTTTTGCAATTAGGAACAATATTTTATTTTGTCTATATTAGATTATTTGTAATAAATATAGTGTATGTGTAGTGCATGTAAAAACGTAGATTGAAATAAGTTGGGAGCTTTGTTGAGTGCTAAAATGCTCCAGACAGTCGAATGTACTACGTGTAATAACATAGATGTTGATCTGGTCTGGGAATGTTGGCTCTAGTGCTACGGTGTGTAAGCAGATCAAATATACCCCCACGAATTTTCCACCTTGGTTTGACTCTGAAGTGAGACGTCTAACAAGCAAGCTTGAACAATAGCAAAGAAATTAATTAAATTGTTATTAAATTGGATATATTTAGAAAAGTGAGAAATTAATTACATAAATTATTGCAGTTCAAGCACAACCAGTTCATTGCTGACTTGCCTGAAACACTTGTATGTTCAAGACATATTTTGAATTAGCTTCTAATAACAACACTGGTGAGTCATTAGCTTTTGTAGTGACTGAAATAGCTTTTAAAATTGCTGTGCTGACTTCCTCAGTGGCAAAGATAAGTTTTTTTGTTGCTGAGATCAATTAAAGTGTCTGTGATCACGTCTTCAGTGGTTAAAATCTATTTGGTAGACCGAGATAACTTTTTTAGTGGCTGACATCAGTGTGTCAGTGGCCAAGATCACCTCTGTAGTGATTGAGATAATTTTCAAGGAGAATGTGATCACTTCTTCAGTGGCTAAGATCACTTATATAGTGGTTGAGATAACGTTTAAAGTTGCTGTGGTCACTTCTATAGTGACCAATAACACTTTTGTAGTGAATGAGACAACCTTTAAAGTGGCTTTGATTACTTATTCAGTGGTAAAGATATTTTTTGTGGTGACCGAAATTATTTTTTGTTGACTAGCATCAGTTTCTTAGTGACCACGAGCACCTTTGTGGTGACTGAGATACGTTTTAAAGAGGCTGTGATTACTTCTTCAGTGGACAAGAACATTTACGTAGTGGGTGAGATAATTTTCAAAGTGGCTGTGATGACTTCTTTGGTGGCCAAGTTCAGTTTGTTTGTGGCCAAGGTCACCTTTGTAGTGGCTCAGATAATTTTTCAAGTGGCTCCAGAGGCTGACATCAGTTTGTTAGTGACACAGATCACCTCTGTAGTGGCTGAGATAATTATTAAGGATGATGTGATCATTTCTTATGTGGCTGAGATCAATTTTATAGTGGCTCAGATAATGTGTAAAGCGGCTGTGGTCACTTCTTCTGGGGCCTTGATCACTTTTGTAGTGGAGGAGATAACTTTTAAAGTAGCTTCAGTGGCTAACATCAGTTTGTTTGAAGCCAAGATCACCTTTGTAGTGGCTGAGATAATTATTAAGGAGCATGTGATCACTTTTTCGGTGGCTAAGATCACTTATGTAGTGGCTGCGATAACTTTAAGTGGTTGTGGGCACTTCTTTACTTGCCAAGATCAATTTTGTAGTGGATGGCTGACCAGTGTCTGAGATAATTATTAAGGAGGATGTGATCACTTTTTAAAAGATCAATAAATTATCTGTAATATTGACCGAGCTATAACTCAATATACAATTTGTTCGGTAATTGAAGCACAAATTTGCATAAAAATGGCACGTGGGACATATTTCAGCTTGTTAACATAGTTAATAGTTTTCTATGGGTTTTGTCCATGCTAGATACACCAATTAAAAGTACATGTATATTTCCGAGGGTGCACGGGAATCCCATTTTTTCGACTAGACTAATAAGCTTATCAAAGCCACATCCAAAGGTTATGAAAATAATTTCAAATAATAGCAAAAATAATGTTAAACATAACAAATTCAAAAAAACAAAATGGAAAATGAAATTAAGTTTAATTTGAGACAAAGACTACAGACAGGCACAAAACATGTTCCATCAATGACAAATTTGGCGGCCATTTTGATTTTTTTATGTCGTTTATTTATTGTAAAACTGCCATTCCTTTAATCAGCACATTTGTAAGCAAATTGATGAATAATCATCACTCCCTATGTTATTTCTGTGAGATCTTCGGCCATTTTAGATTTTACCCTCCTAAAAATCCTCCTATGAATATCCAGAGTAAACAAATTTTGTGTGACTAGTCCAGACCTTATACAAGACCGTGGTACAAAAATATTTTGGTAAGGAATTTGCTCTAGGTTTTTTTCTAACTTTCTCTGACTATTATAGAGTAAAATTAGAACCGCTTCAACTTCATGTATACAACTATATAAAATTATCCAAAACGTGTTATCAATACACAGATGTAAATAAGAATATATTTTAGTCTCCACTTCAACTCATTATCCCAACGTTTACGTATGTATTCGCATCGTGATCAGCAGTTGATACTTGTAAAAAAGGCTACATAATAAATGATATTTAAGTGTGTATGGACCGAAAAAAGGGGTCGAATTTAACATTAATCGGTTTAAAGCATTATTCGCTCGATCTATAACTCAATTATACGATAACTATTGAGCTTGATTTTACAAACCTTTGTGACACGAAGTATTGTGCAAAGCACTTAAATGGCCATGCTCCCCGAAAAGTGACGCTAAGCAACAATCGTACTCACTTACCCTATTATGAACTCCTTGATGAAAAAAAGTCAATTTGCATTGTTAATGGCATCTCCGCAATGAAGGGTTAATGCTTGATGTGCAATCGATACGCTCGTCATGTTTAATGGATGCACCACTTAATACTTCCTGACGTTGATGTTTTCTCTGCAGTCGATGCTTTCTATGCGTTGAATATATACATCAATGTTTCTCTCTGTACAATACATTTTATAATCTTAAAGACTTAAAAAACTAAATATACATTTCTAAATACAGGTAAATAAAAAATCAGCTTACTTTGACAATTATTCGCGAAACGTAGGCTAGTGAAGTGTAAATCATCAACCACCTATATACGAAATGTGCGTATTTCTGGAGTCTGTGAACTTCCGTCGAAATTAATGGATTGTTCCCTGACCCGAGACACACCTCTGGTAAAAGTTCATACAAATCCGTTCATTACTTGTTAGTTGTTAGGTAATCGACGGGCAGACAAACAAACAAACAAATTTATTATTACATGTAATTAATGCATGTATTCTAATTTAAAAAAATAGATGGGTTCCCCATAAGAGGGTCTAAAATTGTTTCTATACCATTTTATAGTTGACTGATTTTTACGGTAATGGATGAGAAATGCACCTATTATCGTCAATTAGAGAGTGATTTTTTATGGCTTTACGGGCCTATATTCAGGACAGATACATTTATTGTAAATGGTGCTGATCTAGAATATACTAAACAAACTTATACTAAGAACTAAAATGGTTGATGATGCTGTTTTGAAGTATATTATATATTTAAAAAAAACGAAATGAAATCAAAATTCTGATCAATTATTATTCTGAATCAGTGAGAATCACTGAACAAATTATTGAAGGGGATGTATTCAAATTATTATTTATGGTTTTAGGTGTAAAAAATGTATATTATGTTTTCAATATAATTATAATGATCGATTTAAAATCAATTATTAGGTTAAAGTCCCATGAAAATTTATGTAGGATGCTGTCGTCGCCATTTTCGCCAAAATATTTAAAACTCGTGCAAGCTATCGTCTGTGAGATAAAATAGACCTCACGAATGTCAAAAAACACGATTACAATATCCTGCAAAGTGTAAAAAATTATTTTATGTCTCAATAATGTGGAGCCAGTAACAGAACAAACAATCCCAAACATAAAATTTTTTGGTTTGTGGCTGGCCTGACGTCACATACAATGGTCTCACATTAAAGCTACATTAAACATTTAACCACCAGTCCCGGTTATAATAATAGTTTTGATTATTTGTTTTATTAGGACATTTAGCAAAAGCTAAAACGTTGAAGATAAAACGTGACATCAATCAACAATATTTAAAAACCGATGACATCCATTTTGTCATACCTGAATGATTTCACTCACTTGATGTTATTGATCGGTCAACCAGATACATGTACAACTTCAAGTAGGTGAACATTCCAATTGAATATTTTGAAGGTTAAGAGGTTAAACCGTATGGACAAAGCTCTATGAGATGGCGGTATGTTGACATGTCCATTTCGAATTGTGTTGCTGGGATCAGCATCTACTGTAAATGCATAATTATGAAACCAATCGCTTAATATCTTCCCACTTGTTGTTCTGCCGATATCGATTTTTAGGCGTCCGACAATATCAATCGTCCTTACTTTTATATGATGTCTTTTGTGGTCGCGCTATTATCCAATTATCGCATTCTTCGGCCACACTTAGTATTGAACACCGTCTAACGGAGCATTGACCGTAACCTCTCTGAATGCTTATCACGAAAACAAGATATTGTGGCTCTAGCAGACCACCTTGTTTTGATCCCTATTATAAAAACATTATTTTAGTGCCATACAAACAGCTCCACTCATAAAACTGCACAATATCTGGTACATTGACATTGCTGGTTCAGTTCATGATCTTAGTTTCAGAGAAACTACACATACACATTGAGCTCAGGACTTTTGGAAAGCGACTGCTTATGTTGACATGTCAATTTAGAAAAAAAATTATATTAAATTATATAGCCCACTGATCTTAGTTAAAAACACAAAAATAAGCACCGAAAAAAACTAGTTTTATAAAAAAGTTGTATATTGCCATGTACACAAGAATGCATGCATTATACAACACATTCTTGCCACAATTACTCACCGTCTCCGATGAACCACATGACAGACACCGCCCTTAATTGGAGTCTTAAAGCGAGGACATGGGAGCAACCTGCAGCACTGACTGTCTGCCCAACGCTAGGCCGACGTCATCAACATATAGGTCAATTTTTACGTTCATCCATACTTAAGGTGTACAATATTTTAAATAGGTAAGTTTGGGTTTTCCCTGGATTATTATAAATATTGATAAGAATTGTTTTTGAAATTCTAAAATTAAAAAAAAAAAAATTATGACCTGCTTCAAACAAAACAAAAACAAAACACATTGGTGTCATCCCACGTATTGTTTATTTGTTAGCTGTTACGCTGCTCGTCATCTTCTTTACATTCCTATGAAAGAGGGATTACTTACCTTCATAATGTTTATTCTATTCCATTTCAAATTATCTACAAGACAAACCGATCGTGTCACGCACTGAATTGCTATGAATTATTCTGCTGTCGATAGACAATTCCAAACAGCAGTTACCCAGCTAGCATGTTAGGCCAGCGCCGCAGACGTTGGGCCAACAAATAAACATCATCGTTTCAATGTGGCTTTTTTGCTGGAAACATCTTACTTTTCAAGTCAGCAGCCACCGCAGCTCTACTTTGCGGGACAGTGTTGTCAATAATATACTTTCTGATCCAGAACATAATTAGCAACCCCACTTCCCAGTTGAGATATGATACTCTAACGATTAGGTCAGTCACTGTTATTCCCACTATGGCACGTAGCAGGAACCAGGACAAACAGTGTGCCTGAAAAACATTTACTCAGACACGTAAATCTAAGATTATTACTTGCCGCGGTAAGAACTGTGGAGATTATACAGGCTATTCAGCTCTCTCATAAGACATTGAATTAACAAAATGACGCAATCACTGGCAGAGCTCCGACTGGTCTATTCTGTGTTCTTTGCAGGTCAGTTCGTAACATCGGTATTAACCCTTTAACCGCCAAATTATTCAATTTGAATTTTTACGCACTTGAAGTTGTGTCTCGCTGACGCGATCTACAACTTCAAGTGAGTGAAAATTATTCAGATTTGACAAAATGGAGGTCAACTCTTTTTAAATCTTGCTGGTTGATGTCACATTTCATATTTAAAATGTGGTACTTAATGTGCTAATAAAAAATGAAAACCCGAATTTATGCGGCACCGGCGGTTAAAGGGTTAAAGGGTCGTATATGCAAACAGTGCTGTGTTATGGAAAATGTTTAAAATACCATTCAATCAATTATTTAGAAACCTGATTGATGTTTTAAAAATAGTAAAATGAAGCACTAAAACTACTTTGCAACGGTTTTTGCGTGTGTGTGGCTCTGAATAGTTACATGTTTGATAATAATATTGGCTACAGCTTACAATTATCACGGTTGTTTATATTGTTACCAATATCAGACTATATAAAACAAGACTATATTCGTAAATAATTATGCAAAGTTAAAAGTGGAATTTTTTGCCTGCTATCATATCCTACTATCAACGCTGTTAGAGTGGTTAACACGCATCACGCATCGCCACATGACGACATTTTTGGGGTTTCCTCCAGTACAAGTTTCAGGATTCATGTGAAAACTTTTCCCATTTGTTCTCATTGACCAAACAGTTATATTTCTCCAAAACAAACACCAAGAAGGCCTAAATTAATAATAATTGCATAAAAAGATCACTTCCATTGAATTTATAAAGGACCTGATCATAATGTATCACATACATAGGCCTATATATTATTTATAACTAATAAAAAGACATGGCACCTGCCAGTTTGCCATATGCCACTGTACATCCGAATTGGGTGATCCCTTGTTAGCAAAATAACCCTTACGTGGGCTTTACGCATCACGCGTATAAGTGAATTTCAAGCATGACAATACGCATATACGCGCTTCCTGCGTTTACTGCTATTACAGCAATGAGAGCTTGACTTTGAATCTTGAACCTTAATATGCCATTGTCATTATTATCTTTAGGTTATGAGATGTTTTTACATCTATAAGAGAAGTAAAGTTTATAATAGTGAAATGCCTTGTCCACGGACATTGCATCACAAGCTGCGCTCACACAATTTGACTTGGCCAGTCTAACGCAAGTGCTTACCGCAGGAGCCTGGCTGTATCAAGTAATATATCTCTCTATGTGGTCATCTTGGTAATGTGTCTGAGATTCAATCCTCATTGGATGTTTCAGATTTATTAATAGGTCACAGTGATTTTACCTCTTCTTCAGCTCTCAGTATATAGTACCCTGTGTAGCAATGTTAAGTGATAAGTGGCTAAATTGGGGTTTCAGTAATTAAGGGGTAGAATAAACATTCTGTCCTGTGCTGTTTACATCGGAGCCACCTGGTGGAGACGGTACGGCGACAACACAGGAGGCACCCTAGTTCAAGAGGCCTGTGTAAGTCGGTTACCAGAAACAGCCCAGGAATGTCAATGTATATCAAAGTAAGGATTCTGATTGGTGTAGGTGACATTACACCACAGGAAATGACCGCACCCGTCGAGATCCCCGATAAAGGAAGGCCTTCGGGAGAAAAATTAGCGATAATTCTAAGGGTTTGGCAAACTTTAGTGGGAGTTGCTTTGGTATCTAACACATTGTAAATCACTGAAGCAACAGCGAAATTATCTAACAAATTACACAATGAGGATAAGTACAAACAACAGTGTACTCAGAAATTGAACATTTTATTTCTTAATATATATTATATATATATATAAAACTTACGTATTATATCCACAAGTCTTGTGTTGTTGTCGTGCCACAGATAACATTTGGACACGCTACGATAGTTTGTGAGCGTGTCAAAGTCGGGACATCGGTGACGCTTCACAACGAGTCGTTACATTGGTGCAAAGATTTTGTGTCACGAATAGGACCTTTTTACACCTGTTTCCGTTGCTGGATGTATTATATAGACAAGTTGGGAATCTCACATTTTGGACAGTGAGTACATGTATCGACCTCCCTCATGGTGGCCAGTAATCGTATAGTGGCCACCATCAGGGAGTTCGGTACACAATGACATCAGCGTGAGATGCCAAGCCTTTATATATTGGAAACACGCAAGCTATGCTCTCAGGCAGCTGTCAAGCGCTAGTCTGATCGGCAGGTCTTCAGGCGCAGCGTGCACAACATTCAAGGTATCTCGCCATTTAAAATAATTGGACGCTATGCTCGATACAGCAAGGTATCATCGCACTGCTGTCTCGTGGGTAAGATACCTTGTTGTGGAAGATGGGCTGACAGGACTGTGCTGTTTGACACATTGTAGGAAAAAAAAGAACAGAGCTGATACTCCCCTTTCACAGTTATTTTATTAAGTCGAAGATGGCCGGTCAAATGATGCATGTATAGGTCGTTCAAAATGGGGCATCTTCAACTATTATCTAACACTTGCGAGATTAAGATGTTGAAAATATGTTCATCAGAACCCATGATATGATGAGATATAGACGATATCGAGAATCAATGTATCCCTATACTCAGTCAATAGCGGGAACATTTGTGTATGGAATAATAATGCGTATGCAACCTATTATTGATATATGAGCAAAATTATATAATCATATATGTAGCATAGTTGTCTGTATAGCATATATAAAAAAACTAAATACCATTTCTTGTCATCGTCATCATAACATTTTTATCTGTCACCTTATTAGTGAAGTAGCAGTGGAGGAGGACATGGTATGTGTGTCGACTCTCATCTGTATTATTTACAGTTGTGTTGATTAGCCGAGCCCAGGAGCTGCATGGAAAATTCAATATAAAAATCAAGTCGTTGCCTCAGAGATAAAGGTTCCTATTCGGCACTTTAGCGAGTGGCAAAAAACATCATTTGCCGAGAGTCGAAACCACTGTATTACATGATAAAAAAATCGTTTTAGGCCCCCTGCCACGGGCTCATTTTATGTTATATTCACATCACTGAGTTGCAAGGTATGTGACTGTTATTGTGATTTAAAGTCCACTCTTTATCATTAAAGCCTAGTGTTATCATTAAAGTCCATAGTGTTTTATGACCACAACGCCCCATTATGTGAAAATAGTAATAAAAAGTTATTGTGATTGACCTTCTGCATTTCATGACTTTGTATCAGCTTGGCTAGCATGCGTACATAGTGCCTTGATCAACCTTCATGGGAGCTGTAATGGAGCCCAAGACACCTGCGTTGGCGTGAACACAGTCTGCAGCGGGGGCACATGTGTGTGCGAAGCGGATTATGTTGAAGTGGACTCCACCGTTTGTCTATCTGCAGGTAAGTTTTCAAGCATTCACTGCGCACAAACATTTCGACGTCAATAAAGTCTAAAGGGTCTTTCCATTCGTCTCCCTTGCACACACGAGACGTTCACCAATGCTAGATGTTGAGCCGGCATCTCGAGGTCACAGACTCGACAAGCCTGACCTTTTCTGTAGAGAAGTAAACGGCATTCAAGGAGGCATAGCTAGAGTAGTAGCATATTCAAGAATTAGTAAAAACATTAAATATGATTGTGTCAGCCATTAAAGGTCGGGTGGATCGAACGAATTTTAGAAGGATGGTACCACAATTTGACACTATTTGCGATAATATGTAATTTAAAAATGCTGTCCCGCCTTTAAAAAACTACAAACTATCTATAAATGCATAGCCGAAGCTTTCATTTCTCCTCACCAATGTGAAACCAGATTTCACCGTGTATACCACCTGTCTGTATTGAATTCACGCATGGGTAATTCTCACCAGATATCTGTCTCTTTTCTGTTAATTCTAGCGTATAAAATGGCATATAGATAATTATTTTTAAAAAAACATAAACATGCCATAAATCTCATTCTTAAATCCCCAGTCAACGGTAAAATTGGCATTCACATGCGGTGTCTATAAAAAGCCACGACAAGGGATTCATTGGATTTGCATGTCTCCCTTTAACGCCTCTCGGTGGCCCTTTTCTCGTCGCTCTTAAACATATCCATGATGTTGGCCGTGGTAGCCTTAAACAACCGGCATTAGAGTGTTTTACGTAAGGTCTCCCACGTGGCATGAATGTTATTCTCAGCTGTTGTTGCTCTGGATGGGCCTAACCGGCCTGAGGATAGTGCTGTGTTTTGAACCAAAAAATCTATGGACGTCTGGGCATGTCTGGGGGTAAATTCTCTAGACATACCTGAACCACTTTAAAGTTTGAACCCACCATGCCCTAGCACCCCACCCTCACGTTATCATTTTTACATCATAGATCTCCTCAATGGACTGAACTGTTTTTATTGTATTACAATATCACTTAAATTATCTTTAGCGTCGAAAAGTGACGTAGCGCAATAATTTACTACTACTTAAACATACCCCATTATCTCTTAATGCCCTTCCATTTAATCCCTCTACGTCACCCTTCATCACCTTCCCATCTCCCCTTAATGCATCTCTGTCACATTTTAATGCACCCTGTGGCACTTGTACAATCGCCCTTTAACATCTCTGCATCTTTGTCACCCTTTAAATTTAACGCTTCTCCATTGCCTCCATTAACGCCTTCTCATTGATTGTAAACAAATTCTCGTTATCACGCTATATTTTCTTTTGTGACATTTTTTGACAAAATATTGCACATATTTCTAATCAACATTAAATTATTGACAACTTGAATACTGGTACAAGTATGAATATATGTTTAAATTAATTGTGCTTTTGATTTTTGTGATCGTGTGTTACTTTCTTTTTTTGACAATATGATGTAGGCCTATATAATTGTAATGAACATCCCAGAATGTTTTTTGTGTCAACTTTATATATATATATATATAGATAGACATGTTAGTGTTTTTTCTATTTCTTGGCATTAAAAAATAAATGTTAAGATGTTATTTAGGCCACATATTCATGATATTTGCAGAATTTTTGAAGGCCACCTTGGCGAACATCTTGTGTGTAATCGTATTTGGAACTTCAAATTTTTATTGAATAAATAAATAAAATGTACTGTTTGTTTGGTCATGTTTATGTGTAATTAATACTTCATCAGCTATAAATTTTAGATCAAATGAATGTTTTCCCTATATCCTAAACATGACTAAACATGACTAAACATGCCCTTGATGGTTTTCTATATTACGTACTTGTCGCACCAAAGACCTTGAACATATGGCGGCCATCTTGGATTTTACCCACAATGCAATGTCCTATAGTACGTTCTGGCCATAGATAACCGAAAACTATTCTGAAGAAAATGCTATCAATTCATTGTTTGACCTTGAACATATGGCGGCCATCTTAGCTTTTACCCACAATGCCATGTCTTATAGTACGTTTTTGCATTGTGGGTAAGATCCAAGATGGCCGCCATATGTTCAAGGTCAAACAATAAATTGATAGCATTTTTTTTAGAATAATAGCAGATTCGTGATTTTGGTGTCTACCATGGGGTTTTCTGATACGCCTGACATATTGGTATGGACATATATCTATGGTTCTGGCCATACCACTATGTCAGGCGTGCCGGAAACCCCCATGGTGGACACCAAAATCACGAGTCTGCTACTATTCTGAAGAAAATTATATCAATTTATGGTTTGACTTTGAACATATGGCGGCCATCTTGGATTTTACCTACAGTGCCATGTCCTAAAGTACGTTATGTCCATACCATTATGTCCGGCGTAGCAGAAAACCCCATGGTACATACCAACATCACGAATCTGCTACTATTCTGTCGAAAATTATATCAATTTATTGTTTGACCTTGCACAAATGGCAGCCATCTTAGATTTCGCCGCCATTTTTTTAATTTAGAATATGCAACACATTTTCCTGAAAAGTCATTATTTGAAGAATATCTGTGCCAAATTTCATCTTTTTATGTCTATTTTTTCTTTTTTTTTGTTATATATACAAAGCCCACATTAAAAGTGACTATACGTCGTCTGGATTGAAATTTATGCCCAAATCACGGTCATGGCGGCCATCTTGGATTTATGCAAATTGAAAATCCCCCCCAAGGTTTTTTCTCCGGCAACCAGACTAAATTTGTTCTACACATCCATGTGACTGCGAAACCATCAACAAACAATACACTTCTCACAACAACATGGTTGACTACATAACTGATAGGGGTGGCAACTGGACTATGGACGAGCATCCCGTAGATCATACACAGATCTAGATCATTCCCGTTACCGGCGTCAGTGCCACTCGTGTAATAAAATGATGACTAAAGATAAAACTTAATATTTAGCTAGTGTTATTTCAGAAAATTTAGATTATACACATCGCCTATGGAACTGTATAAGTTACATTGTGCATGGAATTTCACCGCCTACTTTGCCAGAATTCACATCAGTAAAATCATTTTGTTTCCATTTCTCGAAATATTTTGTAATAAATTTAAAACTATTCGTTCTAAAAGTCTACTTAAAGTCACGAATATTCCTTCAGTGCAATTATTATTATGTAGACCTTATTTAATTTGTGGGAATAATGTTGTATAACTTTTCCACTTTGTCCACCGTGCCGTACACAACCGTTGATGAATCTTCCTCGTCATTGATCGCAAATACAACTCCTGCCGCTCGTTGTATTTTTTTGTATAACGCGAGGGTTCTCTTATATAACTATTATTTTAGCTCTTGTATATAAATGTACATCTATGTATCTATTATAAATCAGTCAGTAGTGGCTTTTAATTGTGTCAATAAAACATCTGTTTTGTCTGTGTTATTATATGGTAGTTGCCTGTCCTGCTGGTTTCACAAGATCTTTGGCCATCGAGTTGGCCGGTCAAACTTGGTACACTAAAGGTTATCAATCCACATTTGGATATCAATTTGAAGAAGATGTTCAAGTGAGTATGACTACTATAAGTTATTGAAACTTGTCTTTAGTGTAGTGCGTAATTTAGCATGTTTACATGTCTGCTTAGAACTAAGCAAATCAGACATATAATTCTGCGCACTATGACGATCAATTCCGGTTTTATGCTTGAAAAATGTACTAATGTATTTTTGGTATATTTGTTTTCTGTTTAAAAAAAATCATTTGACAGTTTAAAGGAGAAGCTGTGCTGACGAATCCCACAATACTCTGTGATACTTTAAATACAACGTTGGAGGAAGACTACACTGAACAAATAGCCGTTATTGACCGCGGAGAATGCTTTTTTGAAACAAAGGTACGCTCTCCCAAAAAGGGTGGCATCATAAGGGCGCCTTCATAATGTATGGGTGGAGGGAGGGGGCTATTAAGATTATGTCGAAAACTTACGCACAAAATCGCTTTCCCCACTTCAAAAATGTACCCAATTCCTGAACATCCTCCAAAATCTTGTAAATATCCGTAACCCCCAATTATAAATTAACATCACTCAATAATGCTAATACATGTAATTCTAAACATTATTTAGAGTTATCTCACTGCCATTGTATCATCATTTGTGTTTTGTAGAAATACTAGTACAATACTAATGCCCACACTTTATACGAAATCAATAGCCCCCTTTAGGGAAGAATTTACCCGGTATGACTGGGCCGCCTAACTCATTTACTTCGCCGTAGTTGCGATGTCATCAGTGTAGTAAGAATCAGCCGAGCCCCCACTAAAATATTATGAACGCTCTCGAATGTGACCAAGTAAAGAATGACGTGGTTCTGTGATTTGTGCTATTGTTTCTTAGCGGCGTCTCACACCGGATAAAGGTATTGATGGGAGTGGGTGTTAAGATATAGTGAACAGGGGCGGATTTAGACCGGGTTGACAGGGTTCCGGAACCCTGTCAGCGTTTTTTAAATCTATAAAATTACAAGGTTCGAGGTATAAAAAGCTGTGAATTAATTGATCTTTTGGGGGATTGGAACACTGTCACCGTTGTGATGACAGGGTTCAAAAATAGTACTGATAGTTTAGCTATCTTCCATTGTTGGTCAATTGGTCTGTTTCATTGATCTCAAGATAAACGCTGGCACTAAGAGGTGTGGAAGGGTGGGGTCAGCAGGTGCAATTAACAGTCTCGCCAAATCATAAAGTGCACTGCTCTTTAACGCCAAAAGGCAGTATATGCTCACTTGGAACGTGAATAGATACTGCCTTTTGGCTTCGCGTGGCAGGATACAATTGCAAACAAATCGTCATAGGGGGCACACATGCACCGACTATTGCATAACATTCACACCACCATTTGTTTCCAAAGATTTCAAAAAAATAAATACACCTAGCTTCGAAGGCGATCTACACATTAAAATTGTGTTAAGTTTGTTCTGTTTAACTTTAAGTCACCTATTTTTTCCTTTTTTGTACTGACATATATTACTGTAGATCTGATAATATTCGCGAGGTTTTAATTTTCGCGAGTTTCGCGACGAGAACAAATTAAAGAATTTAAAAAGAATTTTCAAAAGAAAATTATGATTATAAGAGCCATACCTCTAATAAAAAATAACCAATACTACGGTGAGCTTTAACTACAGCCTCTATTACGACTCAACAACAATGTAGCCTATATCTTCTATATTATAGCCGATAGTAAATGAAATGAATCGGGCTTTATGCCACCTTTGTGCACATATAGGCTAAACTGGGCCAGGAGAACCTCCTGAGGATGGTGAGATGATTGAGATGACACCGTCCTCCAGACACAGGATTCGAAATTCGAGCCCTGGCGGTCTGAGGCCGAGCACGTTACCTCTCGGTCACGGAGGCTCCCCACAATACTGACTTTCACACGTGGATGGGGAGGAAACATTTTTTGTTTCTTTCAAACCGCCGAGACCGGGAACCGAGCCCCGAACTCTGGCGTGAAAGGCAGCGGTGCTAGCCACTACCCACTACCTAGGTTTGACACACACAAATAGTTAATAATAAGTTAATATATTCTCTGTGTGCGTGTAGACCTTGTCTACAAGACCAATTTATACACGATTAGTTTAATTATGTAAACACAAAACCAAGTTGTGTACTGTATAAATCAATAAGAAATGAGTTTACTTGCCATGTCCTTATCAATTCAAATGAATGTAAAACACAATTTAGCATTTACATTTACAATGTTACACCTTTTTCCCCTGTTGTTTTGATGTCCAGGGGTCGAAAGCGTACTCCATACAGTAAAAGCCTATGTCATCCATGTATGTAATATTCTTGGCGATGAATTTAATTCTACCTTTGAGGTTATTTTTTATAACAATAATATCAGATCCATATTAGCACCACAATTTCAACAGGCATACCACTATGTACAAAATGAATGTATTTCGTTGTTAACATTAACGAAACTGTCTGTTGTGGGAACATTCGCTGCTTTCATGTATAATTATCATTCTCAACATTTTGCTGATCATTAGTTAATTGTAACCCCTTTTATCACGCGTATTTTCTTTGCTTTGCTCGCTATCATTTAATATTACTATTGTACAGTTATTTGTGATCTAAATAATTATTGCTCTTACTTACAGTACTCTTGTTTGCATTTCCACGGCAAGCTACACCCCTCCTTGTAAATTATAAGGTCGTATCACGTTGGATATACGGCCCTATTAAAATCTTGCGGTGGCGATATGTCGAGCGTATACTATGCATTCGTTTTGTCGTAAGCTAGTTCAATATAATTAGCCGTCTGATAGTTAGGTCGAGAAGCTAGCACATTACTCGAGTGAAACAGAAAGGAAGAGGAGATCTGTTTAAACATGAGAAGTGAGAATAGGCTTTGACAGCGGCCCCTATAGTTTAAACCCTTTCCCCGATATCTTATTTTAGTTTTTATCCACTTGAAGTTGTGTCTCACTAAAGCGATCAACTACTTCATGTGTTTAATTTGAGCCCGGATATTTGTAAATCTTTATTTTTTTTAAAGTCATTTATTTCATTCCCAATATTAGTGATTTCATCGGCTGATGAATCTATGGTCGTCCTTGTTGTAGGTAGCCAGACACAACTTCATGTGGGTGAAAATGTGGCTGAAAATTACTTATATTTGTTTAATTAAGGTACTAATATTTGCAAATCTTGATGTTTAGACACACATCTCTCATTTCGTTCCCAATATCAGTGATTTGATCGACTATTGAGATGAGTTAAAAACGACAATAGTCGTGATCAGCAGGATAATGGTTTATAATCTGATCACAAATGCAGCCATTGTGAAACATATGGATAACTTACTGATACAGGCACATGGATCATTTACTTATTACAACCTAATAAAAACGTATTATTTATGAACTGAATACGGATTACTTACATATATACGAAACATGCTGATGTCTAAAACAGTGTCTTACACATGAACAAAACATATTGCAGGTGCTGCTGGCCCAGTGGAAAGGAGCGAAAGCAGCGATCATTTTAGGTTGGCAATTATTCTGACATCGATAATTTTGGTTTAATACTCTGACACCTGATAATAATTTAAAGTTTGTAAATTTTCTAATATCTATCATTTTAAGTCATTTGTGATATCGCAAATTTTAAGTTTATGAATAATCTAAACACCAATCCTAATTTAGGTTTGTTAATATCCTAAAGCAATTTTAGTGATAAATATAAGATTATTATTAACTTATTACCTGTGTTCGTTTCTTCGTTTTTAGACAGGTGACAAAATCTCAAAAGGGATCAAATAAGCAGTGCGGTATGGACGGAATGTTAGGGGTTGGTAATCACATCAGCCATTATCTACTACCTATACTAAACACATTTTAGGTGGATGACAAAAAAATAAATCGCTTATTACAAAGATACAGCTAAAAACAAAATGGCGGCCATTTTAAGCCCTATCAACTTATCTATAGTCAGGTCGCCGAGGGTGGACCCTTGCAAATGCGTATATATATACAAACGTTTTTGCAGATTATTGATGCATGATATGTCTCGATTGATATGAGTAAGCATGCCAGAATGGCACCTTTGAGCATTTTTAATAATCACTGAAAATTCAAAATAGCCGCCGTGAACTCATGCAAAATCAACCTATATACTGAGTGTGTGGTATAAATTTAGATGTTAGAGCTGAAAATTGGCCTGATTATCCCCAAATGGTCATATATCGCTCTCTTAAAATTTCGCATGAATCCTATGTCTCGTTTGGCAAAAAACGGCAAAAATCCAAGATGGCCGCCAGCGGATATTTTGGAAAAAATAGTTTTTTAACTAGTAATCCGATAAGCAAGTGTGATATGTCATTTCTGATTATTTTTGGGACGTGGAACCCACTTTTGGGCCTCAAGTTACAATAATAGGCCACATGAAGGTCAAAACATGATCACAATCCGTTATAGTGAAATACATGTTTTACTAGTAGTTAAATAGGTACATGTGATGTGACCATCTTTGTAGCGCTATAGTATCAATAATGTCATTCTAGGCATCAATTATCCGATAAACATTAGATGTAATGTGCGCCCCCTCCACCCCCGCACCAACTACAGCAGCCTGCACGAAACCAGTCATCATGTCACCACTCAGAAACTCGAAACACTCGAAACACTCTAAACCTCGCATTACCATTTTGTATCTGTTTCAGTTGCTCAATAAAAATATGTTTATACAAAAAAAAGATGTAATGTGTCATTGTAGGTTAATTTGGTGACTGTGAATCTTTTTGAGGGCATAAAAGTAGGCTACAATGGGAATCCTCAAGATCTTTTAAGATTTAAACTTGATGTAGCTAAAATTCAAATTTGGCTAGTGGATAAAATTAAAATATGAATATAATCGTTTCTCAGTGTTTCATCTAGCCTTTCTAGCAGGGCGCTGCGCCATGCTGTCCTTCATGAGCACCACGTTGCCCTTCATGATTTTGATGCCACCTTAGCAGCTCCCTAGCGAGTTGTTATCTCTGTTGCATGCTGCATGGCATGGTACATAATCAAAGGCTCCATGAGTCCGGTCATCCTCCTTCATCGGATTCCAAGAAACTTTCGTTGATATGGTCTCAGTATAAATCATTATTAAATACTACTGCGGGCTTCTAAAAGTGAAAATCGCCACACATTGAAGACGTATATTTGTGAAGATTTTGTAATAAAATCAGCAAACAGTTGGAATATTTCTTGATCCACAAAGGCCACCTAGTTTTCTTAAAAGGGAGAAAATGTAAAGTCAGATTAGATAATACTATGTTTGCAAGGGGAAGTTGTACGACAAAGGAGCATTGTGTCGCCAAATAGTCAGCCAGCAAACATATGCTATCATTTCAACACATGGCAAATGTTTGTTACAAGCATGCCAACAACACAGCCATGTAGCTTAATAACCCAGGAATAACATCTAGCCTGCTGACATCATTTTTTCCGATCCGAAAGTGTCTAAATTAGTGAAAACAAAATGGCCGCCAACTGGCACTATTATATGATGTAAATCGCTATAACTTTTTCAATATTTATCCTTTTCTAATGATTTTGGTATGTAATATAATGTTTTCGTGGCCAAGGAACATGATTATGACAACAAAAACATGATAGTAGTATTTTTTATTGACTAATGTGAATATGATGTGAAAAAAAAGTATTTAGATGTAAATCCAAATAGTAAACTACTGTATCCTTCTGTTATGTCTCTCTAGGTATAGTTTTCGAAATTAGGACTTATTAACTGGTCATAATTGGTGTACTAAACTATTAGATTAATATTGAGAAATAAACGTCACGAAAACAATTTGGTCCATGATAATAGAGGACAACTCATGATGTCGGGTTACAACAATTCTCGGCATTGCAGCACTTGCATGCCGATGACTTACATTTTGTCAGGCAGACACATGCTACTAGTTCAAGACACACCTTTGGAACTGCAGGTAATGTTGACCATGCAACTGCCAATCCAATGCCCATAGATAGCCATCCACCAGATGACCTTGGATTGATAATTCGCACACATAGCATGTAGCTGCAGAGCATCAGATGTTGGTGGTAAATGATCCAGCTCTTTCTTTCCTTTTCTGAATATATCAGCCCTGGCTTTATCAACGCCACCATTAACATCGGGAGCCATGTACAAATAGCATATGAATTCTTCAACTGGCTCGGAAGGGCCATCATGCCAAAGGGTTCCGAATGAACATTTGCCAACAGCTTTTCTTTCCAAATCCAGCAAATAATGATGTGGTATCTGACCCTGTAAGCGCATGAAAGCCCAGAATATTTTTGTGTACATCCTGTGGCAGGTTTTTATATATGGTATGCACTGGATAACAACGTCGTTCTCGTGCAGGGCCATCAATCATCCATACAATGTGATCAGTTCCCCAAAGAAGTGCTACAAGAGCAACAAAACATCAGTATCTCTGCAGAACACCATAATGTGATCATAGTCTCTCTTAGTTGCTGCTAAACAATGGAGGATGATTCGTATGTCAGCCTCCTTGTGGTCACAGGTCAATGCTAGAACCTTTTCTCGGCTGGTTGATGAAACTTTTTCTGTGCAGACAAAGCCTCCTTCCACAACAAATTCGCACATGCTGGGACATTTGGAAATCTCATAACAAGATCTACTGACAATAATGCTGCAAGATCAGCCTTATTTTCGGAGGGTGAAATAAATTGTGCCCATACTTGGGGCAGTGCTACCAACCATGCCACGACTCACAACTTTACGGATTGGCTTCTTTGCACGTAAGCTTCGCTTGACTCTTGAGATTTTATGGATTTTGTTTCAATGTGTCTGTCAAATACTACATCTACCTTTGCTGCTCCTTGACTGAAATGGGAAAATATTGATTTTGAAATATGTCTGCATAATCTGAAAAGGTTCGACAACCTGCTGCTTTCCCAGATTTTGAATTAGTGCATGTCCATCGATGAGAACGCATGCCCCAACCATAGCATTTGATACATAGGGAGATAAAACAGCAGTGCAAATTTCTATACCAGTTGAAATTATACCAAGTAACGCCTATTTCGAATTTGAGTTTATTGTATCATCTGTATTTAATAATGAAAGAGGTACACACGAGAGTTCGTGTTTCAGAATACTACTCATGTCCACATTGCGTCCTGACTGTTGTGCATTCAGCAATCCTTGCATCAGACGTCTGTCAGCTTTCACAACTCTTTTACATCCCCAGTTGTATTGACAACAGATTTGTACAGACTTATTTTAGAGTTTTGTCTTTTCTTTGGAGAAAAGAAAGGGATATTCCTCTTTCCTGACTAGGTCAATGGGAATCTGACTGAATGCTCCATTAGTTTTATTAACAACAAAATTGCATATATACTTCAGGAGCACTCTGCTCTAAGCTGAGCATGTCTGCATAATATACTAGAGCCCACCGAGCATATTTTAAGTGATCATATGTGCTTAACCAATGTAACAGTTTGCAAATGTAATTTCCATTCTCTAATTATGTAGGCTCGGATGAAGCCAAGCATAATTTCAACAAGCTCTATATATGTTGACAAATATGAATAGTTTGGGTCCTCACTGAAGATCTTGTTGAATTGAATCCATAATCCATTTTTTATAACACTTTCTTTCAATGTTTGCAACAGCTGTAAAACTTGCTCACTAATTTCTACATCCACTGTTTCATAGTGTTTATCTGCAAAGTGGTCATGCAAAAGTTTTACTTCATCATGAAGGTCTTGCAACAATGATCTTTCTCTAGCCCATGACTGAAATAATTTCCATTGGATCCGACAAAGTGCTTCATATGCCATCACATGCCCCCGAAAAGCTCTATAATATACTTTACCTTCCACCATAGCACTTGTAGAATTTTGTGCAAATGCGTGAGACATCATCTAGGCCTGCATTTTCCATATGCTGGCCAATGGCCTTCATACAAGATGTGCAAGCCGCCCATCCTTACTACAACATTATCGTATTTATCAGGATTTGAGCATTGTAGTTATTTTGTTCTGCTATAGAGAGGTTGATCACAACATCTTTCTGGCTGAGATGATACATCATGTCCTGGAATTTATTCAAAATGGTCACCACAGTATTGTTTTCATCAGCATGGGCCTGTATTATGGGCATCATTCCAACAACTGTTACTGTTGCTTCGAATTCAGAAACACCTTATGCTGCATGGAAAGCTGCTCATGATGGAACATTTTGTTCATCTTGATTTTACATGTATACGAGCCAAAATCCAAGTTTGGTTTGAACGATTTGAAATGGCTTGGCCCCCATATCCCATATTTCTGGTTCAACTCTACTTTCTATGATTGGATTTGGCCTTGCACCAGTGTATACAGGTGCGCTGTGTCAATAGTGTGAATTTTCTCAAGTAGTTTCTGATCAGGTATTCTATTTCTTCTTGTTTTTACAGTCGTTTCTTCTGATGGTGACCGTGGCCCACGTTGCCACAAAACACATTGTGGGGCATGGAACGTATTTTTCCCATCTATGGTATCCTCTAAAACATCGATGTTGTCAAAAGATTAAAGTATTATACGACCAGGTGCGTATGGTGATATTCTATTCGGAAGATATATGTAACCATTCTGTTCATATCTACGTAAAATATCATTGATGAGTCAATTCTACAAAGTGTATCAATTCCAACAGTATGACCGGCTGCATGGAAGATGTTTACCATTTTTTCTGAACGTGTGGCCTGATGAAGAGCCAGACAGAGGCCCACGAGCTTTTTTGATGTAAGTTTTCTACTTTTAGAGGCAGTGTAGACTATATCTTGAGCAATGCTACAAATTCTTACTTTCAAAGAGTTATCTTGTTCTTCTAATTAAAGGATATTCTCCCTAACAAACAAAACACTTAAGAAAAGGTTGAGACTATTTGGTATAACAAATGATCCATGATCCATGTCGATACCACGCAAAAATATTTCCTGTAGTGGAGTTGCATCAGGTGTCAACTTAGGGCGTTCTTCATTAGACGAGAGGGAAGTATCATCTAAATGATCTATTGCAATAGGCTTCTTTAAGGTCTTTGATACAGCAATATTTGTTAAGCCGCATGGGTACAACAACAGTGGTGACTTTGACGGGATGTACTGGCATTTACTCCCACAATTTGTGTTACTGCCTCATATTTTGGCGGCCATTTTGTTTTTCGTTTTTATGACATTTAACACGAGAAGAAGGTTTGTCAACAACCCCCAGTGACGTTCTATAGTATATAATGGATATGGTAAAGATGCATGTTTGCTTGTAACAAACAATTTCCATAATTATGTTGGCTGACTACACATCAAAATGACGATTTTGATAAATAATAATAAATAAAAATAACTGCTATCATGTTTTTGTTGTTATAATCGTGTTCCTTGACTCCGAAAACATTATATTACACACCAAAATCGTTAGAATAGGGTACATATTGGCAAAGTTATAGTGATATACATCAAATAATAGCGCCACTTGGTAGCCATTTTGTTTTCGCTAATTTAGACACTTTCGGATCGAAAAAAATGATGTCAGCAGGCTAGAGGTCATTCGTGGGTTATTAAACTACAGGTCTGTGTTGTTGGTTTGCTTGTAACAAACATTTGCCATCTATTCATTTTTTTGATAAGATACCACATCTTGGCTGGCTGACTAAAATATATTTACAATAAAAGTTAACACGTTAAGGCTTTACCAGCAGGCATCTAAAATTATTTGTATGTAGACGACTTTGTTATTTATTTGTAATCCAGCAACAGGCCTGCAAGTAGTTACTTGTGAAAGTATGTTCTTCCTTAAAAACTTTGGATGTACATTTATCTAAGAAAAACAGCTTACACACTGGACACTCTCGTTATGGATAACCACTCCCTGTTGAATAAAATGTAAAATTCGTCAGTATTTTTTTGGCGGTAAATTAAATTGTAGGGCCTATACCGGACATTACATATATTATTGAGAGAAGCATAGACATCATATATCTGCTGCAATTGATATCCAGCAAGGACTGGGGTGATGACAACCCTACTAAGAATATGCTGGTCATAAATCAGATCCAAACTGAATTATGGCTGTATTGTGCATGGATCGGTGAGACGATTGTACCTGGATGTAATGAATCTGATCACCAACCAAAGTTTGAGATTGTGCTCATAGGTATTTAGAACCTCTCCTATTTAAAGTTTTAAAGTGAAGACCGACGAACACTCATTTCATGCTCGCCGGTTGAAGCTGAGCCGGCAATACTATATATTATACAAAACCTTGATGGATGTACGTCTCCGGTCAAACCAAAATATTTTGATCTGTGGTGTTTTTACCTTTTTGAAACCCGCACTGGTGTTTAGTAAAGATTTATACTATCATTCAAATGAAGGCTATCTGATGCGAGAGCTGCGGCTTTGAGAGGAACAACAACGTGTAGGATCCTGACGTCGTTCAGTTAATGTGGCGGTTATCCCCAGCTTCCTGGACGCGGGGGGTTGGGGATGACCGCCTCGTTTCCGTACCTTGGTGACGGGTGCACAAATTGCAATGTGTGCGGCCTTGGTATTTTTCCCGCACTTCAGGCGTTAGACTCGTCGACTACGGACGTGCCGTAGCTCGCTCTCGCTAAGTCAATTGAGATGTGCCGTGCGCGGGAGGTTGTGCTTTGCTGTTGCCGTATGTTAATCGAATAAACATGATAAGAGAGGAGAGAGTTTTCTGATTTGTTTGGAACCGTCGACTCGACGGAGGAAGAGGAAGTTTGAGTTTGAATGGTGAGATTGGGCGGTGTCCCTCGTCGGCCATTGTGACCCCATAATGGAGCCCCGACGTAGGCCCATCATCCCATACTGGTGACCCCTGACGACTGATCGTCTACGCAACAGTGTTTTCACCTAGACGCCAGTTGAAAACCGCTGTTTTCAAGGATAGTTTTCATTAATTTTAAGGGATTTTTTGAAAAAAATCAATAGCATTTTTTTCATAAGGTACGTGAAAGCTGTAGGTCATTATTTATATGCCAGTTTAAATTAGTCAGAAAAAGTTATCAGAAGAGAAGCACGTTTCTTTACGTCGAAAAAGGCGTAAATTTCTAAACTTTTGGTCGAAATCCCACGTGTTTGGCGCCTTTTCAAGATGGCGACCTTATCGGTTTATCTAGAAGAATCCAGAAAATTATTCTCAAAGACCTAGTCTATCATTTTTTAATTGTAAGAGTTTGTTTAATGCCTTCATCCTATTAATGCCACTGTAGGCGAGTAGGAAGTGGGTATTTTCGATAACTCAATTTTTATCGTTGATTACCATAATTGGGTAACTCGATTTTAAAGTCCATAGACGAAATCTCGTAATTTTTTCCGATTTTTTTCTGCAAAATCGACAGAAATTTTAAATATCGCTTCGACTCGGGTAACCTTTAATAGGTTTAGGGCCAAAATAAATTGTTTCCCTAAATGAATGTCAATAAACGGTCTTATTTGGTCTGTTTAAAATATTCCCAGGACCGTAGGTCAATATTTTGTACTATTATCATATGTTATTTCAGAGAATGCTGAATATTGTACATGTATTTGGTAGGTGTGCGCCATTTTGGACGCTGGTTTCCCTAACTTAGCTCTTCGCCCGCCGTGGGCATCCACGTGTTCCCCCCCTAACCGGCATGCATCTAGACAGTGAACCTGTGTCGCCACATCACATTAGCATAAAATAGGCCGCCATTTTGATTTGGTGGAGATCATTTTTCACATGTTCAAAATTTTACATGGATTGATTGTAATAATTTTTTTTTTTTTAATTGTTTAAAAATCTTCTTTTTCAAAACGATTGAGGGAGAAGAAATGTAGATAAGTTATTTCGAAAACAGATTCTGCTACTAATTGTGCGAGATTTTTGTTCACTTTGAAACGCCCTTCGGTGTTTGTAATCGTGCTAGGCTATTTAGCGCCTTATTTGGGCACGCAGTAGGTAATGAATATGTTAATGTGAGGCGAGACGGGGATGCTGACTATATACTATGTACGTAATGCCCAAAGCTTACCGTCACAGACTATAAGCCACATGCTGCCTGCCACACAGGCTGTGAGCACCGACAATACACCACGCACACACCCACCACAGACGACATAAACACAACCGCACGGAAGACAGTCGGTTTATACGTCAATCAATGAATCGATGCGAGCGATTGATTCGGACGTTTATGAGAATGACTCGGTGATGAACGTACCATTATAAAAAAAAAAACGTGGAATGTTCATCACAGACATCATTTTTCAGCGAAATGATATACTATATCATTAATCTGCATAGACTACTGTCAGTCACGTTTTAAATATTATTCTTAAATCATAAATGTAACTGTTTTTCTTCGCAGTCACATTTAGTCTATCAGTTTGAGAACGAAATTTTCTCACGATAGTTTATTTCTGAAGTTTAAATTTTTTATAAATACAGAAATATTCGATTTGACAGTTGCGCTATTGCGAAACATTGCAAATATTTGAATGTGTTTTTCGACTTGCGTGAAATTTTTTTTTTTCACCCAGGTCGATTTACAAAATACTATTATCCTAGCTTAGCATAGCATGTCATAGTTGTATCTGGCATATTATTTTTTATGTACCACTTCGACCTACGGTTTTCACGGTACCATTTTGCATGTGTGTGACTAAGTGAAAACGTTTTCTGTCACATATAGACCTTCAGTTTTCACTTCAATCAATATATATCTTTGTAAATTAGTGCACAGCATTTAGGTGAAACTTCAATGACGCATTTTTTTTCAACTAATCTGCAACCCCCGTTTCTTGCAACATGCGACATAGCATGAACATTTTCTACAGTCTACACTTCTAAGCTTCAACATATTACAGACATTTTTCATCTGATTTTCACGGCAATGCACAACCTATCCGCGCACGGCGCGTCAAAAATAGTTGGCATGTGTTAATACGACATGCCATTTTAAACACATTTGGGATAGACGCAGAGCCAATAGGCCAGCTATCTCAGATGCTTCACTAGTTAGATAATTTTGAAAAACACCACTTCATAATGTCAAAGCAGTACGACAGTGAAGGCTTCATGTCAACGCCCCTAGAAGGTTCGGGTGCTAGACCTAAAGATGATTATCATCCCGACAGTGAGGACAATGAGGTTCGATTCCGAGAGGCGGACGAGGAATATCAACGCCTCAAAGCTGATTTCGCTCGAATTGCTCGAGCTAGACGTATGAATTCTCACTCTAGGAGCGACTCCTCAAGGAGTTCTTCACCGCTCGGTAGACAGTCGCAGAGACGTGCTACGAACTTACCAAAGTTCAAAATCGCCACTTTCTACGCCTCTGATGTTGAGCTCTGGTTCAACCAAATTGAGACTCAGTTCGCTCTTCACCAGATCAATGATGATGATGAGAGGTACAGCTTAACCTGCGCTGCACTTTCGGGCGAGATTGCATCGGACGTGAGGGACGTGCTACTTCAGCCTTTCAGGTCAATTTTGATTGAAAGACGAGGATTGACCACACCCGAAAGGGTCAACAAAGTTATCTCTGGCGAGAAGATTGGTGATGACATTCCCTCGCGTTTCCTGCGGCGTCTGCAGAAGACTGCAGGTTTCGGCACCAAAGCTGTGGTGGGGAAGGCTGTAATTCGGCAAGCGTTCATACGCCAGATGCCCGCTTCCATCAGAGCCCATTTGGCGACTCAACCCGACAGTGCCACCCTCGAAAGTTTGGCCGTTTTGGCCGACCGGGCACTGGCAGCAGAAGAGGACGTCGAAGAGAGTAAGCCGGGGGTCGCAGAGATTAAAGTCGAAGAAACCACGAAACTAGTTGGTTTGTTAGAGGATCTGTCTAAGCGAATCAAGAGATTAGAAACAGTGACTACATCAGAGAGGAAAAGAAATAAAGGACGTGGACTAGCAAATAACTATGCTCACGCGCCTGCATTTGCTCCTAATGTTCAGGCCTCAGGTTTTGTTAGCAACCAACCTAGTCAGTATGGAAACGCAAAAGATAATGCTCCGCCGACGAATTTGCAACCACTTGCTCGACCTTTCGTTCCGCCGCCGAACCCACAGAGAAATGACGCCGCTAAGACATTAGATTCGGCTAATGCACCTGTCTGCTATTTTCACCAGACTTTCGGTGATAAGGCACGCACGTGCAGGAGCCCCTGCGCTTTTTCCTTTAAACTGCTAAGCCAGAGCAAGGTAGCGACTCTTGCATCTGGCGGTATAACTGAGACGCGACATGACTCCGCGGTCGCTAGTTCTCCAAAGTTATCTCACTCTAAGTTATTATATGTCGCAGATAAAGGACATAAATACAGATATTTAATCGACACGGGCGCAGCTGTCAGTGTTCTGCCGAAATCTTGCGCTAACGGGATTTCGGACGCTGGCAGTCTCCCCCTGGTGGCAGCTAATAACAGTACTATACATACTTACGGCAACTGTAAACGCGTCGTCGATGTCGGCTTAAAGCGCGAATATCCGTGGACGTTCATAGTGGCAGATGTGCAGCAACCCATAATCGGGGCTGATTTTTTAATCCACTATAATTTGCTCGTAGACTTGAGAAGCAGATGTCTCCGTGACATGCGTACAGGCCTAGCCATTGCCGCTTCACTATCTTCGATTAAACCTCTGTCATTGAACAGAGTTGACACCGTTCAGAATGAGTACACAAAACTCCTCGGCCAGTTCCCGGAACTGACACGCCCTACGACAAAGGGCGAGACCGTTAAACACGGTATAACACACAAGATTGTGACTAAAGGTCACCCGGTTTTTGCACGACCACGACGTTTAGCACCCGATAAGCTGGTTACCGCAAAACGCGAGTTTGACGAGATGATAAAATTAGGGGTCATTGAACCCAGCGACAGTGAGTGGTCCTCAGCGCTTCACATGGTGCCAAAGAAAAACGGCGATTGGAGACCATGCGGGGACTACCGTAGTTTGAATGCACAGACCGTACCGGACCGTTATCCGATTCCTCATATACAAGATTTCACGCAGCGGTTAGCCGGATCGAAAACGTAGGCCCATCATCCCATAAACGTACTGACAATCCACCCAAAGAGTATGACCAGACTCGTGGAGGCTTCAGCTTTTGTTAGACGGTTGTTGTGGACTAGTTGATTAGTATCATGCCCCACAGCATGCAACGACTTCCTGGTGAGCTGCCAAGGTGGTCAAAAAAGTGATACCGCTAAAAACCATATCAGTCGGGCCTACCCCAATAGTGAATAGATATTGCCTTAAACATGTAGTAATTATGTTGGCGTGAAGAATGTCGTTTCTCATATCAATACATTTTAATCATTCATCAATGGGAAATACATGTAATTTTTTTGTTATGTTTTATTTGGAAGATTTGTTTCTGCCCAACTAGTTTTCAATTACATATGTTGCCTCCACATTGACCATACTTCTCGTATATTATACTACAAGAACGAAACATAATATGTCATGGTTATGCAGACCACCTTGCCATTGATGAATCAACTTTATATTTGTTTGCGCAAGCATAGGTCTTGACCAAAAAGCGCTTCTGAAAAACACACGAAGTTGAATCAATGTTGGTTTAATGGTGTCCCGGCGTCGCAAATCAACGGGGGACACGATACGAGGAAACTATCGTTATGATGGTACATAGGCTACACGCCACTGAATGCGTGAACAAATTGTTATCATGTTATCTAATTTTACTAAATAAAGTGTCATTGGTATTGCATTCCCCAGATATGAAACTCTATAAGAAACGATTGTATTCATATTTTCATATTGTGAATTCTATGTAAGCCAATTTTGCGTTTGAAAGATCCTGGCGACTCCAGTTATATTTTATATACACAACTTGATTCACAGTCACTAAATTCATCTAGACTGACAGATGACTACTCATTTTTATCGATAACTGATGCCCAAAATTATATAATTGATGCCAGAAATTGGTTCAGCGTCACAAAGTTAGTCAGAGACCATATATCACACAACTTTTGGACTACTTATGAAAAAGTTGTGTTTTCTCTATAACCGATTTTGATCATTTCTGACTTTCATACCGAGCTTGAATGTTATAGAATAAGGTTAGTAAGGTCACTGATGCCTGGAATGAAATTAGTGATACCAGAAATGGATTCCGCTCCCAAAGCTGGTCAGAAACGAGAAATCACATGTAACTATTGGACCATTTTTGTAAAAGTTGTAGGGGTCTATTTTCACTATGACAACTACTGGTTATTTCTGTTACTTTGGTATGGTGTTTGAAGGTCATATAATAAGGGTTGTAAGGTCACCGATGCTTAACATTAGACACCTAAGGTTATAGTATTGATGCCAGAAATGGATTTGAGTCGCAAAGTTAGTCAGAAACGACATAGGCCTACTGTAGATCTGGTAATTTTTGCGTGTTTGAATATTCGCGAATTGCAGATTTTGTAACTTTTCGCGAAGAATAGAATTCGTAAATTTTCAAAATATTATGTTCTGCACTTTACAATCATCTGTACAGATTATAGGTCAATACTAATGTAATTTAAAATAGAAAAGGCCATTATAAAGCCTTATTTCATTGGTTATCAACCATACGAAAAATACCTAACTTTTCACTATGGCGGCCATTTTGTTTCTGCTTCAACCCTTTAACCGCCAAATTATTCAATTTGAATTTTCACCCACTTGAAATGTGGTACTTAATGTGCAAATAAAAAAGTGAAAACCAAAATATATGCGACACCGGCGGTTAAAGGGTTAACATCAAAATAAAGCAAAATTTTGTTTGTCATCCGCCTGATATGTGCTCACTAGGTATTACCTATGTCAAAAAACGTGGATGACAATCCCTAACATTTTGTCCACCCTGCATGATAAATGCGAAATTTTGCCACCTGTCTATTTGGGGTATACACCATTGCTAACCAATTTAATTTGATCAATAATGGCCAAATTATCCGTTGACACTGTTACTTACGTCGCTTTATTTTTCGACGCTGGAAGCGCCACACAAGGCCAATAGACTTTAACCGCTTACGTTTCAATTAAAGAGTTACTATCCTTTCAAATATCCGGGTTTTGATATTCTCATATTGTTTTTTGCCATTTTGTGTTTTCCATATTGCATGTAGCAAATTAGTAAAGGACAATGTGAATATATTAATCCATTAAAGGACGATAGAGTTGTAGTTGAGAATACAAATTCACCAAGATCAATTGTTTCTATCCTTATTAACATGTAGCCATGTTAACTGACTAAATTTTTTTTTTTCTAAAATACGAATACAATAATTAAAAAAACAACTTCAACAGTTGGTGTCTGTGATCGGGAGCGCAATAGCGAAACTATGTACACAAATCTAAAATTATATATAACATGGCTCTATAGCTTCAACGCAACATAAATTTGAAGCAGTATAACTGACAATCATTAAAATTCAGCATTTTATATCCATTTTATACTGTTTACACCAGAGAATGTCTACAGTGCGGAGGTTTTGGCCTCGATAGCTCCCAGTAGGTGTCACAATGAGGGCGACACAGATATACCTTCAATGATGCTCACTGCAGTGGACGTGTCACAATGGTTGACGACCCAAATACAGAACAACGCCGTCCAATCACTCACACTCAAAGCCTGTGGTATGTGCAAACATTTTACTATCAATCGTCACTGGCTGAACAGAACAAGGATTTGTGAAATTCACAAAATTAGGGATGTATAGTGATGTAGAGAAAGGTAGAGTCTCACATACATACGCGAACAATTTCTTTAGCTATTATCATCTCATCCGAGTTTGACACAGTTTCGCAATGGTCTATAGCATCAGATTTAACCATGCACAACGCTAAATTAGTCTGTATAAGCCAAAAAGGGGTTTTTCCCAATTTTTTATCATTATAAATGTCTTAGCTGACTCTGTCTGATTAATTTGAATACCTATGTTTTAGTTCTACAACCATTTGAAATATTTTAATTATTTCAGTGCGGGGATCGTCTTTATACGTCAGAATCTGCCTTCTACAGACGGCAAATTCTGACGTACAAAGGCAGTCCCAGCATTGAAAGGGTTAAAGAGCGAAGTAGCAAAAATTTTATGCTGGTGACTAGTCCATGTTGCGATTTAAAATTTAATGTAAAAATAATGTGCGAGTTACCCTATTCAAATGCCAAATAGTCTTCTATTAACAAAGATAATTAAATCCCTAGATCAGGGCATTATGGCAATAAAATGTATATCTGTTTTTATAGTATGTTATATAAGCATCAGTAATCAAACAACAACGACATTGTTCGAAGAGTTCAGCAGAAGTGTAGCTTTTTGCTGGAGCAAATAAATATCCGTTAAAAACTTCGAAGAGCATTCTCCGTTTATAACCATATGGTAACTGGATGGCCGATTATAACAATAAGGATCAAATGTCACCAAGTAAATTCCTCAATATAGGCTACTCTAAATAACCCTCACCATGATCATCATGCACCAAATAACTTTCGAGAAATCTTTTCTAGGAAGTTCTTGGTGGTTATCTGCTGCATGACATAGAAAATGTCTCAACATGCTGAGCTTAAGATTTTTTACCCTTATCCTTCTAAGTTAATATATTTAAATTTTTACCCACTTGAAGTTGTGTCTCGCTGCCGCGATCCACAACTTTAAGTGGGGAAAAATCATGCAAATATGTTTATTTCGAGTTTAAACATTTGAAAATCTTAATGATTAAACAGACATTTCGTTTCCAATATCAGTGATTGGATTGACTAATAAAATAGATAATAGGTAACCTCAATAGTCGTGATCAGCAGGATAAAGGTTGACGTATGCTTGGAGCCTATGTGGAAGTTCAATCCTACCGATTATGCGTTCGGTCGTCGAACGAATCTGTCGTCTTCGGTGTGAACGGAATTGTGTATAGGATAAAGCCCAAGGAGCTCTCTATTCGTAGCTTTTTCACAGCTAAGAATGGAGAGCTCCGGGGGTTTTAACTGACTTGAAACACATCCCACCATAATGAGGATCATAATTAACAGCTCGGTCACACCTGACTGATTTTCATACCGGGGGTAGATCCTGGACTATACCCCCAGGTAGATTACGGCGGCTCCCAGAGTCTACCCCTCCCTCACAAGATCTACCCCCCCCCCCCTTGATTGTGATTATGTGAGGTGTCTCCGGCTCCCAGAATCTACCCCTCCCTCCCAGAATATACCCCCATTTTTACAACTATTTGTGACTCTCCCAGAATCTACCCTTCCCTCCCAGAATCTCCCTCATTTTTAACGACTATATATGCGACCCTCCCAGAATCTACCCCTCCGTCCCGGAATATACCCCCTTTTCAACAACTATGTGCGACCTCCCCAGAATCTACCCCTCCCTCTCAGAATATACCCCCTCCCTTTTTAACAGCTATATATGCGACCCTCCCAGAATCTACCCCTCCGTCCCAGAATATACCCCCATTTTCAAGACCTATATGCCACCCTCCCAAAATCTACCCTCCCCTCCCAGAATATACCCCCTCCCTTTTTAGTTACTATATGCGACCCTCCCAGAATATACCCCTCCCTCCCAGAATATACCCCTCTTTTCAACACCCTGGGAGGGAAGGGTAGATTCTGGTAGGGTCGCACATAGGTGTAGATTCTGGGTATATTCTGAGAGGGGGGTATATTCTGAAAGGGTCGCATAATATTATAGCTGTTGAAAAGGGGGAGGGTATTTTGGGAGGGAGGGGTAGATTCTGGAAGGGTTGCATACAGTAAATAAAAATGGAGGGGTATGTTCTGGAAGGGAGGGGTAGATTCTGGTAGGGTGGCTTATAGGTGTTGAAAATGGGGGAATATTGTGGGAGGGAGGGGTAGATTATGGGAGGGTCCCACATAATTGTTGAAAAGGCGGTATATCATGGGAAAGAGGGGTAGATTTTGGGAGGGTCCCATATATTGTTAAAAATGGGGTATATTCTGGGAAGGAAGGGTATGTTATGGGAGGGTCGCAACTAGGTGTTGAAAAGGGGGGTATATTCTGGGAGGGAGGGGTCGATTCTGGGAGGGTCGCATATAGTAACAAAAAAGGGAGGGGTATATTGTGGGAGGGAGGGGTAGATTCTGGGAGGGTCGCATTTAGTTGTTGAAAATGGGAGTATATTCTGGGAGGAAGGGGTAGATTCTGGGAGGGTCGGATATATTTGTTGAAAAGGGGGGGTATTTTTTGGGAAGGAGAGGTAGATTTTGGGAGTGTCGCATATAGTTGTTAAAAAGGGGTTATATTCTGGGAAGGAGGGGGTAGCTTCTGGGAAGGTCACACATAATAAAATGTTGAAAGGGGGTACATTCTGGGAGGCAGGGGTAGATCCAAAGACACCTCACCAAATCACGAAACGGGGGTTAGATCCTGGGAGGGAGGGGTAGATTCTGGAAACACACAAGATCTACCCCGGGATATCATCTAGAATCTACCCAGGGGTAGATTCTGGGAGATCCCAGAATATACCCGGGTATAGTTTCATTGGGGGTATAATCCGGGGTGTTACACCGGCTTAGAATTTAGTGTTAGGACAAAGAAAATAATGTAGTGGTGTGTTTTAATATAGTTTAGTACATGTAAGTTATTTTCTCATCGATGTTTCTCCTGCTGGTTTTTGGTTTGTGTAGGCCTACACAATGCATGCTGTTGATATTTGTACATTTATGCATTTTGTCATTGCTTGAATTCGTCGTATTCACGTAGTGTGAAAATAACTTGATACAAGTATGTTATTTTCTCACAGGTGTTTCTCTTGGTGTTTTTTGCCTGTGGGACGCAGATTGTCTTGGCTCTCCTGTAGCTGCCATCTGCCTAGGAACATGCGTATGCAATACTCCTTATTTTGTTCAAGACGGTTCCAAGTGTGTGCAAGGTATAATGTTACAGTAACATCAACAGGGAAGTCAAATGGCGGTTTGTAAAGTGTTGTTTAGCACCATACATTGGGCAATATTAATATGTAATTGCGAGTGTAACATGTAATAGAAACTATTTCACTGTAATAGTATATTCCAAAAAAAAATGAAAGTAATAGCATTAGTTATAGATGGCCAAGTAATATATATACTAGTCCAAATTTCACCGAAATTGATAAAAAATGCTCGGCCTAAAATTGCAAATGTTCTGACCGGAGTGATCAACACAGACCTGTTAGTATTCTGCCATGTCTCTCTAAAATATTTGAGAGGGTAATAGCGAATAAACTCAATGAATACTTTGAAGGTATATTCCATGAGTCACTTTTAGGAGTAGTTACAGCTGTCAGAATACTCTCTTAGCCTTGGTCGAGAAGTGGAAGTCAACATTTAGAAATAATAAATGTGCTGGGGCCATTCTTATGGATCTCAGCAAAGCGTTTGACTGTATGCATCATGATTTGTTGATAGCAAAGCTTAATGCATATGGAATAACCCCAAACAGCTTTAAATTATTGAAATCGTACCTCACTAATCGACAACAGAGGGTCAAAAATGGCAACACTACAAGCGAATGGAAGGGAATTTTAAAGGGGGTACCACAAAGCTCTATTCTTGGTCCGATACTTTCTAATATATTTATCAATGGCATGTTCCACTTCATCACCAGGGCTGATCTAGTTAACTATGCTGACGATAATACCATATGCTCAACAACCAACAAAACAACAGGTGGTTGAAGTTTTGCGGGCTGAATCAAATCTTGCAATAGAATGGTTCACCCGCAATCTAATGCTTGCTAATCCACAGAAGTTCCAGGCTTTATTCCTGAACTGTAAAGAGAAAAATTTTACATTTGAACTTGATAATGTTACTATGATTCTAGACGATGTTGTGAAACTTCTTGGTGTACACTTAGACACTAAATTAAATTTTGAAAACCACATCTCACACATTTTCAAAAAAGCTGGAAATCATCTCAACGTTCTAAAACGACTTTTTAAATTCATAAACAAAAATGATAGAATGGCGATATTTAGATCATTTATTATATGCCACTTTCGCTTTCTGATTATAATGGTCTCCTGTCCATATCTAAGTTGCCCTCTTTAAAACTTGATAGAGAAAGAAGCATTGCAACTCTTACTTATAAAATTATGCACAACCTTGCACCCTCTTATTTAAAAGATTTAATCACCCCAACCAGAAATTCAAAATTACTTTTGCCTTTTTTTAAGTCTACACGACATGGTCTAAATTCATTTATGTACAAAGCCCCGAGGATTTGAAATACATTCCCCATACAAACCAGAACAGCTTCATCTCCACCATGTTTCAAGGTCCTTATTAAAAAATGAAATGGGTACTCCCATATGGGGTCCTAAAATTTCACTATCCAATGTATTATAATGTACTTTTAATTTAATTTAACTAAATTATAAAAATGTAAGTAGGTTAATTTGTATGAAAAAATGTAAATAAATATTTTTATATATAAATACTACAAATGTATTTTAAATTAATATAATATAACCATGAAGATTTTAATGAACTTATCTGTGATAAAATGCAACTGTGAAATGACAAGTATTTTTAAATTAATCTGATGTGTATTTTTAAGACTTATAATCTGAATCTTAAGGAATGTTAAATGTTTTATATGTGCGATTATCTGTGATGTATTATGTGTTATGTTTGTCATATTAATGATTTTTAAATAACGATCGGCTGACTAGCCTCTGGCCAAAGTTTTCTGTGAAATGAACCGATCTAAAATAACATTTATCTTATCTATCTTATCTTAGTCTTTTACTTTTCTATTACGGTTAAACTGTTACATTTTCAACAAAATATTCAGATTTAGCTGATACACTAATCTCATATTGGCTACCCATATAACAGCATTGGTTCAGCCTCTCCTCTTTGCTAGTTTGCATGTCAGCATGATGTTTAAATAGCATTATTTACACAACTTAATGTGTGGAGGACAACACAGTTTAATTACCGTCATTGACAGCCCTAACGTTATAAAATACAAGTCCATTGCATGTTCCCCTTCCAGTTTTTGCATTAATCGTTCAGTTATTTTTTAAGAAATGTCCTCAACTTTTGAACATGCGAAAATGACGTCGATCGACAAAATTTTAAAATCGTCGACCTTTATTTTGCCAAATCTAAATAGTTTTCACTCACTTGAAATTGCGAATCGCTTCAGTGAGACAAAACTTCAAGTCGGTGGAAAAAACAATCAAATAATTTGGCGGTTAAATATCTTGAATGAAACAACTATTGTCGGCGTATGTTGTATTTAATATAAAGATTAGCTCAATACTGTATATCCCCAATTACCGACATTATCACTATGTTTTGTTTTCTTTTCCAGATGTCTTCAACATAGACACTATCACAAGTCGAGAAACAGATACGTGTGATAATGGCTAGTATTTGTTTATTGGTGTTTACATCATTATATAGGAACAGAGTAACAGAGTATAACCTTTTGTCCCATGTGCGAAAGTATAATAGAGCTGCTATGCAAATTAAAAATGCAGTAACTTTTTTAGATTTACACAGAATTATGATCGCTCTTTAAATCAATGATTTCTATGGGAAGGTTTGTAGATAATTCACTTCAACAGATTCGCAATTAATTTTAAGTTATACTCGTTAGCATTAAGTACATGTACGTAATTTGCTTTTTGTCTGGCTTATCAATAACATTTGACTAATGAGGTGTCATGTCAACCTTGCTATGACACAATTTACTGCATATTCTTTTTTTTTGCAATGGTTAAAATACGCACTATTTTTTTCACCATAGATTATGCCCCGGGTAGTAGCGGGTGTAAAAAGGAAGACGGTGATGATGGAAAAATGTGCCAAGGTTTCCCACTGTATCAGTGCCAGGATGACGTATGTGTCTGTGCCGCGGAAGAATGCCAACACGGTATGAAGACGCTGTCGTCAAAACTAAAAACAGGAGATAATTACTTTGAAAATAATGCAGTTACTCCCGTTTGACTTGGTATTTTAGGAATGTAACGTTAGCATTACTTGTTTATGTAAAACTTGCAAAATCACATGCCATTGCTTTTTTCGAAAACTGTCAGTGAAACCAAAGATATTGTATAATAATTATAAGACAATAATAATAATAAATAGGTATTGTATGTTACCATCCCAGCAAACACAAAACATTTGTATAGCATTTGTACAACGCCGGCCCTACGTCTTCGACGTTGGCCCAACATTATATAAATGTCATAGAGATATTTTACGTTTACTGGGATATGATTGCGTCAAATAGATTGTGCGGTGGTGCCGACTATCGTCACAAATGCGACCCATGCCAACTTCAAGTGGAGTAAAAAATATATAGAATAAATAAATAATTTGCAGCTCAAGCACCAATTACACCATGCATCATCTCTTGGTTTAACCCAAAAGGGAAATATTTTTATATGAATCAAGAGAACAAAAGGTTATTTTCAATTTAAAAAAATCTTAATTGTCTTAACTAGTTCTTTCCGCTTCATTTAAATTCCTATGTTATGGGTCTACAGCGATTATGAATATTTTTTTCTCGTTGAGTGTGGAGGTCGACTTTAGACGTCCGAATCTGACGTTTATATAAAACGTCAGATTCTGACGTGTCAAGTTGTCCCCGCACTGTCAACATTTCCAGTATTTACAGCTAATACAAGAAATACGTCAAATTCAGATCAAACATAATTTCAGAGACTAAGATGTCATTATATTTATAATAAAAGAGCCGAGTGTCCAGAATTGTTAGTGGTTAACGACCCCATGCATGTCACTCATACTGAGTGACATGCAAACCCACAGAGACCCTCGCGCTTAATGGAGTAATCCTGATCATTGTATAGTTACCTATAAAGAGTGGATATGGTGATTGCACACATGTCTAACCAACGCCATTAAAGTACCATTTTTCACTCTAGCTCAAACTCTGATAAACACACGCTGCTGACATAAAAATCCCAAATTATTTTCCCATCAAACCGTGGATTTTGACTTGAAATTGTGTGCGTAAACTACTGCAATATATACATTATAACACACTGTTACCTCTCTCGGGAAAAGATTACCAGGTGTTGGCGCTCAAGCTAGCACAGACGTTAAAACAATGTTGGCATACTTCTGGGTCAACGTCACGGATGTTGGTCCATTACTGTTGGGAATCAATAATCATTATGACGTTTCGTGTTTGCTGGACTTGTTGGGTTGATGTTGGGTGAATAGTAGTTATAGTTTAAAGGGACTAACTCAGACTAAAATCATTAAAAAAATCGGTGATTTTATTTTGGCTCATTAATATGACCATATGATGTAAACATGTCCATAGACGAGAACTGCAAAAGTTTTTAATACAGAGACGAAATTCACGTATTTCTTGTATTTGACATGATTGTCCAAAGTAAGAAATCAGGAATTTCGTCTCTATGTCTAGCCTAACTGGTAAATGCGCAGCACAAAAATGAAAAAACTTTTGCAGTTCTAGTCTATGGATATGTTTACATCATATGGTCATAATTAATAAGAAGCCAAAATAAAATCACTGATTTTTTAATGATTTTAGCCCGGGTATGGGCCTTTAATGCAGTTATCACAGCCATCCCAAACTTTTTACCCCATTATATTATTATGTTATCTTAGTTAAACCATCTTTTATTGTCCAATTGAAGCAATATAATATTATAATACATAGGCTTATTGTTAGTTTAAAAAATCGATGATCCAGCGTTATCAAAACATTTAACCCTTTGAGTGCGGGCGTCTCTTTTAAGCGCATTCATACTGTTTTTCAACAAATAAAATTTGACAGAAATTGAACAAATATGCATGTATAAATCTTGAGTAAAGCCCCCATTGTGAAATTTAGCAGGTTTAATTTTTAAGTGAGGAGGTATTTTCCTTTCATTTGAAGTTGGCAATTGCGTGAGCAATGCCAACTTCAAATGAAAGGAGAATGTTAAGTAGTAATGAAGCACTTAAAGAGTTAATCAAAAAACAGCAATCACGAAACGTTGACCCAATGCTAATTTATCAATCGACCTGCTTAATCATGCTAATGCTGGGCGACCGTCCGTGATGTTGGCCTGGAAGTATATATTGGCCTACCAACGATGTAGAAGATCATCTAAAATTGAAATATTTATTGATGTAGGATTATTTATAAAATGGGATACCGTCAGCCATCTTGGACTTAGATGTCATCAATATTTTATATAGCGAGATTTTCAAACAAATAAAAAAAAAATTATTACATAATAATACTATCCGTATAAATAATAATACTTGAATAAAGTTAGTTTGTATTTTGTTCGTGTTCAAAAATAAGAAAACAATCATACTTGTTTTTTTCAGCTCCTTCTATTGAAATCACAACCCAAATGACGAGCACAATGGATTACATCACCACAGAAAAGATGCATACGGAGTGCTCACAGTCAACTAGTTCTGGTTAGTCATACCGAAAAAATATTTAAATGTAAACATTACATGATATAATATATACCATTTTACTCACATAATGTGCCGGTTTGAGTCATTATCAAACAATACATTCAAAGCATACATTTATGTACAGTAGGCCCTATAAATATTATTGTTACCTTGTTCAAAACAGTGTACATAATTTCCAGTTCTTGACTACAATACAGGCGTCGTTGGACAGCTGCAGTGCGTGTCAATCAATCAATCAATCAATCAATCAATCAATCAATCAATCAATCAATCAATCAATCAATCAATCAATCAATCAATCAATCAATCAATCAATCAATCAATCAATCGATCGATCGATCAATCAATCAATCAATCAATCAATCAATCAATCAATCAATCAATCAATCAATCAATCAATCAATCAATCAATCAATCAATCAATCAATCAATCAATCAATCAATCAATCAATCAATCAATCAATCAATCAATCAATCAGGTATTATATGTCTTTGAATCAGCTAAAACGTCTGATAAGATCAAACGTCAAAGTCATGACCCGGTTTGCGGCTGCATACAAAACGAAACGAGATTGTCTTCCCCACACATTGTACCAATGGCTCTCCATGAATATTTACGAAGCAATGCTTGTAAAGAATATTTGAGAAAATCGTTTTCTATCATAAAATAACTTTACTTCAACCATGTTAACAAATGTTTTGTTGTACATATTAGTAGGCCTACGTAGAAAGATTGGTCAGCTAGCCAGAAAACACGAGACCGAATGTTGTTTTCATGTTGGTCCACCGTCTACGACGCTGGACAAACATGAAAATAACATTGAATGACTACCTTGTGTTTGGTGGATAAACCAATACCACGAATATAATATTAAGTGACATAGAACGCAAAAACTGTGTCGAGCGCCATCTGGTGAATGCATTACGTTCTAAGTATTAGTTAAATTACTAGCTTCGAGTGCCGTTGGGAACAATGGAGTAATGCAGGAAACACAACGCAGTGTGTCCTCAGTTGATTTAATGTTTGACCACCGTCTTCGACGCTGGTCCAACATTAAATCAACCCATGGACAAAGACTCGTGCGTACTTGGATCGCTGCTCGATCATGACTTGAATTATGCTTTTCAGTTGATTACTCTACCAGCGTTTTTTAAATCCCTAATTGCTGTTGGTAATTTGTTGAAGGTGATGCCTCCTACTCGCTGGCACCTCCGGAGTGGACACCCTCTGGTCAGGTGGTGGACATACTGACCGGCAGCTCACGTATCCGCTGTTCTGCCGCCTGCTACATGTGCCAACACTGTCTGTCCTTCTTCTACAACAACCACAACAGAACCTGTGTACTCCACAACAGCCACACCGCAGCCTGGCCGCTCACCACAAATAATCACTGGTTCTTCTACAAACTGGACATGCAGTAAATCAGAAAATAATAGTGTTACCCAAACAAGAGATGGCTCTTCTATAAATTACGACACGATGTATGCACAACACAATACAAGCAACAATGGCTTTTCTATCATCTAGACATATAATAAATCAGAGTATAATGTAGTGTAGTCATTATGGTAGTAAATTCACGGATATCTGGATCAATTTCTAACAAAGCTTTGTGATTCATTATGGTGGATAAAGGCCCCAGCTGCCACATCTGTAAAGGTCCAAGCAAATATTTTGTTCAATTTCGAGAAATTGACAAAAACTTTTTTCCAAGTTTTTATCTTTTTTGCAATTACTTATTTTTATGGACACCGGGAATATATTGCAGCTATTATTTTGCCTTTAAATACACAAAATTATTGATTTGAAGTAAATTGAGCGATTTAAAAACATATATATATTTTCGGTGATTTTAATTGTTAAACGTGTATGAGTGGATTATGTATTTTTCTATTGATCTTGTTGGGCTATATCTATTCTCTCATTTTAATGGGTAGTTTAGGTAATATTGCCTATGTTTTTGGACACCATGAATTGATTGCAGCTGTCATTTTCATCATAGAAGACCGTATGCTCAATTCAAAGTTTACCGATTTTAAGTAAAAGTATGATCTTTCATGTGAGTTGTTGTGTATCCTTGTATATTATTATTGCCATAAACATGTAGAAAATACTCTGTTTTAATAGACAGCTTTTTGTGAAGAGATGAGCAGATCCCAATCAAAATTACGTCCACTGTGAGAAATTGGTTGAAATATTTTCCAGGATCACGATCGCTAGAGAATATCGGAATTTTTGGCCCGAGTCTTGTATTCGACCCCCTAATTTAAATAACAACTGAATGACGGCGGTGATTGGCCGACATCGTCATGTGACAGGCTAAACCAGTCTTCGATTGCTCGGGGGTAGAATAGAAAACTTGACCGACACAATTATTGTGTTAACACGGGACACTAGCATGTGAGAATATGACACTTAACATCAGGATGCTGTTTTGTTATGATGTTATTATTATATGTAACATTGCATAGTCAGATTGAGGCATTTGATGTCAGAATATTGAGTGTCAATGGTGACATTATGATAGCAAAATATGACATCGTAATGTTGGGATTCAAAGCTGCAATATATATATTATTATTATAATATAAAAATGTAGTAATACATATGGATATATTGGGATATCAGGATATACACTTTTTATGCTATCATATGTCATTAGCATATAAGTGTGAGAATAAAACAGTCGGAATGTGGCTTTTCATTTTGCCACTATAATGTCAGAATATGAAGCTATCATCTAATTCAACAATCTGATTATCATCGAATACATATACAGCGACCTAATAATGTTCTTTAGCATACACAGAGCTATAAGCATTTACCATAGAGTCTGGGCACCATTATGTTCAGGAAACAACAGTCCAGAACATACACTACATTAACTGATGTGTGAAAAAAACAAACAAAATAAAATAGACGACTTCTGTCACAGCTATAATTTTATGGCCCTCATTCTTCAACAGTACAATTTCCGGGCTGACAGGAATGATTAATCACCAGGTGGCTCTGTAAGATATCTCTATACTTATAATGTAAACAATTAGAGAAATAATACATATAAACTCGTCACGATAAAATGTAACATTGTAAAATTAATCTAATGTATTATTGTAGTTCGGAAAAAAAAGGGGGGGTACAAAACAGCCACTGCATACACAACATATGTACTATGGGCGCTGGGGGGGGGGGGGGGGTCGTTCGTGTCCATGTCTGTTTTAGAGCAAAACTTTATATTTTACCCTTATTTCAGAATGATATGAGAATGTGGCATATCTACACTTCAGGAGTGGAAAGGGGTTTTGTCAAAAAGTATTTAAAAAAACAGATATTTGGACCAATGGCCAGCAATTTTCAACACAAGTACACATGGTGACATATGTTGGGGCTGGGCTTCATAGGGGAGTTACCCCAAGGTCATGGTAAGGGCATCTCAAGGTCACAGAAAGGTCAAATCAGCTGAAAACGTTGTAAATAGCTCATTTTTGTTGTTTTTGCTACATTATCTGATTATGTTCACTTGACAAAACTAGGATTTCTTGAAATTTGCCTAGGCCCTAACGTGGACATATCCCGAAACACCCCGAGAGGTTACAGGGATATAGCACGGACTGGAGGGTTATTAGCCTCATCAAATCACCCTTATGTCACCCATATCTGCTATGGCAGAAATGGTACGAAAATATTGAAGAAATAGACATTTGGACAAATTATCAGCACTTCTAATAAATTTGTCGGAACCCAACTCGAGTATAAATGGTGACATGGCTAGGAGTTGGGTTTTATAGTTACCACTAAGGTCATGGTAAGGTCACCTCAAGGTCACGGGAAGGTCAAATCAGCCCGAAACGGTTGAAAATAGCTCATTTGTGTTGTTTCTGCTACAATTATATTCACTTGAGATGTCTATGATGGCTTGAAACATACCTAGACCCCAGTAAGGTGCTATACAATAATGGAAGGGGAGCGATAAAAAGCAACAACCGGTATGTGGTTTATTTGCATAAATCCAAAATCGGCCATCCTAAATTTTCAACTTTTAACCTAATAGCCCTATAATCTAATGTAATACTTCAATTCTGACTAATTTGAATATCCTGATTTTTTTGCAATAGTTACTTTTACGTTTCAAGGTCATCCAGAGGTAAAAAAAGAGGATGGCTGTCAATAACCACCGTGTAGATGCTCTCTTTTCACCAACAGCCAACATTAACCTTCATGCTACAAAATCGTTAAGCTGAGAATCTATGAAATACCCCATTTCAGACTAAATTTGGCTGAATTTGCTGACATTATTTTACTTTTCAATGTCATATAGCACTTGGGAAACACACTGTGTAGTGATCCGCTTTCATCAACGACCATGTTGAATTTTTAATTGTTGATATAATAGTCTTAAAGAGTGTAATTGCATGTGCCATTCTCACTATATTGACTAATCCCATATAAGTGAGAATGTTATAGGCCTACTTACGTTTGAATGTCAAATGCTGAAAAAGTCCTCATTTTTGGAAATGATGTTTCTTTATATTTTAAAAGTCATCTAGAGGTCAAATAAAATATGACAATGATGAAATAGATAAATACTTGTCTATCCCAAACACTGAAATCCAAATGAAAGGAAAATGTAGGCACTATCAGTAGGATTATAGCCGAGGGGCCTATTGTGAATTAGTAGAGAACAGACCGATATAATACATACGTTTTTTATGAAAAACAAATAAACCTACCATTTTAAAGATGTATTTTAGCCTATTTAGTTAATTTTAAAATATTAACAGTGAAATCAACATAATCGAAACTACTAGTAGGGCCTATGAGGATTGATTTGTTTACAGAATTCTAGATAAAAATGAACAATAATCATTGTAAAACTCAGTGATGATAACTAAATTATAAGATTCTGTATAAGAACACAATGGAAATCAATTTAAATATAGGCCCTGGTGAGAAAAAACAAGTAATGTGATTAGACCTCTATAGACCTATTGATAATATATAATTATCAGGAATATATATACAGCCCACTAGTCGATAATATTTTATTTATAACGGCTTGCCATAGGGTGAAGCTGATACGAAATATTTTTATATTTAGATAATAATTAGACCTATTCATAACCTCGAGATTAACGTCCGACTTGATTGAGCACTGAATAGGAGCAATGCAAATATTACAAATATCATGCAATCCACGTACATGCTCCAAAATTTGAAAATATCAGACCATTTTCTAGATTTTGTTAAGCCCTCAGAGGCCTGGTATCGGCTCATAGGTCACCACTTCAGCTTCAGCTAATACTGAATAAAATAAAATAGGGTGTCATTATTTTCTGAAGCTATAAGGTAATTTCCGGGGTCTTATAAAGGTCATGACGTTTGTATTCCAAAGTAATATAGTCGTGTAATATAACAAATTAAAGGAAATTAGCACGAAATAGTCAAAATTCATAATTAAAAAATATTCTGACGCTTTAAAGGTCATTTCTGGTCTCCTGAAGGGCATAACCCTGAACACATAAATAGTCCATGGGCCAGAATTGGTCACCGTGTACCCCTCCCCCACTACTCACCCACACCAACTTTTGTTGATATGTGCAAAACATCAAATGAGATGTTAGCAATAATAAAATAGGCACGAAATATATATTTTAACCGATTATGCGGGGGTATCCAAACCTGTCTAATATTAGAGGGTAGGGTTACGCAAACGTCTGTCCTTCCAGTTCTAATTTATAAAAGATAACTAAAGTTCCGTTCTATCAAGAATTTATAACAACTTCTTGGTTATACTGATGTATTGCATGATGCAGTGCATTAAACGGTTATCTCTACTACACATACGCTTGAACAATTTTTTTATCACAAATAATCGACAGCAAAACAAACTAGTAAACATGGTCAATGGAAACGACTAAATAAGACATAATTTTTGGCCATATATATACTTCACTTATTATATGTTTTCTAAACAGAGATGTGTATATCCTTAAAACTAAGTGGTATTTAGATGTGTACATTGTACATTGCATGTGTGCTTTTATTCTGGGTTGAAATATAAAACATTGAACTTTGCTCAGCATTTAAATCTATATTTTTCCCGGCTAGTTTTTATATAATTTGTGTGTGCTGAATACGAATAATTAGAATAAAACCATATATTTGGTGTCCTTCACCTATAAATGAGCAAAACCAAAAAATGGCCGCCAAAATCAAATCTTTTCTATATTTTTGTTACTAATAAATTTATGTCTCATGTTTTTCGATCAATATGACCTTTATTTGACCTTAAAATGGTTACCGCCAACACCACAAATAAAAGCGTTTCTATAGGTCAGTTGATGAACAATGAACTCCTTGTTTCAGCCCTCAAGTCACACAAAATCAATAAATTGAGCAATTCCGAGCCACAAATAAAAACAGAGGTTTAATTTACATTTTGATAGCCAATTTGCTTCTTGTTTATAGGAAGGTATTTTTCGCGGCCATTTTGGATTCAGTAACGTTTAGTCCTAATCCACTATGTTACCACAAATATGTACTCATAGTCATGTTTTTCAAACTGTGTTGTATTTATATATTATATAAACTGTTAGTTTGTATTTTGTGTTATTGGTACATTTCATGTAAAACCTGTGTATTAAAATGATCACATTGATTTCATGTAAAAGTTTTTTAGAGGATTTCTGAAGATATTTAAACACAATTTATTTCAATTTGAAATGTTATAAATCATGTAAATTGGTGAACAACTTTTATGATCACATAGCAGACTGTACATGACCCTAAATTAACATAATTATGCTTCATGTAATTTCACTGTACATTAAATTTGAGGTCAACAAACATGGGACAATTTACAATATTTTTTAAGCTCAAATTGGTCCCATAATTTATTAATTTTCCAAATATTTGGAAAATTTAACATGACATAGAATAAGGATTTATTTTATATAAATTTTGGGTACTTTAAATCAGAGATTATGCAAGCCCGGGACAATTGGTTATTTTGTTAAAACATAATGTTGTCCCGGATTTGTAAATGTATTTTTATGGAATTAATAAATTCTCAATCCCACATTTACTTTGTTTATATATTGTTTGTTTGGAGTTGATACATAAATGTCATATTATCGTCAACATGTTTAGCAGTATATTTTCAGTAATAGTAAATACATATAAAAACGGCGGATGTTTTTTTATCTAAAGGTCAAATACAGGTCATTTCTTCCCAAGACACAAGGAAATAATTATCAATTAAAAATCTTGCAGAAAACATAAATTGTGCGTTTATGTGCGACAAACTATAGAAAATATGTTTTTTTCCTAACATTTTGGTGGCCATTTTGTGTTTTGTTCATTTGCACGCGAAGGTCTCCAAATATAGAACGTTACCCGACAGATTCGCATCCAGCACACGCAAATTATGTGAAGACAAGTGAATACAAAAGTATACGCTAAAATCCCGAGCAAAGTTCCATGTTTCAGATTTCAACCCAGGCTAGATAGACTTATTTTAATAAAAGGCTGAAATATTCTTTCATTAAGAAATATGTACGACATTAAAAAATGTAAATATCACACATTTATAAGCATGAACATATCTGGGTTCAGAACACATAGGGCAGATATGGATATATCAAAAAACTATCATTTATTAGGCTGTTTTTAATTACTAGTTTGTTTTGCTCTCCATTCTGATTATTTTATAATAAAAAACATATCTTAGCGTACGCGTATGTGGAGAGACGAATATTTACTCTACTGCAATAAGTGATGTATTATTAGAACGGTGAAAATTAAATATCTGTTATTATGGTATATTGCATGTACTGATTGGTTAATCATAACATCAACGACAGAAGCTTACGTAACCCTAGCATCACCACTGAGGATCTCCTAAGATTTGACGTTGCGCCTTCTCCTCTTCTCTTTACTGAAGATGGCATGATGATTCATTCAAACAAAGGTAATCTACTGAAGGAGCTGTAAGTGTACCTAAACCCTGAAGATTATTGTTATAAACATAAGGTAACCGCTTCATTTGTCATTGATGTCATGGCAAATATATGACAAGTTTTCGCTACTGGTCTCTCCAACTACCAAGATCTTGTCTTAGCTTTAGCCTCCCTTTGTTTAGTATATCATCGATACGGCAGATGTGATTATGTTTTTGACATGTATTCAGAATGTCCTTCAACGACAGACTGTGGGAGAATGAGACACATCAAATAATAACAAATTTAATTTGGAGAATCAGATTTAAAGTCATTTTCGCAGAAACGCTCTTGTGACATATCCCATTGTAATTAGTCAGGTAATCAGTGATGATGACACATGCCAGTGTACAATGGTTCACAAAGGGAACCAAACATTGCTCAGACCCACCTTCACTCTGCATTTGAAGAATCTGATCTTCGTATTATTGTACATATTAAGGTCGCCCTAGAAGCAGGATATTATGCGTGTGTAGTGATTTCGAATGATACCGATGTAATTGTAGCCCTGCTTTACCATATGCAAATGTTCCTGCAGTGCAATCTTCATGGACTCTGGGTACGAGCAGGAGTAGCAGACACCATTAGATACATCCTATTAAACACCTTGTATGGCTGCCTCGGTGATCAACCGGCACTACATAGTCTTATAGGTTGTGACATAACTAGTAAAGTTGGCCCCAAGAAAGCGGCTTTAAAGCAAAACCAAATACATCTCTAAAGTATTTCGGTACTTCACCGACCCTCACTCCGATCATTAAATAAAACGCTGAGCATTACTTGGTAGATGTTTTGAAAAAAGGCAGTGATCAGTCCATAATCTACCGCCAACCAGTGAGGGACTACTACCCCATTTAAAACGTGCCTTCAGTAATGCCTACACTGTGGTGTTGAACCGTGAGATCGTTCAAAAACGAACGGGCTCTAATACAATTCTGGATCAATTGCTCGCTGCAATCACATGGCATAAACACGGCTGACGGATAACGGTTGTACTCCTGTTCCCACAGAGAACAGGTGCTCTGAGAGAGCCGTTTTGTGTGACATACCAAAAGCAGTGAGCTCTCTATCATGCCACTGCATGAGACGGAAACCACGGTTGACGAATATCAACTGAACTCCTGTTCCCACAGAGAACAGCTCTGAAAGGAGCTTTTTTTGTGTGTGACATAACAAAGCAGTGAGCTCTATATCATAACACTGCAAGAGGCGGAACCCGGTCTTAAGCAATGAACTCTTTATCATTACATTGCTAGCTTGGGTGATGGCACGGCGGACGCGGATGGTTGGCTAAAGATGACGGTTTAATGATAGTGGTTTCAAACACACTGCTCAGAAATCAGAGCACATTTCAAAACGGTCCGTCCTTGCCCTTTCCTGTGGTGGTTGGTCGCTCAAACGGCTGTTTCCATGGTTCAGCAGCCCTTGTTCCTTGTCTCTCGGACTTACGTTGCCAATGCTTTTTACAATCACCTACCTCACCTGAAAAGAGAGAGGCTAGACCAGAACCAGTGCATAATCTTGCGTCAGCCCTCGTGTTGTGCGCTCCCCTGATTACACGACCATGCATGCTTTAGAGACCCACCTCACTCCTAAAACCACAGAAGTACTTGATCCAGAGGAATTTGGCTTTGAAGATCACCACGGTCAATAATGATGCCGGTCACATCTTGGAAAACCCTTGATCCTCATCCTCAAAACTTCATCTATTTCCTGTGGAAATGTAGTTCTATAAATTGGTTATGGTGAATTGGTTGGCATAGGTTACACATAAATAATTATGTGTAAATATATAACTGTTGCTAGCACTAATGATGCTAATTAGGTTAGTTAAGATCACTCTACTTGTACAAGTAGTGTCGTCGCAATATATAATGTTATTAGTAATTGAACTCAAATAATATTGGTTGAATAATAACACAAGATTATACTGCATGCTTACTGGATAAATTCGTGTCCCCTTTAGATATAAACATTTTAGGAGCATTAATTAGCTTTCAGTATATCAGTCAAAACAGAGCCTATGTTATGTATATACAGGAAAAATGGCTGAATGCTATGGATTTTTGCTATGCATATACAGTGTACGAATATAATATATTAAATTTGTGCTACCAGTAACGACTGTGTTTAATCTGATTTAATCATACTTTTGTGATTATTCTTGAATATATCTCAATATGGATTCCATAGAGAATAAATACCGTAGGCCTACCCTGGGAAATTAAGAGTAAGGTTGACTTTGGTTGATAATTTTAATCCAAGTTCCTCCCAATTATTTTTTATTATCCTTGAATATAAATAATAATCATAATAATAATGATAACATTTATATAGCGGTGATTCTCATATGGATTCAGAGGCGCTTTATTATCGGTACATAATACTTCACAATAAACGGCTGAATGTCTTTCGGAATAGGTAAGTTTTAAATTTTCGTTTAAACCCATCTAAGCTCAAGGGCTCTCTCATTGATGAGTTAGTACCTGTGCTGAACCAGTTGTTGCGTAGCTGTCACTGTTAAACAGCGCCTTATTTGGCGAATGCAGAAAAGCCAATAGTTACAGATTTTACATAACTTTGTTATTTTGTTAATACATGTTCATACTGCTATCAAAATACACCCCGATATTCTTAGCGCATGGATTTGCCTCTATATCGCAGTCGCCGATTCTAACGCCATCAATGTTCACCTTGGTGATGCGGGGTGGGGCAAAAACAACACTATCATTCAATATGGATTACATAGGATAATAAATACCGTACCGTAGAAAATTGAGAGTAAGGTTGACTTTGGTTGATGATATTGATCCAAGGTACCCCAAATATGTCCGAGTAATTGTATGTCCTTGCTCAATATCTTAAGTCGGTAGTAATAAACAAAACATAACGGTTCCACATTCAATTTTGGATGTGTGACAAATGAATGAAATATCTCATATTTTTTAGACAAGAGCGATAAATAGCCGTATTTCATACCCCCCCCCCCCTCTAAAATTGTAGTTATAAAATATCCCACAATGGCATTACTAGCTCACATTTTCACTGTGGTTATGGCAAGTCATCTTGTTTTTGACCTATTCATGACCTTGAAACATAAAATTAACCAAATTATTCAGAAATGAGGTATTACATTGGATTCTAGGGCTAGTAAATCATAACTTAAAAATTCAAGTTTGCCGACGGCGTCCATTTTGGATTTATGCAATTAAATCAAATAACGATTTTTTTGTCGCTCCCATTCCATTATTGTATAGCACCTTACTGGAGTCTAGGCAGTTTTCCAACCATCATATATATGCATTTCAAGTGAATATTATTGTAGCAAAAACAACAAAATAATCTATTTTCAGCCGATTTTAGCTGAAGTGGCCTTCATGTGACCTTGAGATGATATTACCATGACCTTGGGGTAACTCCTCTATGAAGCCCAGCCCCAAACCATGTCACCGTGTGTACTTGGGTTGGGTTCAGACACATTTGTTGGAAGGGCTGATTATTTGTCCAAATATATATTTGTGTTATATTGTTGTACCAATTCTGCCATATCAGACAGGGATGACACAAGGCGAAGGGTGATTTGACGGGGATAAAGACCCTCCAACCTTATATTATCTCTGCAACCTCTCGGGTGTTCCGGCATAGGTCTATGTTGGGGCATAGGTGGGTTTCAAGCCATCCTTGACATCTCAAGTGAATATAATTGTAGCAAAAACAATAAAATAGACTATTTGCAACGTTTTCAGCAGATTTGACCTACATGTGACCTTGAGATGACCTTACCGTGACCTGATTGATTGATTGATTGATTGATTGATTGATTGATTGATTGATTGATTGATTGATTGATTGATTGATTGATTGATTGATTGATTGATTGATTGATTGATTGATTGATTGATTGATTGATTGATTGATTGATTGATTGATTGATTGATTGATTGATTGATTGATTGATTGATTGATTGATTGATTGATTGATGTTTTTTTCTATAGATAAAAATGGGCAGCTTGGTTGCAAAACAAATATCCTCCAATACATCTAAACTAACAAATATATTACTTATCATACTGTATCCACCAATTACATGATGCACATTGAAATATGCATGTATTAAACAATTTATACTCTATTATGGCGTCTATTTTGAAATTTAGCAAAATTTACTTTTGAAAATTCAGAGGTTTGTTTGCATCTGTCGAGCATTTCATGTCCATTTATTCGGACAGCGTCGATGAACGCTGGTAAACGTTCACCAGCGTTCACCGATGCTGTTAATCCGTGAGCGCTGGTTGACGTCGTATACATTGGGATTTTCCAATTGACGACGCTGAGTAACTTATGACGTTCGTGAACGTATGCCTGTATACCGCATTCGCACATCCAATACAATCGATAATAATTATGTCTACACATTTCTATGCCGGAATGCGAAATCCCAGATTACACGGGCATTGATGCTTAAAGGAAATGAAATGAAATGAATCGGGCTTTAGGCCACCTTTGTGCGTATATAGGCTAAACTGGGCCAGGAGAACCTCCTGAGGATGGTGAGATGATTGAGATGACACTGTCCTCCGGACACAGGATTCGAAATTCGAGTCCTGGCGGTCTGAGGCCGAGCACGCTACCTCTCGGTCAAGGAGGCTCCCCACAATACTAACTTTCACACGTGGATGGGGAAGAAACAATTTCGTTTCTTTCAAACCGCCGAGACCGGGAACCGAACCCCGGACTCTGGCGTGAAAGGCAGCGGTGCTAACCACTACCCTAGGGCCCCCGCCCGATGCTTAAAGGACTGTCATTGTAACTTATTGTTATTAGTAGTTGAGAGCAAACTGCAAAGAATTTTGTGTACCATAACGACACAAAAGATATTGCACCAGCACCACACAACACCAATAATAGCAAACCATGTGTTTATCACAATACTTGAAATAATGTCGATTTAGCGTTGCGTTGATTTAGCGTTGTATCCCATCGACCCTCCCGCTTTAAGTCATGGGCTGAATGCGTCGTGTTTGCTGAAAAGTTGCGAAAACAGCAGCAGAAGCACCAGCGCGGTGGTGGCAGCACCATCCGAAACATCAGCACTACTCTGCACTACTCTGAAAGGCTGCAGATGTAGCAGCAACAACAGCAGAAATCGCAGAACAAACGAAATCCCAGCAGCAGCAGCTGCAGAAAAATAGCAGCAACAGGGAACATTGCAGCAGCAATAGCAGGAGATGCCGCAGTAGAATCAGCAGCTGGTCTCAGATGAGGAGAGCACCATCGAGGATTACTACAAGTAAACTGTCTCTGTTGTGTATGGCCGAACCACGGGATATCCGAACACACGTTGCGACATGTGGTTGTAAGTTTGCTGCTTGGAACTAAAACACCCGGAAATACGTGTATTTTATACAGACATGCTGTTTAGGAACACGACACCCATATATTTGTTGAGTTTAGTACATTAACCACACTTTGTGTGGTTATAAGTAAGTGCGCTGATTGAAATCTCAGCACTCATCAACGTGTGGTTGTACATGAGCTAATTAGAAATACAATACTTAAAAAACGTGTGGTTGTACAACAGCCAATTGGAAATACATCACTTAAAAACGTGTGGTTGTCAACGAGCTCATTGGAAATACAACACTTAAAAACGTGTGATGTACCTGAGCTAATTGCAAATACAACACTTATGAATGCGAGGTTGTACATGTGATAACTTGAAATACAACACTTATAAACATATGATTGTACAACAGCTGATTGGAAATACAACATTTATAAACGTGTGGTTGTACATGAGTTAATTGGAAATACAACACTTATAAACGTGCGGTTGCACATGAGCTAATTAGAAATACAATACTTATAAACGTGTGGTTGTTTGAGAGCTAATCGGAAATATAACAAGTATAAACGTGTGGTTGCACATGAGATAATTGGAAATAAAACACTTTATAAACGTGTGGTTGCTCATGAGCTAATTAGAAATACAACACTTAAAAACGTGTGGTTGTACATGAGCTGATTGGAAATACAACACGTATAAACGTGTGGTTGCACATGAGCTAATTGGAAATACAACACTTAAAAACGTGTGGTCGCACATGAGCTGATTGGAAATATAACACGTATAAACGTGTGGTTGCACATGAGCTAATTGGAAATAAAACACTTATAAACGTGTGGCTGCTCATGAGCTAATTGGAAATACAACACTTAAAAACGTGTGGTCGCACATGAGCTGATTGGAAATACCACACGTATAAACGTGTGGTTGCACATGAGCTAATTGGAAATAAAACACTTATAAACGTGTGGTTGCTCATGAGCTAATTGGAAATACAACACTTAAAAACGTGTGGTTGCACATGAGCTAACTGGAAATACAACACTAATAAACGTGTGGGTGTACATGAGCTAATTGGAAATACATCACTTATAAACGTGTGGTTGTACAAGAGCTGATTGGAAATACGACACGTATAAACATGTGATTGTACATGAGCTGATTGGAAATACGACACATATAAACATGTGATTGTATAATTGCTGACTGGAAATATAACACTGAAAAACATGCGGTTCCGAGCCTATAGGGTATGGTTATTAGAACGACAACAAAGCTAAACGTGTGGTTGCAGGCCTATATTTATAGTATACATGTGATATTAGATTGAACTACAACACTAATAATTTTGTGGTTGTACACCAATATGTGATAATTGAAACTACAACGCTCATAAACGTGTTTTTTTCCTGTGATAAAAGTTGTAACACATAAAAACGGGTGGCTTTAAATGTGCTGACTGGAACTGCATGGAACGCACATAAATTGAGTAGGCTGCTGAGAACTTGGACACAATCCTTCAGCTGTCACTAACTTTGCCAGTTACTTTGAACCCACCGTTTATCAAACTCAAAATGATTTAGGGAGCAAAGAGTTCCGTTTATAGTCTCGCACGAATGGCTGACATATGCTAAACAAGAATTATCACTTGGTCGTTATAGTTGATACTCTGTCTATCGGTGATTCATAGCAATGTGTGGAATTCTTAGACCCGAGCGTTTACGCTGGACTTAAAGTTAACACGAGTTCACAAAATCTGTGGCATTTTCAGGTAAGTCTTAACAGAAACAAATTACCCATTTATTTCCAAATTAGTACATGTTTAATTCCACTTATCCACTTTGAAGCCAATATTTGATTATAAGCGATCGACACCCGGACTGGTGTCTGTCTGTTTAATATTAACACTCTAGTCGTCATGTCTATACATACATGTATAACTGTTATATAATTTATATGTGCAAGTGTATATTTATAAAATATGAGCTATCAAGTTTTTGTAACACATCCTCACTGTGATATGTAACATATAATTATTCGATACCGGCCGCCGTAGTCTAGTGGTGGGCACAAAGTCGGGAGGTCGTGGGTTCGAATCCCACATCGGACATGATGGGGATTTTTCTACGACCGGCCCAAACCCAGGGTGAGTTCGACACAGGCTCAATGGGTAGGTCAAGCCACTGACCGAGATTCATCCACTAAAAAGGATGCGACATTGGGGGGCGTCTCGGAGCTATGACCCATCTGGGAATGATTAGTTACCAAGGGCCCGCAGGTGCTTGTGATGGCCGGGCCCGGGTAACTCTGGGATATAAGTTCGGTGGTCAGTCGGATTGAGGTCGGGCTGATTACATCAGGACCAAGTGACAGGAAATTGGTCTCACAGCCCTGTCAAGTAGTCCCACGACCAATATAGACCTGCTGTGTCAACCCACATATACAGACTGCACATGCACAGCACTCGCACTGCATATAATAAAAATGAGCCCCGGTTGGGCTCGACAAAAATATAGAAAAAAAAAAAATTATTCACAATTGACGCACAAAGCCGTTTCTAATGAGTTAAAAGGTAGTCCTGACTTTTTCTTAAATTACCTACTATAAAGTACCAATGATTGTTCTCTTATTTCATATTTTTATTTGCACATAATATTTATGGGTTTCAGTTAATGTGTGTTTTGATAAGATGCAACTGTAGTGCATTTGAACTCGTTACCGGAACTGAATAAGCGACTATCGCCATAGCGGTTATTGCCATAATAAACACGTTGTTATTACTATTTTTAGTGTTTTAATTTTGTTCCTGGACGTAATGGACTGTGATAAATCAAAATTTCCATACTAATAAGCAGCTGTTCATTGGATAATTACATAACGCTGAATTATTTTTTATGAAATACTTAAAAAAAAAATTGTATAACTAAACTATTCTCCAATACTGTCACGCAAAGACAACCTGCTTACTTGGAGAGTGGGCTAGTACAGAAGAATGTCTTTGCACGACACATCCTGTACAGTCAAAGCAGAATATTTCTGAACAAAATTGCATTCCAGCAAATACGTTCACAGCGTCTGAAATATCTGGCGCTGCTCAGAAGTATTACTGCCTGAAGAATTATATGATCCAAAGGCAAACGGTGGTAACTGCTTACTTGATAAGTAAGCAGTCCCAACTATATTATCTGCAACAGTGACGGCAGCTGAAACAATAATTCGCTAAATTTGAATATTAATGGCGGTGTTGGTGGTAATTAAATCAATTATACAAATAACAGTCGCACCCACCACTTGATCGAGATACAGAGACAAGTAAGTTTAAGGGGCCATCTCGACCAATCCGAAGCCTACGATATATCGTAACTTGTTCGAAAATACGGACCCTGTTGTGCAATGACAAATATCAGTCGTTGCTTACTTTACAAATGGGCAGTTACTGCTGTTTAAAGTTTGGCTTCACATTCGAGAGCTCGACGCGAATATTAAATTAGGTCCGGATGGCACCTAGCGTGAGGCTTGAAAAACAGTCCTTGACACTTTTCGGGCAATCCAATCAGACTAACTGAATGTGCACTTAAAAGCACGTCAACTCCACTTAAGATGAGCGCACCTGCTTGCCTTCGCAAAGCAGTATTAAATCATGGCCCAGTATATCTACGTTTCTGGTTTCAGTTGTACCCCAGCTGCCCCTATCTCTGAAATCAGCGTGGTGCTATCTGGGAGCAAATAAGTCCCGCTGTTCGTACACAGTGGACCACTCCTTTAATATTTTAGGTGTCTCTGATTGGTTGCCGTGACCCACGCGGTGCTTTATCATGTTTATAGGTGTACCAATAACCTGGCGTTAATATACGGCTGACCACCGCTTTAACAGCCACCGTATGGAATGGCATAGAATACAAACCACCACATTATGTGTAACCCTTTACCCTTTAACCACCGGTTCCGTCCATATTCGTTTTTTTTACATTTTATATCAGCACATTACATATCAGCTTTTAAACCCGTTAAAGATCAAAAGTGACATTATTCAGCAAGATTTGAAATGTTTTGACCTCCATTTTGTCAAATCTGAATAATTTTCACTCACTTGAAGTTGTGGATCGCGTCAGCGAGACACAACTTCAAGTGGGTGAAAATTCATATCGAATAATTTGGCGGCTAAAGGGTTAAAGAGCTGAAATATTTTTGTTTCAACCAGAGCCGCAATCGACTTTATGCGTATACATACGTCAGATTCTGGCATCTTAGAAAACAAGATAAATTAAACCAATGTAGCGTTAAGTTGGGCCACCGTGGCCCAACTTAACGCTACATTGGCTTAACGTCTCGTGTTTGCTTGGTACATTACATTATTCTTCATTGTTCCAGACAGAATACATCCCATTGAACCGCTTCCATTTAGCGTCACTGCATGACGACACATCCCACGATGCACACCATCCTCACTACAATACTGTGGTCACTCACCTGGTTGTCATGGATACTGACGTTCCTCATATCCGGTTGTCATGCTCGCTCTCACCCGGATGTCAACAGTCGCAGTTGGATAGACAGCAGGTAAATATAGACAATCGGCGGGTGTGCGCATTCTCAAAGCGATTGGCATAGGAATCAGCCATTTGATTGGTTGAGATGGTCATCTCCTCGACGAATCACGTGGACAAGATCTGGGTCAATCGCTTTAAAATTACCAGCCCTGGTTCGAAGTGTCATATGTAAATGAAAACAGTGTTCGGTTTTGCATGATTGAATTTGAATGAAATTATCCCAGAAAGCACGAGCCATTGAGCCAATGTTGCTTTGAAGCTGATCAAGCGTCGCAGAATGTAGGCCAATATTAAAACAAAATTGGCTCAACGTTTTGTGCTTGCTGGGATGTATACCATTAAATCACTATGGAATAGCCAAACCGAGCATAATTATCCATTCTCCCGTGCAAATGAAACCAGTAACTGATTGACTATTAAAGTCACATTAAACCAGGATCGCAAGATTTTTGCCGATTTCTCCATCAACTCTAAACCGATTTCCTTGAAATTTTGGAAAGGCTATTTTCTATTCACATCCTAACAGGCTAACAGCTGTAACAAAAATAAAAAATTGTATTGAATATTTCGAAAGTTAGACCAAAATTTCATGAAAATCTGTTGAGAATTGACTGAGAAATCAGCGAAAACCATGCGATCCTGGTTGATCAGTTTTATTGTGACTTTGGGTATAGTTTCAGTCAAAGCTGTTTGCCTAATTTGCACTGCAACATGATCTGACAACTTACCTTTAACTAACCCTTTCAAGCCAGAATTTACCATTGTCATCTTCATCCACTACAAGCCGCGAATTCTCGACTTCCAGTGGACCAAGAAGAAGTGGGGAGTGAATGAAAACAAATTGCTATTATTAAAGCAGTTCCATAAACACTTTTTATCTAAACCCCCTAGATTTTAGGAAATTAGGTCATTTTTTAGAGATGCAAGATGATGCTTTTATGCATCGTGAAGACTTAAAAGGTTGATAACGTAATGTGAGTCACAAGATATCTGAAGAGTAAGCGTGGTTATTGTTTAGCAAATTTAGTCGCCATGTGGTTCTGTATACTCCTGTATACTGCTCTGCAAAGCCAAAAGGCCGTAACTGCTTACTTGACAAGTAATTTATCTAGCTATAGATATAGATAAAGTACGACAAGAGTCATAAATAAATGTTGTTTGAACAGGTAATAAAAAGGCGGTAGCTAACCGTACGTAATCTTTTACAATTTAGCTCTATGGACAGCATCGCTTACGGAATGACGGGCTCCCATTGATGGTCATAATGACTCAGCCGTACGAATAGCAACTCCTTATTTTAATGAGAACACACTATTACCTCGTGTGCCAGAAATGAAATGCCTGTAAAAATTACTACAGAATCAATTAAAATACGCTAAAAATGATAATTACAGAAACACTCGAATTATATTTTTTTCAAAACAAAACCATTCAATCATGATGATAATTAAGATTGTGGAATGTGATTAACACCAAAAATACATGGTAATTATGTGTCCACATCTGTTGATTTAAATAATGGTTTAATGGCAGTACATTTTCACTAAATATAAATAGTAAATCAAAGTAAAGAAGTTTTTGTGCTTATGTGTGATAAGATGTGTTTTTTTCTACTTGATTCTACAAAATAATGTAAATAAGTAGCATTGTGATTGATAAAATAATTTGTGACAGATGCTAATCAAATAATGCAATTTGTTTAATGTCTGTAACAGAAATATTATACTAAATTGATGCTGAGCATTGCGTTGGATGTATGAACAATATAAGCAAATAGATGGACAGGACAGAGGATAACCGAGTATACTAGTAGATCTGGTAATATACGCGAGATTTTATTTTTTGCGAATTCCGCGTGGAGGACAAATAGACTTCGAAGTCCCAAAATCACAAATTTGTTAAAATATAAACACGCGAAAATTACCAGATCTACAATATTGGACTTTTGTGCTTTTAGACGTGGTTTTATCTTGATGACAATCGCTTAATATAAACAAACGTACTTAACAACCGTGCAGAGACAAGCAGCAGTGACTGCTCACCTTTCAATCAAGCACAGTAATCTTAGCCTATCCATAGCAGAATGAAATAGCTATACATTTAAAAATTAAACATGTTAAATCAGTAGGGACGAAAGCAGTTACCATGGTTTGCCTTTTCATATCAGCATGAAATAACAATATATATAAATACATGTATACATCAAAATAAGTCAATGATATGTATATAACATAGGACCAGCATTGGGTCAACGTCTCGTGTTTCCTGACGCGTCTCACCAAACACCAAACATTTGCATAGCATTTGTACAACGTCAGTCCAGCGTCTTCGACGTTGGTCCAACCCTGTATAAATGTTATACAAATGTGTTGCGTTTGCTGGGGTAGCTTCAGGTGAACGTGCATCGTATAATTAGGATTTTCCAGGACATTGCGCATGCAGCACTAATCCGACGATCCTGGGCTGATGATGACATAAGGCAAACGGTTTTTCTCGCAATCTGTCTTTGAATCGGGATGCGTCGAGGCGTGAATGTGCCAGCTCTTCCAGAAAGAACTTACGTCTCTCAGACTGCTAATGTAAACTTAATATATTAAGATAAATCACTCGGTAGATTGTGTGTGTGTGGAATAAATACACGAATGAATGAATGAATGAATGAATGAATGAATGAATGAATGAATGAATGAATGAATGAATGAATGAATGAATGAATGAATGAATGAATGAGTGCATGAATAGATAGATAGATGTTTTATAGACACAAATTCAAGTGATTGCCGACTTATTTGTCATAGCAATATATATATATATATATATATATATATATATATATATATATAATATACAATATGTACAGCTGGGTTAGAATGGTTAGTTCTGTGAATCACATAATAATATCGACATGGTATGTACACTTACATTCCGGCTTCCCATTTACACATTTAAACAACCTTAGGGTATTTAAAATATTCATCATAACTATTTAAAATAACGTCACACACCATACAGCATTATCATGGGATATGTACATGGGACATATATGTCCCGCGCATGAATGAATGAATAAATGAATAAATGAATAAAAGAATAATGAATGACTGAATGACTGAATGACTGAATGAATGAATGAATGAATGAATGAATGAATGAGGTTTTGTGCGGTTTTTGTTTGTATAGATGCCCTCTAAACGGGCTCAGTGGAACTTCCTGGTACGGTGAGGTGAATCAGACAACACTGTGATCCATCACTGTCTCTGCAATACAGAATCTAAAACTTTTCAGGTGGTCGTATGAGATACATTATAAGGGGGGGGGGAGGGATCCTGAGTTCTGGTGTGACAGCCGGTACTGCTGGCCACTGTGGCCAGCATACTGGCTGTCACACCAGAACTGACGCCATCCCGACCTGGCGTGTCCGGATATTGAAGATTATGTAGTCATGTACATTTGTCTAAGCATTACATGTATATAAATCTAATAATTCAGTCATCAACTCTGTTCGGTAGTTTCAATGGCAGTGAACCCTTTCCAATACATCGGAGGTTTAGCCTATCAATCAACACATTACATATCCATGATGACCATAATGATTACCACAAGCCTGTAAACAAACCCAAGTGATGCCAATACATGGGAAGTTTGAACCTATCAATCAACCGATTACATAACCATGATGATCATATTATCACCAGCCTGTAGACTAACTGCTGCCAATACACTGAAAGTTTTAGTCTAACGTTATCAATAGACAGACTACATAATCACGATAACCATAATGATTATCACCAGCCTGTGGACCAATCCGCGTGATGCCAATACACAGAAAAATTTGAGCCTATTAATTGACAGACTACATAACCATGATATCCCTAGCCTGTAGATTAACCGCGTGATGCTAATACAAGGGAGGTTTGAGCCTATCAACCAACAGACTATACATAACCATGATGACCATATTATTACAAGCCTGTAGACTAACCCGCGTGATGCTACAAGGGAGGTTTGAGCCTATCAACCAACAGACTACGTCATAACCATGATGACCATATTATCACCAGCCTGTAGACTAACCCGTGTGATGCTAATACATGGGAGGTTTGAGCCTATCAACCAACAGACTATACATAACCATGATGACCATATTATCCCCAGCCTGTAGACTAACCCGCGTGATGCTAATACAAGGGAGGTTTGAGCCTAGCAACCAACAGGCTATACATAACCATGATGACCATATTATCACCAGCCTGTAGACTAACCCCCGTGATGCTAATACAAGGGAGGTTTGAGCCTAGCAACCAACAGACTATACATAATCATGATGACCATATTATCCCCAGCCTGTAGACTAACCCCCGTGATGCTAATACATGGGAGGTTTGAGCCGATCAACCAACAGACTATACATAACCATGCTGACCATATTATCCCCAGTCTGTAGACTAACCTGTGTGATGCTAATACATGGGAGGTTTGAGCCTAGCAACCAACAGACTATACATAACCATGATGACCATATTATCACCAGCCTGTCGACTAACCTGCGTGATGCTACAAGAGAGGTTTGAGCCGATCAACCAACAGACTATACATAACCATGATGACCATATTATCACCAGCCTGTAGACTAGCCTGCGTGATGCTAATACATGGGAGGTTTGAGCCTAGCAACCAACAGACTATACATAACCATGATGACCATATTATCACCAGCCTGTAGACTAACCTCCGTGATGCTAATACATGGGAGGTTTGAGCCTATCAACCAACAGACTATACATAACCATGATGACCATATTATCACCAGCCTGTAGACTAACCCACGTGATGCTAACACATGGGAGGTTTGAGCCTAGCAACCAACAGACTATACATAACCATGATGACCATATTATCACCAGCCTGTAGACTAACCCTCGTGATGCTAATACATGGGAGGTTTGAGCCTATCAACCAACAGACTATACACAACCATGATGACCATATTATCACCAGCCTGTAGACTAGCCCGTGTGATGCTAATACAAGGGAGGTTTGAGCCTAGCAACCAACAGTCTACACATAACCATGATGACCATATTATCACCAGCCTGTAGACTAACCCGCGTGATGCTAATACATGGGAGGTTTGAGCCTAGCAACCAACAGACTATACATAACCATGATGACCATATTATCACCAGCCTGTAGACTAACCCTCGTGATGCTAATACATGGGAGGTTTGAGCCTATCAACCAACAGACTATACACAACCATGATGACCATATTATCACCAGCCTGTAGACTAGCCCGTGTGATGCTAATACAAGGGAGGTTTGAGCCTAGCAACCAACAGACTATACATAACCATGATGACCATATTATCCCCAGCCTGTAGACTAACCTGCGTGATGCTACAAGAGAGGTTTGAGCCGATCAACCAACAGAATATACATAACCATGATGACCATATTATCCCCAGCCTGTAGACTAACCTGCGTGATGCTAATACATGGGAGGTTTGAGCCTAGCAACCAACAGACTATACATAACCATGATGACCATATTATCCCCAGCCTGTAGACTAACCCGTGTGATGCTAATACATGGGAGGTTTGAGCCTATCAACCAACAGACTATACATAACCATGATGACCATATTATCCCCAGCCTGTAGACTAACCCCCGTGATGCTAATACATGGGAGGTTCGAGCCTATCAACCAACAGACTATACATAACCATGATGACCATATTATCACCAGCCTGTAGACTAACCTGCGTGATGCTAATACATATGGGAGGTTTGAGCCTAGCAACCAACAGACTATACATAACCATGATGACCATATTATCCCCAGCCTGTAGACTAACCCGTGTGATGCTAATACATGGGAGGTTTGAGCCTAGCAACCAACAGACTATACATAACCATGATGACCATATTATCACCAGCCTGTAGACTAGCCTGCGTGATGCTAATACATGGGAGGTTTGAGCCTATCAACCAACAGACTATACATAACAATGATGACCATATTATCACCAGCCTGTAGACTAACCCGTGTGATGCTAATACAAGGGAGGTTTGAGCCTATCAACCAACAAACTATACATAACCATGATGACCATATTATCACCAGCCTGTAGACCAACCTGTGTGATGCTAATACAAGGGAGGTTTGAGCCTATCAACCAACAGGCTATACATAACCATGATGACCATATTATCAACAGCCTGTAGACTAACCCCCGTAATGCTAATACATGGGAGGTTTGAGCCTATCAACCAACATACTATACATAACCATGATGACCATATTATCACCAGCCTGTAGACTAACCTGTGTGATGCTAATACAAGGGAGGTTTGAGCCTATCAACCAACAGGCTATACATAACCATGATGACCATATTATCACCAGCCTGTAGACTAACCCCCGTGATGCTAATACATGGGAGGTTTGAGCCGATCAACCAACAGACTATACATAACCATGATGACCATATTATCCCCAGCCTGTAGACTAACCTATGTGATGCTACAAGGGAGGTTTGAGCCGATCAACCAACAGACTATACATAACCATGATGACCATATTATCACCAGCCTGTAGACTAACCTGTGTGATGCTAATGCAAGGGAGGTTTGAGCCTATCAGCCAACAGGCTATACATAACCATGATGACCATATTATCACCAGCCTGTAGACTAACCTGTGTGATGCTACAAGGGAGGGGTTTGAGCCCTTCAACCAACAGACTATGCATAACCATGATGACCATATTATCACCAGCCTGTAAACTAACCTGTGTGATGCTACAAGAGAGGTTTGAGCCTATCAACCAACAGACTATACATAACCATGATGACCATATTATCACCAGTCTGTAGACTAACCCCCGTGATGCTAATACATGGGAGGTTTTAGCCTAGCAACCAACAGACTATACATAACCATGATGACCATATTATGACCAGCTTGTAGACTAACCTGTGTGATGCTACAAGAGAGGTTTGAGCCTATCAACCAACAGACTATACATAACCATGATGACCATATTATCACCAGCCTGTAGACTAACCCGCGTGATGCTACAAGGGAGGTTTGAGCCCATCAACCAACAGACTACGTCATAACCATGCATGCTAACCGTATTATCACCAGCTTGTAAACAAGTAAAGACAAACCACCTGATGCCAATGCACCGGTGGTTTGAGTATAATAATAGCAAGCGACAGACTACATAACTATGATAACCATATTATCTGTCTCGGTGAATAGAACAAGCAACCATCTAGAAATAACATTATTCCGCTTTATAGTTTTCCTTCGTGATCCTTTTCTTTAACAAGTGTAAATGCAATTTACGATTGGTACAGTCATTTGCAAGGGACTCATTGGGAAGCTGCAGTACGATGCAACATAATCGCTTGGTGACATGGGGGAATAACTCTGATGGCTGTCATAGCTCTACGCCTGTCCATTACCTTGTTGTGCGAAGGCAAACGGCAGTATTTGCATTATTTGCAAGTAAGCAGTTACTTTATGCTGCTTTCCTTTGTACTGGAGTTTTGAATAATCCAAATGATCATAAAAATTGATTGGGCATACATAATTACACGTGTGTATCCCCCGAGAATGGCGCCGTCATAATCAGTGAAATAAGTACATTACCGCTTTTTGTTTCGCAAAGTACATCTGCGGTTACCCATTTGAAGTGTTTTAATCTTTCATCGACTTCATGTCCCATTACACTGGAAAGGCAAACATTTTTTATCAATATCATTTCAGGGGTTTCCGTAATTTACTATTGCTTCATTTGAATACCTATATAATGGGTCTACGGCCATCAGAACTATTTCACTCTCTCAGTGCGGGGATTGATTTTAAACGTCAGAATCTGACGTCTACATACGTCAAATTCTGACCCAGCATATGCCTATATGCTCGACGTCCTGTGCTTCAGAAGCATACTAATTGGGCTTTGTGTATTCGATGCACTGACGCATTGACGCACTCAACTGACGCACTGTGTATTCGACGCACTGAGACATCGACGAACTCAACTAATGTGTTCGACGCTCTCAATTGACCAGCGAAAAAAATGTTCAGTAGTATATACCGCATCGCAATTTCCACATCAATTTACTACTTTCTCGATGCTATTTGCTTCGCATATGTGTTGCGATGCAAAAAATATTTTATTTTACAGATACAATCTACAAGCAGTAAAACATTACATAGGTCTGTGTTGGGGAAATATAAACTGCCTAAATCTCCTAGAGGGAATAAGGGCAATCTGTTATAGGCCTTGCTGATATATCTTCTTGTTTATATTATATTCTTGCTGGAGCATCGTCATTAAAAAAACAAATGATTATTGTTCATTGGAATTATTTTTAATCTGTAATTAGAGTAAATGTCTGGTTCTACACTTAATTTTCTGCTTTTCTCGGAAATGATTTCCTCTTTTTCTGCTGAAGAAATATCCCGAACTCAACCGCATCGCCGTCTGTTTGCCTCACTCGAGCGGGATATACTGTTTCTTCCCCGCCCACTCGTGCAAATTGAATTATGGGGAGCCTTTGCGACTGAAAGGTAGTATAAAATAGTACTTCAAATTTCGAATCTTGTATCTAAATGACAGTGTCAGCTGATTTATCTAGCCATCCACAAGAGACGTCCCCAGCTCAGTTTAACCTGCAGGTGAACAAACATGGCTCAAATACCCATTTGTTCAATTATTCATTCATTCACTTGCACATGTTATTGAATAATTTCTCTCGTTCTCCATTTAATATCCTTCCTGTACAATAAAACGTGCTTTGTTATTATGGGTTCCGGGCAAAAACGAATCAACGCAACGAGTTCATTATTAGACGAGTAATCGATTTAACCCTTTAGACCCAGGGGCTCATCTCACTAAGAATCTTAAGATTAAGATCAACTTAGCTTGGTCTTATTTTCATTGAAAAACGTTAGGATTTATCTTAACTTTTCTAATACAAATAAGAGAAAGTTAAGATAATCTTAATTTTAAGATTTTGAATGGGATGGGCCCCTGTCCTTGTAGGTATAACTGCCCCTTCCACCCTGACAGCCTGGAGCAGTATGGTGATGATAATATCATCTGAATGGTCAATTTTTAAAGGGCAGGCTCGACAGAAGCATTTATTTACTGGTCCGGCCTTTATTACTTGATTTTCCCAAAATTGGAGAAACCCCATCCCTCCAAATTGATTCAGGAAAAATCAACTGAAAATCTTGACCCAATATATGTAATGATTATCGCAAGTACATCATGTAAACGCAGGAATATTTGCTCATTTCTGCCGAGATTGCAATTCCAGCTTCAAATGATCCAAAAAATGTCGCCCGCTGTCCCAACATTGATTCAACATTCCTGTGTCGTGTTTGCTGATTATATGGCTTGAATCAGTGACCAGCGATGACCATGGTCACAGGTGGAGCGGCTGTGGCCAAAGTGGAATCTGATCCACGTGAAAGCTTCTCTCAGTGTCTGCGGGGGGGGGGGGGGGCGAAGGCAAATAGCAGTAACTGCTTACTGCTGTGCGCCTTTGCATTGGCCGCGGTTAACAGACAAGAAAAGTATGACATGAAAAGTAGGCAGTTACAGCTGTTGTCTGCCTTTGCATTGCTGTGGTGGAAAGACAACGAATATAAGACGTGAATCGTAATCACATTTACCGCCGTGTTTGTGTTTATAGTAAAGATTTGCTGGGACATATCACTTTTGAATACCAAACTATTGGCGTGTTAAGGTGCGGCCCTACCGGACGCCGCGCCGCGCCGCGCCGCGCGTTAAAAAATGCGGCGCCGTGAAAGATAAACTTTTCCCAGCTTTCATTTCGCAGTGTAGCCCCTGCTATGATAAACAGTAAAATATATCTTTTTTTAACGCGTTCGGTGGGGCCGCACCTACTGATTTTTTTTGGCGCCACGCAGCGCGACGCGGCGCAGCGCGGCGTTTGGTGGGGCCGTAGCTTTACATGAGTTATCTATTGATATGTTTAATTAGAACGAACGCACAAAACTTGAACATTCAAAAGTTAAAAATGTATTTCAAAATGTATAGAATCATAAGATTTCAAGCGTTGAAACCTTATGCGCGTTTTAATGAGTAAACATGCTGATTGCGGGTATCAGGGGCATCAAGCTACTCATGGAATTATTTCTGCTTACAGAGGTTCATTCAGCAGTGCCAGTGACTCTTCAATGGGGAGATATTTTGCATTCACTTTGGTTTTTGTTTTATTTCTGTGTGTTGTCATCATACCCAAAGGGGCCTGTCAGACCCCCTGTTAAAATGAATCAGACCTGCTCATTCAAGGAAGCGATTATTTAATTGGAATTTTCAGTCACTGAGGTTGTGACTTGCTGACGCGATCCACAACTATAAATGCATGAAAATTATTCAGATTTGACAAAATGGTAGTTATCGATTTTGAAATATCGCTGATTGATATCACGTTTTAAGCCTATACATGCTCGAAAGTTACTCATTAATGGAGGCATCCTGTTCCATTTTAACAGTGCTTATGTGATGTCATAATCATTTTGTATGCTATCTTGTTGTCATATCATTTTGTCATATATTTGTCATAATTATTTTGTATGCTATATCATGTTTATTTCGAGAATCATTTAATTTGTGCCTGGAAATACAAGTATTGAAATGAACATTTCTTGTTTTTCACAGAGGATATAACCAGACGATCTCATATGAAAAGTTGCTCTCAAAATATCTCCTAGCAAGGTAACTATTGTAAAAAATGGTAAACTAAAATACTGGTATTCAATAATAATTAACCGCACACAAATCATTATGCATCATCTTCAATTGAAAAAATGTATTTCTGACCAAAGATTGTCGAGATGCCAATTAATCATTTTTGTATGTGTACGTGTGAGCCTGCAGCGACAATAGCATCAATGCACAAATCACAGTAACTCAGCTATATGATATATAATTATCTTTAGCTACTGTGTTTAGTTTCAAATTGCAAATCTGATGTGTAACGTTGCATACCAGTAACAAAATATTTATACTCTTTAGAACTGTGCATTTTATACCAGCAAATTCCCGAAAAAAACCTCATCTCTACAGAAAATTTAGTAGCAATTTTGTCAGATTAAAACATAAAATGCCCTTGTTTTTTATGGTTTGACTCTGCATAACCCATTAGGTCTCACCACACAAATTCATACGCGCATATCATAAAACAGTGAGGGAGTTACGATCTTTTTTTTAAATGTTGCGATTTACAGCAGGCTTGGGTTCAAATATTAAATTGATATCATTTTGTTACCAATTCATTCAGATTGGGTGAGTATTTCTTGCTTCAAAATCATCGAAATCGGGAAAGATTGATATAAAATGTAGTCCCTACGCTGGTAGCAACAAGGCATATGCTGCATTCGATAGTTCCCGTGTATTTGCAACTCCTAGAGAGTAAATGAGGACTTAACATTTCCATGTGAAAATAGAAACAAAGCCAGACGTTTAAGCACCTTTTTTAATTTTTATATTGATAAAATATGTCATGATGAATAAAAAAATATATAGGTTTGTATAGATATTTTCATTTAAAGAATGGTGGGAGGCCCGAGCGTATGGGCCATAATACAAGTAAGGCTATGGGAGCGGTATTATGTGTGGTGAGACGTTAACCGCCAAATTATTTTATTGGAATTTTCACCCTCTTAAAGTTTTGTCTCGCTAACGCGATCCACAATTTCTTTAACTGAGTTGAGATTATTCAGATTTGACAAAATGAAGGAGAACCATACTTGGTACAAATTTTATATCAAATTAGTTATATTCCAAAACGTCATATGAGGTTTTTAAACAAACTAATTTGATATACATTAGATATTTTACCAATTATAGTATTCATGACGCGCATGTATAATAATTATGGGGCATCTCGCTGAATGTAGAGACGCTATTTTTGTCCACACAGATATCGTACTGCTGGCCGGGTGGGCCGTCCAGTGATTAACGTGTCCACAGCTACTCAGGTGGAGTTCGGATTAGGACTGATCCAGATGGCTTTGGACGAGAGAAACAAAGTGCTCGTAACCAGTATGTGGTCTCGATTGGTAAGTCTCCATAGCAATCACCCAATGCTGGTAGATTGTTGGCCCAGCATTGCACCAGCATTGGGCAGCGTACCATGTTTTTTTCGTGAAAATGTGTGTCATATTTGTGTCGCCTTTTCCTCTTTGTGAACGATATTCGATAAAGCGACTCCCGTCATGTCAGGTCACGCATTTACACAGTAAAACAAAACATTTGTATACCATTTATAAAATACGGCCCAACGTGGTCCAACATTGTATAAATGTTTTGTAAATGTATTGTGTTTACTGGGTAGCTACTATAATAAATGAAGATGAAAATAGCATAGCATAACATAATTATTGCACAAAACATGTCAGTGGGTCTATTGAAAAAAAGATCCACACGCTCAATTAGCTTATTTTTTCCGCTAATAAAATAGTAAAGTTTACACATTCAACATAGGAAAGCAATACAATTTCAAACATGATATGAAGAGCATTTATAATAATTTCAAATTGAAAAACCTTTGGTTTCCATGTTTTTTTACAAAAAGTTTTCAGCGTTTTAGGGCTAAAGGTCAGCAGCCAGCTTATTGGAAAACATTGATCGCGGCATAACCGTCCACCTTATTTTATGTTATTCCAAATATACCTCTCGAGTTAATCAATGAAAATGTTTGCTGATTATTTGTACGGACTTCCAAACTCAAATATTTAATAACTTGGGATAAATAATCAACAAAAGATAAATGGCATGGTAGTTACCATAATTACTCTGAGACTGCAATTATCTTCTCATTTACCGACCGCATGACCATTTCCTTGGCCATCATTCATTATTGGACAACAGAATACGATTTTGTGTTGACAGGTATAATGATTATGATTATCCAGCTATCACCATGATCCTAGGGTACAGTACACGCTCGTGTAACCAGAAAAAAAGACGATTCTGTTTACATGCAATCGTAACAGCCTGGTGTAGCTGCTATATACATAATTGTCTAGCAAATATATGTGGTCAATGAATTATACAAAAGTATTATCGGTGCCCAGATATAAGCAGCTCGACACCACCTCAATTACACGTCAATTACACGTCAATTACAGAATGGTTGTCAGGTCCAGCGCGCCATGGATGGCTAAGTAATCCTTAACCCTTTAACCGCCGGTGCCGCATATATTCGGGTTTTCATTTTTTAACAGCACATAAAGTACCATCTTTTAAACATGTTAAAGATAAAATATAACATCTATCAGCAATATTTGAAAACAGTTGACGTCCATGTTGTCAAATCTGAATAATTTGAAGTTGTGGATCGCGTCAGCGAGACACAACTTCAAGTGGGTGAAAATTCAGATTGAATAATTTGGCGGTTAAAGGGTTAAAGCGCTGAAATATTTTGTACAAACCATGGGGACCAAAGGTTCTTTTTAATTTGAGATCTTCATAAATGTCTTAGATAGCTCTTTCCGCGTCATTTGAATACCTATGTTATGGGTCTGCGACCATTATAAATGTTTTAATTCTTTCAATGCGGGACCGTCTTTAGACGTCAGAATCTGACGTCTACATACGTCAGCTTTTGACGTCTAAAGATGATCCCCGCGCTGTAAGGGTTAAGCTCCTGGACATTTTGTATTCCCTCAAGTGACCGATCCTCCTGTGTTTTTAAATGTAATTGAAATCACTCACTTTGTCGACATATGAGACATTGTATCATACTTTTCACTTAGAAAGGCCTACATTATATCAGCCCGTATGATGGCCTGAAGACGATAGCTTACGGTCAGAGTATCACATTTATCGGAGGGTCGGCACAAAAAATGAAACACATGTACATTTGTATCTATATAAGCAACATGTATTTATATTACATCGTTTCTAACATATTTTGGTCAATTAATACCTTTTAAAAGAATTTGGACCATTACTTTGTTTAACAATTTGACAACCATTGATCCATCGCTATATTTAAGTAAAAAGAAGTATCCTTTTAATCTTCTTGTATAATTGTTTTCTATTGTTCTCCACCATATCTGCTAATAGGCATTCAAACCCACATACATTATTATAAATCCATTTATATTTTAATGACAAAGGTGTCGATATCTCAGACGCTATACGAGTAATTTAATAATGTTTTATTTCAAACATAGCTTTAAAGAAAATCAATCTGTATTTTTCGTGATTTCAGAGTTTTTTTTTTATTCAACGAGGTGATATGATTGCATTTCAGTGCGGCAATCATGTCATCCTTGCTTGGTAATTTTATTAAAATAATTTGATTATGATCATTTAATTATTACTTTGATGACAAATCGATTATACTTCAGAAAAAAAACATGACCATGCTTATTCTCATTAATCAAATTAATTGGTTTATCTGGATACTGTTCAATTTACAATTGTCTACAATAGGGAAATTGAAGTTATGCTTATGTATTTTCGAATGAACTATTTCTATGAACTATTCCGGGTTACTAGTGAAAGATTCGGCAATAGCGTTCATGTCATTATAATCGGGTGAGATATATTGAAATATTTTTGTACAAACCATGGAGACAAAAGGGTTTTTTCAATATGAAATCATCATAAATGTATTAGCTAGCCCTTTCTGCTTCTTTTGAATACCTACATGTATGTTATGGGTCTGCCACCATAATTAGTGTTTTCAGTGCGGGACCGTCTTTAGACGTCAGAATCTGACATCTACAGACGTCATGGGCGGGGGCCCTAGGGTAGTGGTTAGCACCGCTGCCTTTCACGCCAGAGTTCGGGGCTCGGTTCCCGGTCTCGGCGGCGGTTTGAAAGAAACAAAAGTGTTTCTTCCCCATCCACGTGTGAAAGTCAGTATTGTGGGGAGTCTCCGTGACCGAGAGGTAGCGTGCTTGGTCTCAGACCGCCAAGGCCCGAATTTCGAATCCTGTGTCTGGAGGGCAGTGTCATCTCAATCATCTCACCATCCTCAGGAGGTTCTCCTGGCCCGGTTTAGCCTATATGTGCACAAAGGTGGCCTAAAGCCCGATTCAGTTCATTTTACAGACGTCATAATTTGAAATTTGACAAATTAAAATTATTTGTATTCTTTATATTGAAGTGACAAAATTTTATTTTGATTTCCACTGAGGGAGACCTAAATTATATCAGGTATATGATGGCTTAAAGAGAATCGCTCAGAGGATAGGTCAGAGTATCACATTTATTGGAAGGTCAGTACAAAAAATAAAACACAAATACATTTGTCTCCATATAATCAAGAATATATTAACCACATGTATTCATAGTACATCGTTTCTAACATATTTTGTCAATAAATACCTTTTAAAATACCTTTGACCAGAATGTTCTTACAGTTTGACAACCATTGACCGCCATATTTAAGTAAAACGAAGTATGCGTTTATTCTTCTTGTATAATTGTTTACTATTGATCTGGATGAATATTTATTTATCATGTTTTCGACCATACCAACTAATAGGAATTCAAACCCACATACATTAATATCAATCCATTTACATTTTAATGAGAAAAGTGTGGATATATCAGATGCTACACTGGGAATCTAATAATGTTTTATTTAAAAATAATAGTTATTTTTTTCTGGATTATTTAGCGTAATAAATAAAAATAATATTAAAAAATTCGTGTTTTCTGAGGTTATATTTTTATTGAAACAAAAATAAAATTTAATTAAAAAATAACATACAATATGATTTATGTTGCTTTGAAAGTAACATCTTCTTTGCTTAGTATTTCAATTATAATACTTTGCTTATTATACTTTAATTCTTATTTTGAGGACAAATCAATTATACTTCAGAATATAAGCATGATTAAGTGTATTCTAAATAATCAAATTAATAGATTTATATGGGTACTGTTCAATTTACAATTGGCTACATTTTACACGGAAATTTAGGTTATTATGTATTTTTCTATGAATTATTCCGGGTTGCTAGTGCAAGATTTAGCAATGGCATCATTGTTATAATAATCAGTTGAGAGTTAACCTATTAAATTCTCATAATTTTGCATCTCTGGAAAATGAATTATTTTTCACTCCTGGGAGGTGGGGGTTAGAACAGCAATTCACGGCTTGTAGTGGATGAAGATGACAATGGTAATTTTAGGCTTGAAATAATTAACGGAGATATCAGCGATAATCACACGCTACAAAAATGTCAGAAACGGTTTTTACACTATATAATAAATATTAATAATTGATGTGAACAATAACTTAGATATACCGAAACAAATATTGTCCCAAATATTAATTACCATTAATGATAACCGGTTGAGAATTGGCTGAGAAATCGGTAAACATAGCATGCGCCCAAAAACGTCAGAACTGATCGTTTCGACTATTATAATTATAATATTTATTTCTCAATGAGGACTACCATCTGCGATTTGGAAGACAAGATATAACAGTAAAAATTAATACCTTTAAAGACGATAGGTCTAATTATATCTGGTGCAATAATAATAGCAAATAACCGAAAATACAAGTTACATTTTTTTGTGAGCCATTTTATTAGGAAGCAAACATTTCGCTCAAGTGGCCTTAAGCGATCATACAAACAGTTAACAACACTCAAGACTGAGATAATTGGTCATTAGGGAAAAACATCATATATTCCTTACGTTGGTATTAAAAAAAAACATCATTTTTTTGTGCTAAAAGCATATTAATCTACCTGAGTTGTGTTGTCACACAAAATGGTATTATTTTATGTCTGACCCAAGAAATATAACGTAAACCTACAGTACCTCTCTATAAATCAAACAAAATTATTTATAGAGATATTAAAGAACAATATAATATGCAACTGAATTAACAGTCTAGCCGCCAAATTATTTAATTTGAATTTTTACCTCACCTGAATTTGTGTCTAGCTGACGCGATCCACAACTTCAAGTGGAATGAGATTATTCTATTGTGCTAATAAAAACACAAATACAATCGGGACCGGCGATCATAGACCAAAATGACGTTCTCATTAATGTTCTATTTTACCCTTTCGTCTTTAGACGTCAGAATTTGACGTCTAAAGACGGTCCCTGCACTGAAATAATTACAAAATATATAATGGCCGCAGTATTACTTGTGAAGTAATGTAGGGATTTGTATAAAACGTTCTGACGTCTAAAGTCGATCCCCGCACTGAAAGAGGAAAGCATTTATAATGGGCATTGACCCATATAGCCAAGAATAATATATATTCTTAATATAACATAGGTATTCAAATGAAGCGGAAAGAGCTAACTAAGACGTTTATGATGATTTTAAATTGAAAAGTTCATGGTTTACATAAAAAATATTTCAGCATTGTGAGCAGGGGTAAGGGGTAATGTAGATTCACACCACGTCATAAGTGAGAGTTCAGAACAGAAGGCAGATTGCCGTCCCATTCTTTGCCATGCGTGTCTCGTGGCATAGGGATCTGGTCGACGTAAAGAACCGCATTGGACATTTCACACGGACTCGCGCAATGTCCCATCAGCTGACATCGCAGCCGTCGAATATGCGTTGTACCAACGTTAAGCCGACGTCACACATTACAAAACCTCGACACCTATGCTGATGGTTCGCCAAGGCGAAATTTAAAAAATGCTGTGAAGATTATCTGATTATTCGCTAATGCTATCTGTTTTGAGTGGTGATATCATACTGTAATAAACTATTGAAATATACCAGGCAGTGTCATTGTCTATTTTTCACAATCATTAAGTCAATAAACTCCTTTTGTTTGGCTGGAACAGCACAAACGCATGGGTAAAAATCATGATGTTAATTAATGTCATGTAACAGGGATACGATATGAAATAAAATAAATGGCGTTTTAGGCCATCTTTGTGCACATGTGGGCTAAACTAGGCCTGGGTAACCTCCTGAGGACAGTGAGATGAATGAGATGACACTGCCCTCCAGACACAGAATTTGAAATTCGAGCCCTGGCGATCTGAGGCCGAGCACGCTACCTCACGGTCATGGAGGCTCCCCACAATATTGAATATGTTATGAGTGAGCGGGAAAGAAACATGTTGTTTCTTTGTAACTTGAATGCCAGAGCGGGGCTCGAACCCGCGATCTTCGACTTACTTCAACGCTGGCACAACATTGAAACATCTTTGGGTAAATGCCTCATATTTGTTGGGGGGGGGGGGGGTATAGCGTCCTACAGAGTCAGTAGTGTATACCCGGCAAACAGGAGCCGCTGACCCAAAGTTGTCTTAATGTTGATCCAGCGTTGAAGCCAATGGGCTAATATTAAAGCAACATTGGTTCAGTGTGTCATATTTTACGGGAAGTGGCCCTCCAACCACCTTATATTACCCCCCATATTTTTCTCCATATTTTAACACAAAACATTTGTATGACATTTATACAATGTTGGAGCAACGTCGAAGATGTTGGGCAGATGCTGTATAAATGTTAGACAAAATGTTCTCTGTTTACCATGTTTACTGGGTTATGTCCATGTTTTATACAACGGAGTGCATCAACTGATTAACCCTTTAACCGCCAAATTTTCAAAAATCGGAATTTTTACCCACTTGAAGTTGTGTCTCGCTGACGCGATCCACAACCTCAAGTGAGTGAAAATTATCCAGATCTCACAAAATGAAGGTCGACGATTCTTGCTGATTGGTGTCACGTTTTAAACTGCCCTGCGACACCGGCGGCATAGGGTTATGGATGTCGCATATATGCGACACCGGCGGTTAAAGGGTTGAGTCAACAGCGGGGATTAATGGTTCAATAACACACACACATGTAGCTTAATTTTGACATAATAATACTGTTTTCAACATAGCTGCCATATAATCGGGTTTAATTTTTCGTGTGTTTTTTAATAAATTGTTGCAGTAGGCCCTGCTAATATTGTTTGTTAATGGAATGATATTTAATTTAGTACACATCAATCTGCATTGTTCTTTTGATCTGCTGATTCGTTCGCCATCTTAGATCAAGCTTTTTCAGCATTTATCAAAAATTATTTTTATCATTTGGGATGAAGCGCCCCAACCAACGTAATTTTTTACACTCATTATACTGAATCTTTTCTGTAGATCATAACTAAACCACGAGCTTGACAGGTGTATTTCTTAAAAGTTAAGCGATGTTTAATCAATTCAAAGAGTTAGTAAAAGTATGGCCTCAGTTGTAGTAAATAAAAAAATATAGACCATATTTGAGTCGGTATTATCACATACTATTATTATAACATCCGTGGTTATAATAATTATTATACCTATTATCTTATTCATATGCTTATCGATTGTCTGGACATCTGCTACGCACGCTGTTGGTCAATCCATTAACCATTAAACCGCTAGGCGCGACTATAGTCGTTTTTAATCTGTTGTATCGGTCATTTAAATTGCTGTTATCGGGAACGAGATGTGTGATCAAGCATCAAGATTTGCAGATGTTTGGTCTTAAATTAAACAAATATGGTTACTTTTCACCTAATTGAAGCTGTGGGTCGCTACCGCGACACACAGCTTTAAGTTGGTGAAAATTTAACTTATTTAATTCAGCGGTTTAAGGGTTAAAGTAGACTGTCTTTCTATATTTGCCGCTGGTAACCAGAAAAATGCCAAATGAAACCTATTCATGTATTCGTGAATTTGATTATATTCAAAAGCACTATGATTATTTTGTGATGGTTATTATCTATTGATTACTAATATCAAGTGACAATGACTGTAGTTTTTTCGTTTTTTGTGTCCTGCATCAGCGACATAAGTGGTGATAAATTACATAAAGTAGGCCTGGTACCACACAGAAATAAAACGTGAAAAATCAAGATCAATTACCATGATTACTACCAACATGCATGCTGCTCATCTTGAACATTTGCAAAGTTACCAGTAACTGCAGTTTGCTTTCGCACATAATCGTAAATTAGCTGCTGAGATTAGCTGCTGAGATTATTATTACAACTAGATATTTTATATAACAACAGTTCAAAAATGAGCTCTAAAATCCAAGCAATTATGTTAGTTTAGCCGATGAGGCTATTGATCCAATGTCATCGCTATATTGGTCCATTGTGTAGGCTACGAAGCTGACCCGTCATTGACTAAACGCCTCTTGTTTGTATTGAAGTGGTTATATAGGCCAATCCTTCGACCCCAAAACATGAGGCCTTTGCCTCTAGTTGATGATGTTTTCTTCAACCTCAGAAATATATCAAGATTATTTTAATGTGCAATCTGATTCAATTTATGCCACAGAGCCAAGCCCTACTTTGAGTTCATGTCCCGCCATCGATCTTGTCAACTGATAGCTCAGATGGCAATGCAAGACACCCACTCTGAGGAGGACAATCCTGCAAACACCAAGACTCAGACCCAGTTTAATGTTGATCCAACGTCTGCAACGTTGGATCAGCATTAAACCATGACTGGGTCAGCGTCTCGCATTTTCTTGCGGAGGTTATCAGCTGGTGACAGAATCAGATCGGATGAGATGGGGAGGCAGATTTATCTGTCACACAAGATGAGGATGATTGAGTGGCCCGGTCACAATGTCACGCTCTAAATGGTGGGACAATAAATAGGCTCAATATGCGAAATCCTAATAGAACGCAATGTCCTCACTGATTGAGTCGATCAGTCTGTGAAACGAGTCAGTAGACTTGTTTGATGAAAAACAAGAGGATTTTAGAGATCATTATTAAGCTGTTGATTTGTCAGATATCTTATCAAAAATCTAGCTATAATAATCTCATTGGTTGTCTTAGCGGCTAATTTGTGATTCCGTGCTAAAACAACTTGCAGCTACTGGTAACTTTACAAATGCTTAAGATAAGCAGCTTTAACATTTGAGTATAGGGGTTATCTCTACAGCTTTACCGCCGTCAACAACCACAATGCATGATTGGTGGTAATTGATCTTCATGGACTTTATTCCGAAACAGTGTGATTGTCTTGCGATGGTTTTATCTATTGATTATTAATCTGAAATGACAATGTGTCATGATATGGTGACATATCGCATTGTTACACATGACACCATTTTATTGCAGAAAATTATCATAACCCACGTCAGCTGTGGACCTCAATAAATAGGATACTTCACCAAATTTCTGCTATAGCATTTTTAAGTGATAAATTATTGTCAACATAGTTTGTGGATAAAATTAATCTAATGCTTGCAAAATTTTCTGACAAAACATTCCTGACTGCCATTTAGGCCGTGCTCCTGAAATAAAATGAGCATCAACTACATTTTCTTCTGCTACATATGAAGAAATAAGAAAAATAATTATCACTCTCCTAAGCCACAAGTGATCTTGACCGGATATTGAAACCCTGCCTTGAGAAATTAATTTATATAGCTGTGTAATTGGGCAGTTTTACTAAGAATTTTAAACGTGCATAATATTATGTGATGCACTACTTAAAAAAACATTTTTTTCGAAAAAGGATTTTGAACACTACATACCAGTTTCAAACCTGAGTTGTTTACCAAAAGGTCCTGAAACTGTAGCTGCACGAGGCCTGAAGGCGCATCACGAATGAGCTGCTTTCTCTAAAAAAATTCTAATCTGAAATTAAACCCTTAGGCTAATAAAACAAAATTCTTATCATTGGATCTAAGAAGAATTGGGACAACCTTTGTACATTGTAGCCCATTTTATTTCTGTATCATGAAATGATACCTGCAAGTAAATCTACAAAAAACTTAAACTTAGTGAATGAATGAATGAATGAATAAATGAACGGACGAGCTGACGAACAGATAAACAGCGAACAACGAACGAACGAACGAACGAACGAACGAACGAACGAATAAACAAGCGAACGAACAAGCGAACGATCAAACGAACGAACGAACGAACGAACGAACAAACAAACAAACGAACGAACGAACGAATGAATGAATGAATGAATGAATGAATAAATGAATGAATGAATGAATGAATGTATGTATGTATGTATGTATGAATGCATAAATGAATGAATGAATGAATGAATGAATGAATGAATGAATGAATGAATGAATGAATGAATGAATGAATGAATGAATGAATGAATGAATGAATGAATCAATGAATGAATGAATAAATGAATGAATGAATGAATGAATGAATGAATGAATGAATGAATGAATGAATGAATGAATGAATGAATGAATGAATGAATGAATGAATGAATGAATGAATGAATGAATGAATGAATAAATGAATGAATGAATGAATGAATGAATGAATGAATGAATGAATGAATGAATAAACGAGTGAATGAATGAATAAATAAATGAATGAATGAATAAAAACATACACGACTGAATGATGATCTGGGTAATCTTCATGTATATAGGGAGCTGACATGCTAAACTGTGTCACATGCATGAGTAAAAAAAGACCGTTCAATCTCGTATTATCATTTATCAATTATGTATTGTGTGATATTACTTTTTTTCTTATCACACAGCCATTCTAAAAAGCTTACATGGAGATCATACCGATCTCCTCATCTAATAAACGGAAGCTAGTTGAACGTCTGCGATATTAACCCCTTTAACGCGGAACTACATGTACAAATATGCAACTGCATCCCCACCGCTGAATTCCTGGGGGAGGGGGCATTCAGAATATTTTGTAATAGTCTGGGAGAAAATAATGACATGGGCAGGAGTTAATTGTGCTTTATTTGCCTTACTCAGGTCATGTCAAGGTCGATTAAACGAGACAAATACAAATATTCAGCATTTTGAAATATCAGATTGGAGTCCCATGACCAAAGATTGGTACATAATTGGGTGTGAAGGTTGACATAGCCTTGGGTGTGCTCTTAATTTACTTGTGTTATTTACTGTGGTAGCCTACTGCCCGAAATCAACGAGAAGGTTGAATCAAAGTTACATTTATGTGCAATGTGTGCTATATGTGTGATGAATAAATCTAAAATTAGCATTATTGCGAAATTGGACAACCATAATCGGAGTTAACCTAGCATTTTAAACATGATAATGTTGTCATAGAAAGGTATCGTTTGTTTTCTTGTATGAAATAAAGAGTCTCTCTCTCTATTATTGATAAAGATATAATAGTGATTTCGTTGCGGCCATTTTGAATTTTGCGTTCTAAAAGACCCTTTATGGTAGGAGTTCCACATCCGTTCTAATATCATTACATGATGCTAGCCATGCATAAACCATGTAAAGCGATGTCGTTTTTATGAACAGACCTAATATAACATTAACTTTGCACACCAGATACCTCGGGAGCCGTGACATAAAAATATGACAATTTTAGAGGTTTTGTTGCTGCCGCGCTAAACGTGTTAATCCGGAAGTCCATGCTGGTAAACGTCGCGTTTTCTGATGGCAGGTTATCAGCTGATGACAGAACCAAAGCGGATGAGATGGAGAGGCAGATATGTCGATCATAGCAAATGAGGATGATTGAGTGAGGATTTCATGTCACGCTTCGATTTGTGAGGCAATACATGTGAATAGGCTCAATTCGTCAAAATCCTGGTAGAATGCAATATCCTGACTGATAGAGTCGCTTTCTCTATTATGGGATGAGTCAATAGACAGTTTTGTTTTATGGGAATTTGTTAATTAAATTAATTTTACGGCCAGGTGGTCATTCCACAAAACATCTCAAAATTAGTTGACCACCATTTTGTCAAATCTGAGTAATTTTCACTCTCTTGAAGTTGTGGATCGCGTCAGCGAGACACAACTTCAAGTGGGTGGAAATTCGGATTGAATAATTTGGCGGTTAAAGGGTTAATGCTGATTTATCCTATATATTTTCTTCTTTGTAATGAAATGGGTGGGGTTGTAGGCCACTTTTGTGCACACATGGGCTAGAATGGGCCAGGAAAATCACCTGAGATGGTGAGATGAGTGAGATGACACTGCCCTGCATACACAGGATTCGAAATTCGAGCCCTGGCCCTCTGAGACCGAGCACGCTACCTCTCGGTCACAGAGGCTCCCAACAATATTTAATCTTCATGAGTGAGCGGGGAAGAAACATTTTGTTTCTTAGAAGCTTGAAGGTCAGAGGTGGGTTCGAACCCGCGATCACAGGCAGCTTTAACCACTACACAGGGCCCCGTCCTTTTTTTGTTTGAAGGAGAAACAAAAAGACTTAAAACGGCTATTCTTCTCTGCAAAGTCGAAAGGCAATATCTGCTTACTTTTCAAGTAAGCAGATACTGCCTTTTGGCGTTGCATGGCAGTGTTGATGTGACTTAGAACTTTCTTAACCCTTTGCCTGATAATCACGATTTTGGTCGTTTTTAATCCGTTTATTAACCGATTAAATCACTGTTATTGGGGACGAAATGATTATACATCGAGACTTGAAAATGTTTGGTCACAAATTAAACAAATATGAATAATTTTCAACCACTTGAGGTAGCGAGACACAACATCAAATGGTTAAAAATTTAAATAAATCACCTTAGCATGATTGGGGTTAACTGATTATTAAAAAGTCAAGTTTGGCTCGACTTTTTTTATTATGATTGTAGCTATAAATGCTGGCGTATAGTAGCATTGTTTGCAGAATCAGTTGTGCTCGATGAATTACATTTGCATTCTTAGCTGAAAGTTGCCGCCTGAAGTATATTTGCATGCCAAGCGCAATTTTTTCCGAATGTATCCGTACCGTTCCACACTCATCTGCGGCGCTCTTTGAATACGAAGCGATATATTATCATCATAACCATGATAAATATCTAAGATAAAATAACCGCAAAAAAGTCCCTAGAAAACCAACCACAATCTTGTTCTGGTGACATCTACCGTCCATACAACACCTAATAAGTAGTAGAACTGTTAATATTTGCGAGGTTTTAACATTCTCTAATTTCGCGAAGGGGACCTAGAGAATTCGCGAATTTAAAATCACGCGAATTTTTTTATTATTATAACGCTACTAAATATAAATCAAAATTCGTGAATTCTAAACTAAAAATTCCAAAATCAGAAATTCGCGACAATTTAAACACACGAAAATTAGCAGATCTACAGTAATATATAATACATGCGGGTCATTTCCTGATATTGTTACTGTATAATAGGGGCCTAATACTTGAGCCATTCTGATTTCAACCCAGATAAATTGACAATCGCAGCGCAATGTTTAGCTACAATAAAATGCATTATGGGTTTATTTCTGCAACTGTAATTATTGCAATTTTCTTATTTATTGTAATAATATCAATATAGCCCTCGTGAAACCAGCGTGTTGTATGAGACCCTCACTTGAGTGACACATACAACACCTAATAATATCGACCTCATGCCTCCAGTTTGATTTTAGGACCCTTTTAACGCTGGATACTAGCATTTCTTCAAAATATTCCCAATTAGGTAAGTGTGATCACGTACCGTTGTTTTTACGTTGTTTTATGATAAACGTGTGATAACGTAGCGTAAATCTAGCGAACATAGAGCACAGTATATCCAAAAGTAAAATATTTTAAAAACGATTATTATTTATTTTCATTGTAAATCAATAACATTATACACCAGGTGGTGACTTGACATTTCTAAATAAGACTTGTAAAAACGATAAACAAGATTTAAAGTAACTAATACATTGTGATTATATGTATATTTCATAGATATAGAGTAACTGTATATCTATGGTATATTTATTGTACCAAAATATATTTATGCTGACAATAGTTGTTTAAATTTTTGCAAGAGGAGAGACAACATACTTCCGCTAGAGACACGTGCTTGTAGCCGTTCTGGCGGTAAAAAATGGTGTATCATGTCGTATATATACGGTGAAAATTTTTGATGATTCTTTTGTTTGTAGGACTATTCACTTTGCTATGCTATCCATGCGATATAATAGCAAAAAGAAGCTAAATATATTTGTATACATTTTAGGTGGTTTCCACGTGGAGTTTACCTTCCATGCTGCATCGTTCCACTGACATTATATTAACAAACTTTTCATTACACGTGTAAAAATGGAAAAAAATGTCAGTGTGGCTTGGAGGATTGTAGTATGCTGCTATGCAAAACCAAAATGCAGTATCTGCTTACGTGTAAAGTAAAATAAAATACATTGTGCGTCTCTTTTTATATAGTATTTATTGCAATTTTCTTATTTGTTGTAATAATATTAATATCGCCCTCATTAAACTAGCGTGTTGTATGTGACCCTCACCTGAGTGACACATACAACACCTAGTAATAGCGACCTCATGCCACCAGCCTGTTTTTGGGTCGCCTTTAGCGTTGAAAACTAGCATTTCTTCAAAACATTCCCAATTAGATGCGTAGCCAAAAATGCGTGATTACGAATTGAGCCATGTGTGATTTTCCATTTGTAAACTAGATTTGTAAGAATGATAAAAAGTTGAAATAACTAACACATTGTAATTATTTGTACTGTAGCAGAATATATGTATGCTGACAATAGTGGTTCACTTTTTACAAGAGGAGACGACAAAATATTTCAGCTAGAAGCCCGCGCTTGTAGTCGTTCCGGCGGTAAAAAATGATGTATCATGTAGTATATACGGCGAATATTTTTGATGGTAAATGAATCCTACATTATTTTTTTTGTAGAACTATTTATTATGACATGTTATCCATGCAATATCATAGCAAAAGAACTAAATATTTGTTTTTAAATTGTTTGGTGGTGTCCACGTGGAATTCAAGTTTCATGCAGCTTCGTTCCACTGGCATGGAAAACACAACATTTTATTCCACGAGTAAAAATAAGGAACAGATCAAGGGCCTTCGCTGTTGCTGCACCTACGCTATGGAGCTCTCTTCCCTCTGCAATCAGGACTGTGAAAACCATGACATATTTCCAACAACTGATAAAAACTCGTCTATGCGGTATGGCTTTTTAGATTTGGGTTTTAGTGCGAGTCTGAGCTCGGTTCTTCCGAGGTGCTAGAAGTTGAATTGACAAGAGGTAAAACCACGCAGCATTACTGTAAAGGCAGCCTGCGGAGGCAAATATTAGTGGCAGTTTACTTTAAGAGTAAAGAGTTTCTCTTTGTTCTTCATTGCGAGAATTTACGTCAAATGGTATCTGGCAGAATTCATAGTGAAGAAACACTATGGCGATATATGAGTTTAGATCTATGTACGGGGGTGGAATAAAATTTTCTACATTTTTTTATAGAAAAATACATTATTTAAATAATTACCACTGGTCGAGAGTTGTCTAAATTAAATAATTTGTAGACTCACACAGTGATCATCGAATGGATATTAGCCCGAACCACATGTATAAACGCAGATAAAATAAAATAGTAGGCATCGTATAATTATTTCTCTTAATGTGTATAATGTAATCTTTTATTTATATATTTTACATTAAATGCAATATTATCAGTAAAATGCATTGCATCTTTTACCCGCTACATCACATGTCAGATTGAAAATATCTGTCATACTTGAATTCTTTTGAAATAACATGACTTAAAAAATAATGAATAAGTGAATAAATGAAAAGTGAATGAATGAATGAATAAACGAATGAATAAATAAATAAATAAATGAATAAATGAATAAATGAATAAATGAATAAATGAATAAATGAATAAATGAATAAATGAATAAATGAATAAATGAATAAATGAATAAATGAATAAATGAATAAATGAATAAATAAATGAATGAATGAATGAATGAATGAATGAATGAATGAATGAATGAATGAATGAATGAATAAATGAATGAATGAATGAATGAATGGGTGACTCAGAATTCGGGTCAATTGTATGTCTAAATATAGGGGCCTACAGGCTAGCCGTGCCACATGCTTGATTACAAACACTGATTCCTTATTCTCGTATATTTATCATTTATCAATTATTATTTGTGAGATTTTTCGTGTCACACAGTCATCCAATAAACTGAGATTATCTACATTGAGATCAAGATCATTGTCTGCATCACGTCTGATCCACGTACACTAAATAAATGGATGGATCAATAAATGAATGAATGAATAAATGAATGAATTAATTAATAAATGAATGAATGAATGAATGAATGAATGAATGAATGAATAAATGAATGAATGAATGAATGAATGAATGCAAAAATGAATGAATGAATGAATGAATGAATGAATGAATGAATGAATGAATGAATGAATGAATGAATGAATGAATGAATAAATGAACGAATAAATGAATGAATGAATGAATGAATGAATGAATGAATGAATGAATGAATGAATGAATGAATGAATGAATGAATGAATGAAGGAATGAATGAATGTATGAATGAATGAATGAATGAATGAATGAATGAATGAATGAATGAATGAATGAATGAATGAATGAATGAATGAATGAATGAATGAATGAATGAATGAATAAATGAATGAATAACACAATGAATACATAAATAAATAAATGCATGAATGAACGAATGAATGAATAAATGAATGAATGAATGAATAATAGAATAATATAATGAATGAATAAATAAATAAATAAATGAATGATTAAATGAGTAAATAAATGAATGGATAAATGAATGAATGAATGAATGAATGAATAATTGAATGAATGAATGAATAAATGAATGAATAAATGAATGAATGAATAAATTAATTATTGAATAAATGAATGAATGAACGAATGAAAAATGAATGAATGAATGAATGAATGAATAAATGAATGAATGAATGAATGAATAAATGAATGAATGAATGAATGAATGAATGAATAAATGAATGAATGAATGAATGAATGAATGAATGAATGAATGAATGAATGAATGAATGAATGAATGAATGAATGAATGAATAACACAATAAATAAATAAATAAATAAATGCATGAATGAACGAATGAATGAATGAATGAATGAATGAATAATAGAGTGAATGAATAAATAAATAAATGAATGATTAAATGAGTGAATAAATGAATGGATGAATAAATGAATGAATGAATGAATAATTGAATGAATGAATAAATAAATGAATGAATGAATGAATGAATGAATGAATGAATAAATGAATGAATGAATGAATAAAAAAATGAATCAATGAATAAATGAATGAATGAATAAATGAATGAATGAATGAATGAATGAATGAATAAATGAATGAATGAATGAATGAATGAATGAATGAATGAATGAATGAATGAATGAATGAATGAATGAAATTATTAATTATTGAATGAATGAATGAATGAATAAATAAATGAATGAATGAATGAATGAATGAATGAATGAATGAATGAATGAATGAATGAATGAATGAATGAATGAATGAATGAATGAATGAATGAATAATAGAATCATATAATGAATGAATAAATAAATAAATAAATGAATGATTAAATGAGTAAATAAATGAATGGATAAATGAATGAATGAATGAATGAATAATTGAATGAATGAATGAATAAATGAATGAATAAATGAATGAATGAATAAATTGATTATTGAATAAATGAATGAATGAACGAATGAAAAATGAATGAATGAATAAATGAATAAATGAATGAATGAATGAATGAATGAATGAATGAATGAATGAATGAATGAATAAATGAATGAATGAATGAATGAATGAATGAATGAATGAATGAATGAATGAATGAATGAATGAATGAATGAATGAATGAATAACACAATGAATAAATAATTAAATAAATGCATGAATGAACGAATGAATGAATCAATGAATGAATGAATGAATGAATATTAGAGTGAATGAATAAAAAAATAAATGAATGATTAAATGAGTGAATAAATGAATGGATGAATAAATGAATGAATGAATGAATAATTGAATGAATGAATAAATAAATGAATGAATGAATGAATGAATGAATGAATGAATGAATGAATGAATGAATAAAAAAATGAATGAATGAATAAATGAATGAATGAATGAATAAATGAATGAATGAATGAATGAATGAATGAATGAATGAATGAATGAATGAATGAATGGATGAATGAATGAATGAATGAATGAATGAATGAATGAATGAATGAATGAAATTATTAATAATTGAATGAATGAATGAATGAATGAATAAATAAATGAATGAATGAATGAATGAATGAATGAATGAATGAATGAATGAATGAATGAATGAATGAATGAATGAATGCATGAATGAGAATGAATAAATGAATGAATGAATGAATGAATGAATGAATGAATGAATGAATGAATGAATGAATGAATGAATGAATGCCTGAATGAATAAATGAATGAATGAATGAATGAATGAATGAATGAATGAATGAATGAATGAATGAATGAATGAATGAATGAATGAACGAACGAATTAATGAATTAATGAATAAATGAATGGATAAATTAATGAAATTAATTAAAATGAATTAATTTATTAGGTAATGAATATATGAATAAATAGATAGATAAATAAGTAAATTAATTAATAAATGAATGAATGAATGAATGAATGAATGAATGAATGAATGAATGGATGAATGAATGAATGAATGAATGAATGAAATTATTAATAATTGAATGAATGAATGAATGAATGAATAAATAAATGAATGAATGAATGAATGAATGAATGAATGAATGAATGAATGAATGAATGAATGAATGAATGCCTGAATGAATGAATGAATGAATAAATGAATGAATGAATGAATGAATGAATGAATGAATGGATGAATGAACGAGTGAACGAGTGAACGAATGAATGAATGGATGAATAAATTAATAAATAAATGAATGAATGAATGAATGAATGAATGAATGAATGAATGAATGAATGAATGAATGAATGAATGAATGAATGGAATGAAACTATTCATTTCCTTGAAACCCGCATACCGAAGAGGAGAACGACCCCGCGTGCTTTACGGGCTGGTAGTGATAACCACTACACCAGGACCCGCCCTTCCATCGTTTAAATCTGACCAATATGTCAGCAGCACTTGCTTCACAACAATTCAAAAGCGTTAAGAATCTCAATTTCTGCAAAATATCGAAGATTGAGTACCAATTCTCGATATGACCAATACCTGGACCTTCAAGTTATAGTTGTGAATATTTATGCCCCCGAGTGTTAATGTAGTAGATAATCCGATGCAGATACATTCATTTGTATTCAGTGCGTCGCTCCCTCATATTTTCATCGACAAACATCCAGGACAATGAAGACAGACAACATAAAGGGTTCAAGGTGAACGCTTCATGTCCGGGACACACTGACCATGTTAACCGCTTGACTCCACGGGAACAGCCTGAAAACACGAGGCCTGACCCAAAGCTGTGTTAATGCTGGGCTACTGTCACATACGTCGACCAAACATTCATCCAACATAGGTTTACCGTCTCGCAGTAGCTCTAAGGTTTTGATGAGATGATTTACATCTGTAATTTTCTACCGCAGGGTTTGTTCCATTACCTTTTAAAACGCTACATTAACCATTTAACCGCCGGTGCCGCATTTATTTGGGTTTTCATTTTTCATTAGCACATTAAGTACCACCCTTTAAACATGTTAAAGATAAAATTTGACATCAATCAACAATATTTGAAAACAGTTGACCTCCATTTTGTCAAATCTGAATAATTTTCACTCACTTGAAGTTGTGGATCGCGTCAGCGAGACACAACTTCAAGTGAGTGAAAATTCAGATTTAATAATTTGGCGGTTAAAGGGTTAAAGTTGTGGATCGCGGTCTTCAAGTGGGTAAAAATGATTTATATATGTACAATTAGAATCAAAATATGTATGCCAGATTCAAATGTCAGTCCACGCACTGCAATAGTAAACCAAGGATACTGGATACTGTTCTAGTATCCTTGAGTAAACATTCTTAGAATGGCCGAAGACCCATAAAATGGGTATTCTTATAAATCACAAAGAAATAACTAAGTCATTTATGATGAATTCAAATTGAAAGAAAACGCTTCGGTCTCCATGGTTTATACGAAAGTATTTCAGTGATTTAACCCTTTAACCGCCAAATTATTCAATTGGAATTTTCACCCACTTGAAGTTGTGCCTCGCTCACGCGATCCACAACTTCAAATTAGTGAAAATAATTCAGATTTGACAAAATGGAGATCTACTCTTTTTAAATCATGCTGATTGATATCACATTATTGCATTAACATGTTTAAAAGGCGGTATGGAATGTGGTAATAATTCAGTGAAAAACCGAATATATGCGGCACCGGCGGTTAAAGGTTTAAGGGTTAATGGCTGATTTACCCTGTATATTTTCTTTATTGGAAGAGAAACATAAAGGCTAAAACGGCTATATAGACAAATGAATGAACGAACGGTAAAAATAAAATACACTTTACGAGTTAACTTTATTTCGTCGTTTGTGTTAGGATTGTAGCTGAATGACTATGAGCTCTGGCGCGCAGTATATAGGTGGTGCGCTGACAATGGCTGCTCTTAACCCTTCGCGCAGACAAGCTATGAAATCAAAACGTTTTAAAGCAAAAAAAAACATTCTTTATTTTGCTAGCAATTTGATAATGTTGGTACAAATGGTGAAATGTTTACACTGAATACCAGTAAGTTGATTGAAGAGCTCGGGTGATAGTTTACGATAAGAAATTATTTATTCCATTATAGTAAGCTCATTCATGCTGCATTGTATTGATTTATTGCATTATTTTCAGAATTAGTTGTGCTCGATGAATTGCATTTGCATTCTTAGGTCAAAGTTGTCGCCTGGAGTACCTCTGCGTGGCATGTTCAATTTGTTAACTGAATGTATCCGTACCCTCCCATAGAGCGGCGGTGTTGTCTGAATACCAAACGATATTGCATCACCAATGTCAAAAATAAAATAAATGAAAAATATGTTCCTTGCAAACAGTTAATTTAGTGACATACAAG